>JAOSBK010000006.1:37019340-37033806 GCA_027568895.1 Erythroxylum shatona | reverse complement strand
GTATGCTCTTGGCGGTGGCTGTAGCATGCACTTCAAGATGTATGCCTGTGCGAAAAGCTCAGTTGGTCATTAGCAAAGAAAATTAGTCCAAAGTCCTAAGTTTGAATTTTGGCAACAGATATAAGGATCACCTTGTTGAAAAGTTGGCTGAGATCAGACCGTAATTTACTCCCTTATTATTCTATCGGGCCGGGATGTGGGGACACTTGGGGTGGGTGATCTATTTTTTGGTCCAAGGAATAGGTTGAGTTCTCTCTTATGCTTCTAAATTAATCAAGAAATTAAGCACACTAATCCATTGATTAGTGATAATAGAAATGAGAAAATGATTAGCACTACGTAGTAAGTAAATGTTATTACCTTTATATCCACGTTTTCCTTTAATGATAATATACTAATTATAAGGTGCTAAAACTCCTTTTTCTATGTCCTTTACGTCTTAATATCACACCACAAAATCTTCATAGCTATGATATTGCAATCTTCTTGGTTTTTAATTACATGACATAAAACTTGATTATTATATCACATGTACAAGATGGAGTAGGTCCAAATTTAAACCAGAAGATCATTGAAAACTTAGTAATGTATTATTGAATTTAAACTTAGTAATATATTATTTTTATGCGTACAAAACAATTCTTTCCCACAGTTTCTGATGCTTAAACAGGAAATTTGGTGTGGATTCCTCTGAACAAAGTACTTCCGAGTTATGAAACTCTATCGAATCGTTGAGAGATATGGAAGTTGGAGTTATCGAGCTACTGCTCAAAAAAGATGGAGTTTCCTATCCAGATCCCAACAAAATTTCTAGTGGGGGTTACAATCATCTTCTTCCTTTCAGGTACCAAAAGCATGATTCATTTGATTCTTAGCTGGTGGCCACTTATACAGATATAGAACCTATGGGATATCTAATTCCATTCCATCTCATAACCAGTTGTTATATGCTTTTATTACATTAATGTAAGACATTCTTGTCCTTGGGGATAATTTTGTCCATGTCTTATAAAGTTGGACAACATTAATTGCAATTTTGATTTTTAAATAAATTATCGGTTAAGTTGCGTCATTTGATTCAGATAAAGATAATAAAGTGGCCCAATAAATGATCTAGATTAATGAGTAAAAGTTCGGGTAAAAAATAGATCCCAATCAGTGTGAACAGGGTCTATATCGGCCTTGTGATGGGGAAGTCCGATATAGAAGCTATATAAAGATTAAGGTCTCCTGCAGTTATTCATATCAATCGAAAGCATAAGGAATCCTTAACCCGTTAAGGGAGCTTTCGTATTGAGCAAACTATAGAAAGACCTAGCTCGTGAGTCGGTGATCACTTTTCATTAAAGGTCCCAGGAGATTCGGAGACGTTTGGAGCTCGAAATCGGTATCGAAATTAGAGATGGAACCGAAATTTAAGTATTCCGCATTACCTTTGTTTTTAATCCTTTTACGGAGATCCGAGAGACGTAAACAGGCTCACACTACGTCTTACAATTAAAAAATTGTACGTACCATGATTAGAGTACCAAACATGTATGTTTCAAATAAATCCTCATCCTGCGGCTGGTGGACCTATGTGTTGTAATGACTAAATGCAAGTGTAGGTATATTATTACTTCAGATCTTTTTTGAAAATTAATCTTTTTTGGTTCAGATTTATAAGTAAATGGTGTTAGATTTTATTTTTCTCTTCGTTGGATTATGCAAGTATATATATGTGTTCGTGCTCTATATCTCCCATGAAATCCTCTTAGGTTAACCGAACACAATAAGCTTGTTTCATGTTCATAGTTTAGCTGTTGATTACAATCTTTTTAAATGTTAGATTTTGAAGCAGTTCGAAGTACTTGAGATATCTGAAAAATTAGGTATCCTTTTTCTTTTCTTTTTTTTTTTCCTGGTAGAATGGAAGGTTTTAAGTTTCTATACACGTGTATTGGGTATATTGTGGTTTAATCCGAAATCACGATTTGTATTGTAAATGCAAGCATAATCATAAATAATTAATGTGGATATAATTATATAATAAAGAAAAAGGCTGTAACTATAATTTTAATATTATCGAGACTTGGATTTAAAATTTTAATACCAATTTTAAAAATGATGCATTAAGTATTAAAATTGGAAATTACCCCACAAAATGTTAGATGAAAATTATTTTGTAGAAGATAATTTGGAAAAAAAGGGATAAAATTATGTATTTGTGATTACCTTAAAAAGAAACTCAAATAGGCAACTTTATATATCTTAAGCTTGGCTTGATATTGCTTCCATTAAGGATAACCAATCAACTTTGTGTTCATCAATGGCAAGCTTACTTAGTATGAGAAGCACTTTACTATTTTATCATAATGAGCAAATGGGTGGGAATGCCTTGAGGTCGATTCCTTAGATGTTATTAATATCCTATCACTGTCTACATCGCACCCACTCACGAATTCCTTCTTGGTGCAGACAATTTATGCCCTACTGGAGCAATCCTGGACGGTTCTAGTTTGCCATGTCTTTCGCAAAAAAAATCAATGCGCTGATTGGTTGACTTCTAATGCGAAATTGTATGGACCCAGATTTACTTCTTTAACTCATCCCCCTTCAGGATGCCTTGCAATCTTTTCTGAGGATGCGTCTGGGTCTTAACCCCAAGGCCCTTTGTTTAGGCCTCGTTTTTTTACTCTTTTGTATTAAAAAAAAAAAAACTTTTGAGTGCAAAGCTAGTGGTCAAATTTGTCAAACCGAAAGTCCATTAATTTGCGACACTTGACCATCTCTGTACAGATATTCCTTGACCTAATAAATCATTACATTACCATTTAAACTTCACCTTAAAGTTCGATGAAAAATATGATATATTATTGAGTCACAAGATTCGGTAAGTGAAGTGCTCGAAGCTAAACAATAATACGATGATATACCAGCCAAGATCTGCCACTAGAAAAAGAAAGCCAGAACTTCACCAACCCTGCTCTTGAATACATGTGGTCGTCTCTTCCAAGACAGCTCATTATTTCTGTCTATATATATTCTAAAAGCAATCCTTCATTCTAATACACATCCCATAAAACCAGCAGTCTATCAACAAAGTTGTCTTGTACATTCTGCTGTAGATTCTCTTCATCATTGTCCATTATAAATCCAACCCAAATAGGGGAAGAAGGTCTAGAAGTGAACAACATGGGGGGTGATCTGTGTTCAAGTACGGGAACTGGGCTCTTCACAAGCCTCGCAAGCTCATGGAAGAACATGGAGAAAGGCTTAAATGATGCTGTTTCAAAGAGCAAGGTTGGCAGTTACTTTAAACTAGAAGCAAGGAAGAGTTCTTTCACTAAGGAACTACGTGCTGGTACTGCCACTTTTCTTACTATGGCTTATATCATAGCAGTAAACGCCACCATTCTCGCTGACACCGGAGGCACTTGCTCCATCGCTGACTGCTCTGTTGCGGTGAACCAAACTGCTGCTCCTGACTGCATTTTTAAGCCTAACGATGGCTACCAGAACTGCCTTCAGAAGACCAAGAGTGACCTTATCATTGGTACTGTTTTATCGTCCATGATAGGGTCATTTGCTATGGGAATATTAGCCAACTTGCCTCTGGGCTTGGCTCCAGGCATGG
This sequence comes from Erythroxylum shatona, assembly GCA_027568895.1. Lineage (NCBI taxonomy): Eukaryota > Viridiplantae > Streptophyta > Magnoliopsida > Malpighiales > Erythroxylaceae > Erythroxylum > Erythroxylum shatona. The sequence goes on along the minus strand of JAOSBK010000006.1, from coordinate 37,030,190 downwards.
GGGCTAATGCTTACTTGGCGTACAACATGGTGGGGTTTCATGGTTCTGGTCCTATATCGTACCAGACAGCCATGGCCGTTGTCTTGGTTGAGGGGTGTGCATTTCTTGTGATTGCTGCACTTGGACTCCGAGCAAAGCTTGCTAGGCTCATTCCGAGTGCGGTTCGGCTCTCTTGCGCGGCAGGCCTTGGGTTGTTCATTGCGTTTGTCGGCTTACAAGTGCACCAGGGTGTGGGTCTTGTTGGCCCTGACCAGTCCACCTTGGTGACCCTCACAGCTTGCAGGAGCACAAATCCGGTCACCGGAGAGTGCATTGATGGCAAAATGCAAAGCCCAACCTTTTGGCTTGGCTCAGTGGGGTTCCTAATTACATGTTTTGGCTTAATGAAGGAAATTAAAGGTAGCATGATATATGGTATCATTTTCACCACTCTCATTTCCTGGATTAGAGGAACTGCTGTCACATACTTCCCGTACACCCCGCTAGGTGACAAAAGCTACAACTACTTCAAGCAAGTGGTGGACTTCCATAAAATGCAGTCCACTGTTGGGGCTATTAGCTTCGCTGAGTTTAACAGAAGTGAAGTGTGGGTAGCCTTGGTGACCATGTTGTATGTTGATGTGCTAGCTACCACAGGCACTACCTATACCCTAGCAGAATTAGGAGGATTTGTGGATGAGAATGGGGACTTTGAAGGGCAGTACTTGGCATACATGGTAGATGCAGGGTCAACCATTGCAGGTTCTGCTTTGGGAGTATCACCCATAGCAAGTTTTGTAGAATCATCAGCTGGAATCAGAGAAGGAGGTAGAACAGGATTAACTGCTGTGATTGTTGGGGTATACTTCTCGCTGTCATTATTTTTTACACCTTTGTTTACTAGTGTACCTCCATGGGCGGTTGGGCCTTCACTAGTAGTTGTTGGGATTATGATGATGAAGGTGATTAAGGACATTAACTGGGAGAATATGAAGGAAGCAGCACCTGCCTTTATGACAATGCTCCTTATGCCGCTCACTTACTCCATAGCAAATGGGATTATTGGTGGGATTGGAATATATGTTGCTCTTGGATTGTATGACAACATCGGGAGGATGGTAAGATGGTTCTTGAAAATGAGAAAAATGGTGGTGAAGGAACATAATCAAGTTTCTGCTACAGCTGCTCTAGATCTTGAAGCTATTTGAGTTTGTTTTTTTTGGCCAACTTAAATGCACAAGCTGCCATGGAAAGTCACAGATTCATAGATGGGAGATGTCTGGAAAGGAACTTGTGGGCATTTCATGGCTGTTTTTGCATTTTCTTTACCAGTCATTTCAATTATATTGGTCGTCGTTTTCCTTGATCTTTCGTGTCTTATGAAAGGAATCATAGTAGCTGCGATGTTGACTAAAAGATGAATACAATTTTCATCGTCGAATGGCTTTTGCACGATCTAGGAAGTAAATATGTTAATGGCAACTTCACCTGAATAGCAGCTAAAAATTGTTTAATCAAAAAACAAAGTGCAGGAAGAACCTTTGACAGGTCGACCTCGAAGCGGTAAATATGCATAAATAAAAATATACAGTTGGTTAATTATTAAAAAAATTCATTTTTTAATAATAGATCAAATTTTAAAAAGAAGCATTAAAATTTTTAATTTTCTCCGAATTTTCAAAAAGTGGGAATAAAATATGCAAACTTTTAATTTTTTTTTAATTCTAACTCAACGTTAGTGTTTTCGTTAAGTTTAGTAACGTGACTTGTCACATGTTTCAGAAATTTTAATTATTAATATACATAAGCTAAAATTAACATAATAAATAAAAATTAATTAATTATTAATATAAGTAAGCCAAAATTAACACAATAAATGAAAATTAATGAAACCACCACATGTTTCAAAAACTTTAATTATTAATATATGTCAGCCAAAATTATCACAACAAATGAAGATTAATGAAACAACGTCGTTTAATCACATCATTAAAACGAAGCCGTCATTTAAAAAGGACCTAAATTAGATTATGCAGCCCAGATAACTTTACGTTTTGATTTCAATTTTTTTCGTTTTTAATTTGTTCTCTCGATACCCTAACCTTTTGATTTTTATATTATGCAACCTCGACGCTATTACATTAAAGATATCAGGAGAACAAATTAAAAATGAAGAACTTATTGATGCAGTACGTTATAATGTGTGAGTAATTTGGGACATCAAAATAACAAATAGGAAACAAAAGTCTAAGAGCATTAGGAGAATACCAGATAACGTCAGACTATAATTAAAAAAATTAAAAATTTGAATATTTTATTGCTACTTTTTTAAATTATGACTAAAATTAAAAAAATTGAAAATTTTAACATTTTATTACTTTTTTTTAAGTTTGGATTATAATTAAAAAATTGACAAAAGTTTGAATTTTTGTGTAATTAACCCATATATATATATATATATATATATTAGGCATTTATAAACAACGGTGGAATCTAATGTCGTTTTGTTGTCAACAAAAGCATATACCGCAAATTTTCTCAATGTTGGGCCCATAGACCCAAAAAAGTGAAAAGGTTCAGATTCAGTACTCCGACCTTCAATGCATGCTAATCTCTTGCTATTTTCACCAACTCAAGCTCTGCGCCAAACGCCAAAACCCGGTTGTCGCCAAGAAACTCCATGCCGAGATCGTCAAAATCGGCCTAAACCAATGCGAGCCTTTACCCAATACTCTACTAGATGTATACGGGAAATGTGGTTTATTACGAGATGCGGGGAACCTGTTCGACGAAATGCCCCAAAGAGACCTTGTCTCTTGGGCCACCATCTTCACTGCATACAATCAAGCCAATTTTCCTAACAAAACTCTCTCATGCTTCCCTGCCATGCTCGCTGTTGACGAACTGCAACCTGACCATTTCGTTTATTCAAGTCTCATTAAGGCTTGCGCTAGCTTAGGCGCTATTAGGCAAGGCATGCAAGTGCATGCTAATTTTGTCTTGTCGCAGTTCTGTGATGATGATGTCGCCAAGTCGGCTTTGGTTGATATGTATGCAAAATGTGGATTGCCCAACTCAGGGCGTGCCATCTTCGATTCTATGGTTGTAAAGAATGTGGCTTCTTGGACTGCAATGTTATATGGGTATGCGAGGAGTGGATTAAAGGTTGAGGCTCTGGAGTTGTTTTCGAGTGTACCAGCTAAAGGATTATATTCTTGGACTGCCCTTATATCGGGGTTGGTGCAAAGTGGAAATGGGATTGATGGTTGTTATTTGTTTTTGCAAATGAGAAGAGAAGGAGTTCATATAGTAGATCCATTTGTTCTTTCAAGTGTAGTTGGTGCTTGTGCGAATTTGGCTATTTTGGAGTTTGGAAAGCAGGTGCATGGCCTTGTGGTAACACTTGGCTATACATCTTGTGTGTTTATAAGTAATGCGCTTGTTGATATGTATGCAAAATGTAGTGATGTTTTAGCAGCCGAGATTGTCTTCAGTGGAATGCTTGTTAGAGACGTTGTTTCCTGGACTTCTATAATTGTCGGAGCAGCTCAGCATGGGAGAGCCAAAGAAGCATTACATTTGTATGATCAAATGGTTGCTGCAGGAGTGAAGCCAAATGAGGTTACCTTTGTTGGACTAATTTATGCTTGTAGCCATGCTGGGCTAGTTAGCAAGGGGAGAGAAATTTTTAATTGCATGATCAAGGATTATGGTATTAGTCCCTCATTGCAACACTACACATGTTTGTTGGATCTTCTTAGTCGATCGGGGCACCTTGAAGAGGCTGAAAATATAATTAATACCATGCCATGTAAACCTGATGAGCCTATGTGGGCAGCTCTATTGAGTGCCTGCAAGCATCATGGGAAAAACCAAATGGCACTTAGGGTGGCTGATCATCTTTTGGAGTTGAATCCAATAGATCCTTCAACCTATATACTGTTATCCAATGTTTATGCCAATGCAAAAAGGTGGGAACATGTGTCCTTGGTGAGGAAAATGATGGCAGATAAGGAAGTCAAGAAGGAACCAGGTTATAGTTTTATTGACCTTCTGAAGGAAAGTCAAGTATTTCACGCTGGGGAGACATTTCACCCCATGAAAGTTGAGATTTTCAGTTTGCTTAAGGAGTTAGACGGAGAGATGAGGAGAAGGGGCTATGTTCCTGACACCAACTTCATTCTACATGATATGGAGGAGCAGGAGAAGGAAAGGTTGCTCTTTTCTCATAGTGAGAGGTTAGCTTTGGCTTATGGACTTCTTAAGTCCGTCCCAGGAACAGTTATACGGATAGTAAAAAATCTTCGCGTTTGTGGAGATTGCCATACTGTTTTCAAATTAGTTAGCAGTATTGTGCAGAGAGAAATTATTGTTCGGGACGCCACTCGGTTCCATCATTTCAAAGAAGGAATATGTTCGTGCAATGATTTCTGGTGATACGAATTCAATTTAGCCAGATTCAGCTTAGCCTTATTTATCCCACACACACCTATAACAGCGGTATTGTGAAGCTATATGGTAGATTGTTGCTTGATTCAACCTGTTCAATTTAAGTCTTATTCCTTGGTAGCTCTCATTTCGTTGCCTCACATTTGTCATTTCAATTTCACATTTCCATCGCATTCCTTGTCTAAAGGACATGAATATTCATGTCTTCTGGAATTGACACTACTTCAGTCGGATTTCAAGACACAACGGCTTCTGTTGGGAGAATGTTGTCCCACTTTTGAAGGCCTGGGTTCTCAAGCATTGTCATTGTAGTATCTCCTTTGCCGTCTTGCACCCATTTGTCACAATTAGTACTTGGATCCAATGATACTGAACTCAAACGTCTGTGAACTTTTCAGCCTGTCACTCTGAAGAATTCTGACTTGAAGAACGAGGAAGTTGAAGAGGGAATGCAATAGCTGTATATTACCGCAGGTAAGAGGATTCTACCCTTTGAACTGAGTATCCCAGAATTGAAGAAGACAACCTTATTCGGCAAGAAATGATTTTCCTAAATGTCAATCCCTCCAAAATGCATAAACGTAATTAAGAAACTGCAAATACTTATGGAGAAGCATTGTGCAGATTTCTTGTTCTGACAAGCTCATTTTAGGATTTACATTTTCTTGAGATTACATTCTTGCAAACACTTTCAAGCTACATCCTTGTTAGCTCAAAGAAGCTAATTTATTTTGGGAATCCGTGTCCTTTGGAGTAAAGTAGTAGCCACTTGACGATGGCTTATCGTTTTTCATTGTAATTATTTTTTTTTCAATTTCGTGATTTTGGTTTTTTTTTTAATGTTTCTTTTATAAGGGAAAAAAGAAAATTTTATTTCATAATACAATCAAAAGTTTTTGTGTTGATAACGAAAATATTAATAAATGTTCAAATTGAATTTAAGATAGTTTTAGTAATTAATAACTAAGACAAAATAATGTAAGTAATAACAATAATTCATTCTTACCGAACCAAATGTTACTGGGATGAGAAAAATAAAAGAATACATAGTAATCCACGAAAAAGAAACAAAAGTTCTATTTGAAAATCTATTATATTTTTCTTTTTAACTTTCCAAGAAAATTTTTTAGTATTAAAAATGGTTAATTACTTAAAAAAAATTATTTTTTTTAATTTTTTAAATTATAGCCTGAACTTTAAAAAGTATCAATAAAATGTTCTAACATTATTTTTTTCAATTCTAAAGTGATATTAGTCTCATCTTTACCTGTGTTAATGTGGCACAACGACATGTTGATGTCCCTCACTAATCAAACATTTCAGCTGGTTTAGGAGAAGATTGTCATATTAGTGAAACGATGTCGTTTAACTTTGATAATAAAACGACGTCATTTCAACTAAAATAAGATTTCCTTTCTTCTCCCTCTCTTCTCTGTTGATCAACGCTTAAAACTCTTACTTTGAAATCTCTAATCTGTAACTTAAAAGCCCCCAAATCTTCCAAAGTTCACAAGAAAGTGAATTCGTACGGTGGTGGTTCTTCTATTGCAAAGTTATTTGCTCCATTAGACTAACAAGTGTTCTTTGTGATTTCGTGCATAGGTTCTTCATAAAAGAGTGATTTCTTCGTCGGATAAAAACTAAAAATTTTGTCGTCGAACTTCTTGTGGCGTCAATTAGGATATGATTGGTCCTCTCTCTCTCTATTGTTCTTTCTATTCCGATTCGGTTTTTGTATGAAATGATGTATTGTTGTATTAGGGTTTCAAATTAGATTGTGCTAGGGTTCCGAAAGCACAAATCCAATTTGTTGTGCTAGGGTTTCAATTTGGATTTATGCTTCTAGAAAAATTGACTTGTATTATGCTAAAGTTCAGAAAGCACAAATCTAATTTGTTGTAATAGGATTTCAAATTGGATTTATGCTTTCAGAAAATTGACTTGTATTGTGCTAAAGTATTAGGGTTTTAAATTGGATTGTGCTAAGGAGCGATTTGTTTGTTATTAAAAAGGAAGATTGACTAGTATGTGCAAATTGAATAGTAAAAATCTTGAATACTCATACGCTTGGTTTTCAGTATGAAATGTAAAAAAAATTGGCATAACTAAATGCATGATGGTTGATTCATACTTTGTTTTGTTTTGTACGTTGAATATCTACATCTTGGTAACTGTTGAAAAATATGACATTACATAGTCCATAGCCCATAGCCTAAATATTCAATTATGCGATACTTCATCCTGGTTTGCAGGGAAGAAGCTTCCTCTCTTTCATTTTGTAAATGCAATGGTAGTTTAGCTATAATGTTAATAATGGGGATATTATGCTATCATTTTGGAAATTTAATTCTTTGATGGGTGAATTTATGAAAAGAAATCATAGTAAAGTTGCATTTAAGGTAGTAATTAAATATTCGTATGATGATATTGTAACAGGATAACCATTTATGGGTAGAAATAAATTATATTTAGCTTTCATTGGGCATGCACCTGATATATATTTCACATGGGAAGAGTGTCAAGGTATTGTTAATAGATTCAATGGTGCTATTTATTATTCTTTTGATAGTGTAGCAGAAGTTAGAAGGATATGTTCTCAATTTTTTAAAGAGAAAACATTATGTTCAACGGTAAAATAACTGTAATATATATTCTTTGTTATATTTGATAATTTAATTGGATTCAAATATAATTAATATTGATATTTCTATATATAATACATATGTTGAATATTAATTGCCCCAATTGTAATGCCTTGATGAAGTTACGGATTTCAATGCTAAGCCTAACACTGGTCAACATTTTTATGAATGCGTTAATACAAAAGTAAGTAATTCAATTATTGTTTTTAGCAATGCCAATTGTATAAATTAATATTAATCAATATTCAAATTGAATGTCTCTTGTAGGTACTTGGTATCTGTGAAAGAGATAAAAGTTTGTTTTGGTCGTAATTTATGTCAAACAAATTCTATGGGTTGGGGTAAGAGTCTTGTTCAGAAGATATATTCTTGTTCGCAAGAAGTAAGTATGTGTAAAAATTTACGTGAATAATGCAAATTTGTCATAAGTCCTAATATTTATGTCTATATCTTTATTTTGTAGGTCCCATGTGATTTCGTAGCTTGATCGTTGGATGTAAATACCAAAAAAATGAAGACATTGTAATGGTTAGAAGAGTAAATGTAACTATTATGTTCATTGTGACTCTTTTTATCTTTTATTCAATCACCTACTACTTTAATATTCAGTTGTAAGTTTTTCATATTGTTAAGGAAACTGCAATAATTATAAGGTTTTACTTTGTAGAAGTAACTGCAATTATTACGAAATTCCATCTATTAAAATTTGTATCATTCATAATTACTTATCCTCTGGTAATTACAATGAAGAGTTATGTTCTATCTATGTCAATTGACCACTGTTACTTTTTAAAATATGCATATATCAGAGTAAGAATGAAAAATATGAGACCGAAAGAGCTAACATTCTTCAATATGAAATATATTTGCAAAAGGAGAAATGTATTTAATTCCATATATAATAAATATATCTAAATGGAAATTATAATCTCTAATATATGCTCTTATAAACAATAATATGATTAGCATTCAAAGGAAAAAGAATAGTGAAAAAAAGATGATTGGCAAGGACAATAGTGTTGAAGAGTAACTAATCGGAAAAAGACAACACTCGTATATAAGAACAATAAAGTTAATATTATTTTTGAAGAATAAGTTACAAAGTAAGATCAAACAAGCAAATAAATAGGTTACAGACACTGACATTATTCTACAAACTGAAACAATATCCAAAAATAATTTGTTAAACTTCTAAAGCTCCAAATTTAAAACCATGCCTCTGTCTTCCAACTTTCTTAGATAGATTGGTGTGCAATCAACTCCAGCTCCAAAAGGTTAATCCAAGGACTTCTATAGTACTTGATCACTCACACCATCCTTACATAACCAGTAACTAGCATGAATTTAGAAGTATGATTTAGCTTAAAAAAGATGTCGTCAAGATCACACACATACAAACACAAAGGAACTATACCTATTTCACCAAATCATACAGATGAAAAGAGTAAGAAAACTTTTCATCCAAATATCATACAAAAACTAGACCATAATCATTTGACTACTTACTTCCATAACCACTAAGGGCCAAAAAACTAGTAAATACATTAAAGCAAAACTCTGTTAGAAATCACGAGCAATGCATCATCAACAATAAAAACAATGAGTAATTAAATCTTCCTGCATTCTTGTTTATAAATATATATACATAGTTTGGATCTATCACAAAAGCCATCAAACCTTGTTTTGATTATGCCTTTTATCTAATGATTCAGGATCAGTATATATGTGTGTTTGAAATTTAACAAGCAATCGTCCTTCTACTCTTTTTCATTGTTAAACATTTTTATATTTCTCACACCAAAAATAATAATGAAGTCTCTAAGGTGTAGTTGACATTCAACTTGATCCAAATTTAAGTCAAGATTGGAAAGAGTTAACATTGAATTAGGTATTGAAGCAATACTCACCAACTATGAAGATTTCCTAGTAGTAGATCTTTTAACTATTAGTTTGATACTTCTCCTAGGTTGAGTTATATTAGCAAGTGTACTTTGGGATGCTTGTGTTATAGTTGTGTTAGTATTAAGAGGTTGTAACACTTGACATTGACCCTTACCTATTTATAAAGTATAAGCAACCAATTATATAAATATTATCATATCCCTTATAATTACATATAAGTAGTATAAATAAAATTTAAACGACTTACTACAAAGTAGGTATTCCTATTAACTTCTCTAAATGTTTCTCCATATCTCTATATGCCTATAAAAATAAAAAGAATTATAATGAACTAACCATTCTCGCCTCTCTTTGTAATATAAAAGATGTAGTATTTGATCATATAGATACTAATTGTATTGGTTTACTGTCAGTGTGTTATAACGTTAGTCAAAATAAAATAACTAAACTACTATTATAGCAGTGGTGAGTCTAAGTCGACTCCACAGAGAGTGTGTGTAAAGTTGTTGAAATAAAATTAACTGGTGTTTAGGTTTAATGGGACGGGGTTTGGTTTTAGAAAGAAAAAATAAAATAAAACTAAAATAATGAAAACAAATTAAAAAAACATGCGAAAATGATAAAAGTGGAAAATTCCGTAGAGACCTAGTTCTTTGGTTCAATCTCAACCTACATCTAATTAAGCATATTTCATTGATTTGTTATTTTCTAACTTCTCCTAGCAACTATTAATCGTGGGTTAATAATTAACCCGATTTTTCCTTAGGTTTTGTTTAAAAAAGATATGATCGTTAGTTAAACCTAACCACCAAATAACATAGGATACAGTCTTTAGATTTAATTAGGCAGTAGTATTACGAATTAGAAAAACTGATTAATCAAGGCAATAACTACATATGATACGTCATTTAACCTAAGTCATGTTATCCTTAATGATTACGAATCATTAGTCGCTACAAATGAATTTCAACATAACAATTACAGATTATATCGATATTCTAGCAATGAATTTGCAAATAAATAATTCAATGAACGCATTAAAATTATTTTTTCATAATACACAATGAGTTCATACACAAACAACCGAACAATAACAGAAATCTGATTATCCATACATAAAACCCAAAACAATTAACATAGAATAACACAATCAATTTTTAATGAGATAAAGAAATAACTAAAACAAAGAAATACACTTAATTCGGATCATTGGCATCGATGTCACATCTAAATCGGCATCAGGACGTTATCCCTCTATGGTTATCTCCTAGAAAAATGGCCCACGGAAGCCCTCTTCACTGTGCCTCCAAGTTCTCTCCTGTCACAAGCTTTTCTCTACTATTTTATTTCACGCTAATGCTCACCTCACAACTATTCATTGATCTGACAATTAAACTTTGTGGTTTATCTTACTATTCACACCCCTCCCCTCATGTGCTGTCGTTTCTATCTTGGCTACTAATTACTTCTTACCAAGGATTTGAGTTTCGTTCCGTTCCGGCAGGTGCCGGCCGGAATCAGGAACGGAACGAGCCACATCGGTACCGGCTAAAAATAACGGTCGGTACCGGTAGTTTTCGGTCGGTACTGGCCGGCACCGGCAATTCCAAAAAATACCGGCCGGTATCGTAAAAATTAAAAATCCTAGGGACCTAATTGCAAATTTAAAAAATTTTAAACCTAAAATTTTAACCTACCCGGCCTCCCCCCCAACCCCAACTCGACTCTCTCATCTTTCTTCTCTCCTCACGCCATCTTCTCTCATCTGTGTCGTGTCGCGCCACCTGCTCCTCACCGCCAGAGATCGCCTCCTCCTCGACCCTCGCCTCCTCCAGTTCTCCTCGACGCTCGGCTCACCTCCCTTGGTCGTTCTCCCTT
>JAOSBK010000006.1:36981183-37006738 GCA_027568895.1 Erythroxylum shatona | reverse complement strand
TTATTTCTTGATTTTCAACTTAATTTCAATCAACTCATCCACTTTCATTTCATAAACCATACCAAGCTACTCAAAACTCGAAGGATATCAAAATCAAATCATTTCTTTTCTTATCAATATCCTTTAATTTAAATCATCTATGACACCATACATACACAAAAACACTTCTCTAATTTCATTTTACTCATGTAAATTTTCACTCAAAGATCGGAGTCCAACATTGTTCATCAAAATCACATTTAATAATAAACATCTTTGTCATCTCACATTAACTCATGTCCATAAGACCATAACTTCACATAATGACCTTCCGTTTATCCCCAAAGAATAGTAATTACTTCCCACTTAGCCCTATAACATTGAATTTTAGATACATTTAGTGCATATTTTAATTGAAGATCATCCATCATTCGTTAATAGGCTAATTGGGTTATGAACTTGTGTATGAATTCATTCGCAATCCATTTCTAGCTAGCTTGCTTATTCCTCTTCACTTTATTGCAGGTATGAGTGTTTTTGACTCTCTTTATAACAAATGTTTTCTCATTTCCAATCTTGCTTGCATACACCGGAAAAGGACAATGTGCATCACAAACTGCTTCCGTTCGTACACCAGATCTTGCCATCGAAACATTATACCCATTTATAATTGCGTATTTCCTAATAACTTCCCTCAATTGCTCCTCGTCCTTGAACTTCATTCCAATTTCAAACTTAAAATATGTCATTTCAAAATTTGGATTAAAACTAATGTATTTCTTCTTTGGTATCGATGCCTCATCATCACTAGGAATTGGTGATTGAATTTCATCATCATTGCCATCATAATCACTATTTTCACTATGCGAACTTCTTTCTGCTCTTCCAATATCATTTGAATGATCACCAACTTCATTGAAACTATTTTCACTTATACAGACACCATCGACAACATTGTCAAATTCAAACTCACTTTGTGAAGTCTTCGTATACCTCCTCTCATTTGTTCTAGCATTAACATATTCTTCATCATTAGTTCCAAAGAAATCCTCATCAACTAAATCATCACTAGAATCATTTTCCTGCATAACAGTGAAGTCCTTATCTTACTCCAATTCAACTTGTAACAACCACTCATCTTGCTCCAATTCATCATCAGAATTTAACTCCTCACCATCTGTTGCAGGATTCTCATAACTATGATCATAATATATTTGAATATTATGACAATTCAATTCTCTCATTTTTTTCAGCATATCCAACATATCCTTGTCATGCTTTAAGCCTAATTCCATCAAGCTTCTAATAGGCTCATGTGAAAATTTGTAAAACATAGAGATTACTCTATGTCCTTTATCTTCAGAGATCCCTTTTAGAACTAGTATGCTTAGTTCATCAATACCCATATTCTTGTTTCTTTTAATCTTACCCCAACATATTTATTTTCCTGCCTTTCCAACACTCCACCATAATGAAATTCAAAATTGACCAACATCTGCAAAGGCAAACTGTGACTAAATACGAAATGATAAATATTACAAGAAGAAAAAAAGAAGCAACAACTAACAGTGCATAGAAATAAGATAGTATGATTACATCATAATAATACACTCACATTTTCAAATGCAAGGAGCTTCATAAAAAGCTAGTACTACATCAGAATAATACGAACTAAAATGATGGAAAGGCACTAGAAACATACCTTTACAAAGTTCCTGAATTTTTTTCGCAATACTTCACATCTTAGTTGCCTCACTTACTGAAACGATCATCAGTTAGTCATTTTGTGGATGTACCACTTAAAAAAAGAATGTATCCACAACATACAAATAAGAAACTACTCTAAAAAATTTGACACAAACAAAATGGAATGCATTCAATAATTACTAAATAAAAATCATATTTTTCAGTAATTACCAAATGGAATGCAAGTTGAACCAAATATTAAAGATTAGAGCATAGAACAAGCTAAATAGAAATCATATTTTTCAGTAATTACCAAATGGAATGCAAGTTGAACCAAGTATTAAATATTAGAGCATAGAACAAGCTAAATAGAAATCATATTTTTCATTAAACATCAAGATGAAATGCAAGTCGACCATCATGCATTCAGTTACTTTGATTTTTTTATTCGACTTACATTTCATATTGAAAACCAAGTGTAGGAGTATTCAAGGTTTCACTGTTCAATTTGCTATGTACACATACAAATTAATCATCCTTTCCAATAACAAACAAATTGTATCCTAGCATAATCCAATTTGAAACTCTAGTACCTTAGCATAATACAAGTCAATTTTTTGGAAGCACAAATCCAAATTGAAACCCTAGTATAACAAATTGGATTTATGCTTTCAGAACCTTAGCACAATCCAATTTGAAACCCTAATACAACAACACATCATTTCATACAAAAACCGAATCGGAGTGGAATGAACAATAAAGAGAGAGAGGATCAATCATACCCTAGTCAGCGCCATAGGAAGTTCGACAACGAAATCCTCAGTTTTTACCCGACGAAGAAATCACTATCTTATGAAGCACCAACGCATAAAATCACAGAGAACTTTGTTAGTCTAATGGAAAAAAATAACTTTGCAATAGAAGAAGCACCAACGCACGAATTCACTCTCTTATGAACTTTAGGGGATTTTAGGTTACAAATTAGAGATTTCAAAGTGAGAGTTTTAAGCATTGATCGACAGAGAAGAGAGGAGATCTGATTTTGGTTGAAATGACATCGTTTTACTATCAAAGCAAAACGACATTGTTTCACTAATCAAACAATCTTCTCCTAAACAAGCTGAGGTGTCTGATTAGTGAGGGGCATTAACACGTGGTTGTGTCATGTCAGCACAGATAACAGTGAGACTAAAGTCAGGCAAGAATTGAAAAAATTGAAAATTTGAACATTTTATTTCTATTTTTTAAATTTTGGGATATAATTGAAAAATTAAAGAAAGTTTTAGTTTTTTTTTAGTAATTAACCCTATATAAATGCCAAATTAAAAGAAAAATTAAGGCAGAACAGTTGGCAAAATATTTATAGGAAGAGAACAACTTGGGACAAAATTTCTAAAAAACTAAGCCTCGAGTTGGCCTCAGACCATAATTTCTAAAAAACTGACCTTAGGTCAGGCTAGGGCTTAGGCTGCATAAGCTTAGCTTAGCTAGCATGGCCTAATGTCCAACCCTTATAAGTAAAACAACACCATTTTATGTTTTTAATTTAAAAAAACTTGGGTGAGTTGTGTCGACACGGGTTCATTGCCTCGGGCTCAGATCTGGCCGATCCATTGTCATCCGTATCTATGATGCGATATTTGATCAACCATTAAGTAAAAAAAACTAATTATGATAAAAAAAATTCAACTGAAACTTTTTTTTTAGGTGGCACCAAGCAACTTATATGCATATTGGTCAAAAACTGAAAACTGAATTAGCGATTCAACCAATTAAAAAAAGGAACAATGTGTATCTTGGTTAATCATTGAAAACAACTATATATAACACTATGCAATAGTCCCAAGTTTTTTCTCATAAGTTACACAACTAAAGATCGGAATTAGTCAAGTTGAGCTATTATAATCCTAAAAATTCAATTTGAATCCGAAAATAATTTAATAAATTTAAATATGAAATCAAGTGTTTTTATCAAATAAAATATTTTAATATAATAATATATGTATTAAATTATTTAATATTGACTTTTGAATAAAATATATTTATGTTTAAAATTCCATCTAAGTTTTTAAAAAAATTGAATTCAAATGTACTCTTATTTCTTCTAATGACATTAGAATCTAAGCCCTTTTTGCTACCTAATTGCAAATGTAAGGTTGGACTGGTTGAGACACTCTCGAAGAGGGTTTTTGTGGATAATTAATAAATATTATATAAGATTAAAAATAAATTTAATTGATTAAAATAATTTATTTTTAAATTTTATCTTAAATGTAATTACTATCAATAATAAAAGTAAAACTATATTGATATTAACACTAAATTTTTGTTTTTATTTAAAAACTAAAAATAAGAAACTAAAATAAAAACTGAAAATTAAAAACATAAAAGTGGAATCAAATAAACCCTAAAGTGAAAAATTGATCGATTTGATGATTGACCATGTCAAGGTCTTCTTCTATTTGTGGTCGTTGCTTAACTTTGAATGTCGAGTTCAAAAAACCAGTAAGTAACCAGTTCTCCTGTAGCCACAGCAGCTGCCTTCATACAGCAGCTCTGCCCGTCACAAACCTAATCTACCAACTACTCAGAGCCTTCTTAAAGAAGGGTAAGAGTCAGTAGTGATTAAGCATCAGAAAGACTGCAAATTTCTCCTTGGAATTTAAAGAAAAAAGCTTTTTACCATTTTCTTAGCTATAGAGGAATGAAATCCTACCCTGAAAGCTGGCGAGTTGTAGATTTTGTAGTACTTATATCCAACTCGATGAAAAGTACAGTGGGAATATGAAACTTGGATTGAATGACTTCTGTATCATTTTTTATACGCCCTGACGATTAGATAAAAAGAAGTAAGTTTGCCAACTCGTGTTTGCAAACTGAACAGTAAACAGAGTCCAAGACACATTATTCTAATACTTGCATTAGCGAAAATTAATTATAAAACAAAGAAAGAAGACAGCCTTCATGTTTTTTGTGTTTGTGTAGGATTACATGGGGCAATTTACTTTTGGACGATTTGGTGGCTTCTTTAGAAAACATCAAAACCAACGACACATTCTAGAGAGTCTAGACTCCCAAGAACTTACGTTTTCTACCTTGCCTTTGTTCAACTAACAAGAAAGTTCAATGCTTTATGAGTATAGGAGTTAGATTGGACCAACTTCTATTTTTCTTATTTATTTGACCATTTCCCTCCTATATATCTTTTCTGTTCTAAGGGCCAAGAGTGACTGCGATCATGGATTATTATGAACTTGCTTCTGGGTACTCTTACCAAGACTCTGTCAAGGTGCTTGAAGCTGATATCCAACATGCTAATGTGCTGTAAGCCTTCTTCTCTTGTTGTGCGCGTCTCATTTTATCTCATTTCTGTTAATTTCTGGTATAACTAATGCCCTTATGTGGTTGAGTAATTCTCTGAAATTATTGCCAATTTGTGATCGGATATGTTTTTCTTGATGGGTTTTACAGTTCTTCAGCTTTACTCTTTTTTTTTCTTCTCCTTTGTTTGACTTGGAAGGGGCTCTGTCTGTTACTTATGGGTATAACTTGAATTTTACATGCAGGGCAGCATCTATACCAAGAGCCAAGGGTGAGTTTTGTGTTCAAATGAAACTAGTTTACAAACCCTGGGCTCCTATTTTCTTGTTGTTACGCCAGTGGTCGGATTGCTCTTGCAGATGTCTACTATCAAGATATTTAAACCTTTTTCATATTGTTGTATATCAGGTTGGTCCATACTCCTTTGTCATTTCTTATTTCCTTGTGCAATCCCTATGGACTGAATGGTTGAATTATATTCTCTTTTCTTGTTCTATTTTCTCTTGTTGCTATCTTTTTCTTTTCCTGCTCCACTTTTTCAATAATTTCTAAACCCTTGATTGTATTGGATAATAAATTATATCAGATATATTTAGATGGGAGGCCAAAGATCTCTTCATGGGGTAGGAAAGCAACCGTTGGGGAGTTCTATGGTGCGTAGATTGTCTCTAATACCTCTGTTCTTGTTCCCCTTGTATGTATTTATAGGATAAGCGTATATCAGTAAAGAAATCTGCTTCCAGGATTTTGAGCTTCCAGTTCTCCTGAAGTTAAGTAGTTCCAAGTTAGAGTGCTCACGAGAGTCTAGCTTTTATGGTTGTTGAATAGATATTATTCAATCTGTGGCTGATTCCAAATGGCAGGTGTCATATTACCGTCACTGCAACAACTTCATGATTATTTTAAGGAACTGAAAGTGACTCATGAAGAAGGTCACTGCATGGAGATGGCTATAAAGAAGAGATTAGAGGATAGGCTGAAGCTTCTGGATTCGGATCTGGAGAGGGAAGATGAATGTGGCATCTGCTTGGAGGCTTGCACAAAAATGGTCGTGCCAACCTGCTTCCATACAATGTGCATTAATTGCTACCGTGACTGGTATGTGAAGTAGCCTTTTCCTTCTCATTTCTACGTTCCACAGAATTTAACATAGGACATGACAGAAGCCTGAGATTGATATCCAGGAACACAAGGAATGAGTCTTGCCCATTTTGCCGAGGCAGTCTTAGAAGAGTCAATTCTGGTGACTTATGGGTTCTAACATGCAGTACTGATGTTGTTGACACAAAAACTGTGTTGAAGGATGATATATTGCGCTTCTACCTCTATATAAATAGCCTCCCTAAAGACATCCCGGACGCTCTGTTCTTGATGTATTACGAGTACTTGATCTAGCTTGAGCAGATGTAATCATGTACAGAGAAAGAAAATGCCAACCATTGCTTTTATGTAAGCCTGATGAGGTTTTTATAATTCATTGTTTCTTCTTGGAAACTGTTAAGAATAATATAACCTCAGAATAGAGGCATAGTTGTTAAATGTTATGGCTTTTCTCAAACTTTTTATGGAAATTGATAAATTGCCTTTCTGTCCTCGTCAAGTGCAATTTAAAAGCTGTAGAAGTGAATGAATTATGTTCTGTGCACTTTTTCTTTTTGGTAAGTTTATTTCTCTGTAAATTCAAGCTGGAATATGAAGTATGACCAAGGAGGATATCCAGGATCTTGGTTTTCTATATTCAGATTTCAAGTCTTATGAGATTGTGAATTGCTGGTATAACTTATTGAGATGGATCAAAATAAAAGTTATTATATTTTTCATAATGGTAAGTTGATACTAAATGTCATAATATGGTTTTTATTTGATCTTGAGAAACTTATGTGCCAGTAGTTAATAGAAACCCAAAACCTCAACTACGAAGACTGGAGAAACTGTGTGTTCTAACTGAAAAAGCTACAAATTGTTTAATCTCCACGCAGTTTCTTACCCAACAACTCACTAAACGGAGGGTGACTGAATGTTCCATTGACAAACATGTCGGCAAGTTCCTTATACATGGCCTCAGTGAGGTGAACACCATCCCAGTTGATGTACTGAGACGGGCTTTGGCAAATGCTTGCAGAAGGCGTACCACATGTAGCAGACACTTGGAAGTTGTAGGGAGGGCCTCCAGAACCACAGCATGCCTTCAGTGGCTCCTCGAAACCGTACCTTGCCGGATTTTCCATGACCGTGTGATATGCAGTCCAGTAATCGAGATAAGTAATGACAGCTTCAGGAAATTGCCTCCTAAGGTCTTGCAATTTGGCTTGGTAAATCATGTTATGGTTTTGGGTTTGGCTGTTCACACTCTTCGCACAGCCTATGTTGTCTCTGTCATCTTCAGAAGTCAGAACCAAGGCCAGTGGCAAGCATCCTGATGGTGGAAGACCTTGGACCACAACATGTCTTGCTCCTTTATTTAATATTTCCTGCAATTTAGCGAAATTGAAGCGATATTAAATCAGATCGATAGATTCTGCAAAATCATCACCAATGTTCTGTTGGGATGACTTGGAATAGTTGAGAATAAGGATATCAGCTTCAAGTCTTCAAAACAAGAGCAAAGTGGTATTCAATAGGCTAAACCATATCATATATGCCGATATTAGTTTGCAGACTTCCAATCTTTGTTTTTAGTGTATGGCAATGCTCTTACAGGATTTGAACTCTGGTCGATGATAAGGTTTTAACCTTAGCTATCAGAATACAGGCTAGTTGTTTCAGAAGACTTGCAAGGAAAAACTAATCGAAGATGAAGAACTCAAGCTCATACCTCTAGAAATCCAGTGAGGCTGCTGATCACAAGCTTTTGAATGGTCTCGTTAGGAACAGTAGATCCTATAGTGTATGCATAGTCATTAACTCCCATTTCACCAACCCAGAACAATGCACCATCAAAAGCTGCTTTACACGCGGGGCTTGAAGACGCTGACCCTATACACCCCTGACGCTCCATGAACTTGTTGAACCACAAAAGCTGAGTTTGGATGGATTCTGAAGTAATGCTCAAAGTGAGATTGTTCTTTACAAAGAAAGAATGACTTATAGCAGTAGAACCAGCAACAGCAAAGTTGACACCGTAAGCTCCATTGCCCTTCATGTAACGGTACGGAGGCAAGAACGGCAAGGACAGTGATTCAGCCACAAAGTCGATCACAAGCCGACCGTCAGAGTATCGGTTGGTGGAGTGGTGGAAGAAAGTGATGCCATATGGAGAATTGGAGACATGACCAAAACCGCCAGGACCCGATAGAGACTTTGTGTTGCCAGTATCAGTAAAGGAGTCACCAAAAGCATAGATCTTCTTGAAGGGTATGGCTTCCGGGCTAGTTTTTGTAGAAATAGAGGTAGCAAGACTTGAATACAAGATAAAAAAGGCAGTGACTCTGATTTTGCTAGAGAAATGTGAGAAAGAGGTCGCCATTCTGTTTAAC
This sequence comes from Erythroxylum shatona, assembly GCA_027568895.1. NCBI lineage: Eukaryota > Viridiplantae > Streptophyta > Magnoliopsida > Malpighiales > Erythroxylaceae > Erythroxylum > Erythroxylum shatona. Next base: position 36,998,276 of record JAOSBK010000006.1, on the reverse strand, counting down.
AGCTGCTTGTTCTAGTATTACGCAGCTTATATATATAGTTCCAATTTCCAAATGCTTGTCAGAAGATTGCAGCAAAATTCAAAGGGTGATTCTGTTCTATTCATGAAGAAGACCCTGAGACAGTTATATAAACCTGAAAAAACAACGATGTTCATGACTCTTACCTGCCCAACCAATAGCCATTAATGCTTTTTGATATTACAGAAAAGGAAAATGATACCTGTGCCATATGTTCATATCTTGATCAGTTTTCTATTCACTATGTAATCTAAAATGCTTTCGTACAAGTGTAGAAGTAAATGAAACGGTTAAACTAATTTAATGCTAAGATGGAATTTGGAAGAATAAGGATATAAGAGGAGAACATCTCTTCCCATATCATTCTTTTTTTAAAATAAGGTTGAAAGACGAGAACCTGTCAATTCTGGAGTAAGGTTACAAGTTTTTGATTAGCTTATTAATCTTTACATAGAGGGTGAGTTAAAATTTTTCACAGGTTTAAGTTATAAAAATAACTTCTTTGTAACCGAGGACGCAAGTAAGTTAATAAGGGGCTCTTTTGGTTTAAGTGAGGTAGCGAGTTCGAACCGCTCTTATGTATGCAATCGTTTAAAATTTGAAGTCAAAGTTTTGCCTCCTGTAAGGGACCTATTCAGCTCGAGTAAGGATTAATCTGGGAATGGATGACTTAAAGATGTCTTCTTATAATTGAAATCCTCCTAGGATACTTCATAGGTAACCAAAAAAAACTTCTTTGTAAAAATATTAAAAAAAATTACATGGCTTTTTTCAGATTTCCACGAGGCGAGGAATCTTGTGCACCGAATATGTTAGACTTTCTTTTATCAATTTTTACAATCAGTAATATAAAATAACAGCTTGTTACTGAACAGGACAAATATCACAGAATCGTTTGCTAGCAATAAAGAACTTAGGAAAACTGAAGTATTTTAATACAACGGTAGGAAAGTTAAGAGGTAGTTTCAATTTGACGGTGGCAATTTAAGGTGAAGAGTACGATGAAGCCATGGGTGGTTGGATCTGTGCAGAATCGGTTGGGGCCTTAAATGAGTTGTTAATAACCCTCCACATCCGCGGGTGAAATGCGGAGTTCTTTTCTTGTTTATTCTGATTTTTATTTTTTAATTTTACTCTATAGTATTAAAATGTTTTATAGAATTTTCCACTAAAGATCGTTTATTTAACTAGGCTAGACATTTATAGAATTAGTTACGTATTTTGGATCAAACGTGAAAAGACAAAATATGGAGAAATGTAGAAAATATTTAATTTCGGTCTCCATAACTTCAAATGAGGTTTCCGAAGCTGAAACAAGAGTGAATCTACCACCGTCTTCACGAAAATTGCTCTTCAGGACGCGGGTAAGGTATTTCTATAGTTTTCTCAAAATATAAGCTTTTTTAAAGGATCAAAGAATCCTTAATACTTATGATTGATATAAGCAACTGCAGGAGATTTTAACTTTTATATATAGCTTCCATCTCAAGCTTCTCTATCACAGGCCCGATATGAGTACGATCTACACTAATTGAGATCTATTTTTCACACGGACTTCGACCCATTGATTTAAATCATTTATTGGGTCACTTTATTATCTTTATTTTGATCAAATTACGTAACTTAACTGATAAGTTATTCAAAAATAAAAAAATGCAATTAAATGTTGTCCAACTTTATGAGAAAGGACAAAATTGTCTAACATTCTTCCTTTGGACAAACATTAATTGCAATTTTGACTCTGATTTAAAAACTCGGTTAAGTCACACTATTGAATTAATTGACTAAGTTTAAAAATATAACATTTGATTCAAAAATAACGAAAGTTTATCATTCCATCCTGCAAGACTTTCGATACTAAAAAGTATCAAATACATGTGTCATGTACGACATAAATCCAATACAATCACATATACTTAATACCTCACTAACATGAATAAGAAAATAAAGTGTGACAAATTAAGATGATATCTTTATGATCTAAATTATATCATCTTCGTTTGTAGGTTTTGATTTCTGTAACTTTATGCTAAACCGCATATGCTAAACTGTATTAGAAAAATCATGTTTTCTCTCACCGAATGCTAAACAACATTAGAGAAAACTTATTTCCTCTCACCAAATGCTAAACTACATTAAAGAAAACATTTATACTCTCCAACTGAATGCTAAACTGTATTAGAGAACACCTTTATGTTCTCCAACTGAATGATAAACTATATTAGAGAACCTTTATGAAATTAAAAACTTATATCCCCCTGTGCCATGTCAAACTTTGTGGATATTTATAGAAAACTGTGTGTCTTAATGACATTGGCTCAAGGTCAATCTGTATATATGCCCAATGACCTTTAAATGCTTAAGATTGACACAAATCTTAAGACGCTCATACATATTATGACAGTGTATGATAACATGTATTATTGAGGATAAATGATAATCATCTTTATCGATGAACTATCATACTATCATAATACATCAAAATATACAAATGCACATGGAGCAAACATAACGATCTCCTAACTAACATTGTTTAAGGACATCAAAACAACCATAGTATATACATGTGTCACAAACACAAATGGGTGAAATACTTTAGTTAAAGGGTCGACTATCATTTCCTCAATTCTTAAATGCTTCAAACCTTAATGTCAACGTTTCGTATCAACACCTTTATGACTAAATAATTGACCTTTAAATGCTAAGACCCTCTAATACTCTTTGTTGTTATTAAACAATATAGCATGAAGCTTACCACTGTACAACCAAATGACACTAACCACTGAATCAACCACAGACAACTCAGAAATCAAGTTTCTAAACTAAACCATTTGTAAGTCTCATAGCATGCGCTCTACATGCATGATCGAGGAAGTCACTCATGTCTACTTGACACTCTTCCACGATATTGTACCATATGTAAACTTAAAACATGTAACTTTAAATGAACTTTCGACAATCCGGACATATGGCCAAATTTGAATTTGAATTCCCTACGAGGTTTAGTCTGTTGACTGTGCTATATGTCAACATATAATCCCCAGTTCCTTTAAATATCTCAACACTCATTAAACTGCATTCCAATGGTCTACTCCTGAGTTAACCAGATACTGACCAAACAGTCAAACAGTATATGCAATGTCCTGCCTAGTACATAGTCTAGCATACGTGAGACTATCAACCGTACTAGAATACAGAATATTCCTCATAACCTCTCTCTTTAATTTATTCTTTGGATATTGTGTCAAACATTATCTCTCATTATGAGAGATAGCTGTTACGATAGGTTTACAGTTAACCATATTAAACCTTTATAACACAAACTCAATGCATGGTCTCTGTGAGAGATCTGATGATTGTTGAGATTTGTCCCGATGAATCTGAATACCTAGGACAAAAGATGCTACGCCAAGGTCCTTTATGTCAAAGTTCTCGACCAAATGTTGCTTAACGTTATACAACATGGTCAAATACTTTAACGTGGGCAATATGTTATCCATATGCAATAATAGGAAGATAACTTTGCTCCCCCTGACCTCGTGATATATGCATCTTTAATCTTTATTTTGCATGAAGATGAAAGAGGTAATACCCTCATCAATGTAAGGTATCACTTTCAAGAGGTTTGAAGTAAACCATATATTGATCTGTATAACGTGCAACTATGTTTATTCCATTTGGATCCTGAAATCCTTCAGGTTGTACCATATAGACCTCTTCATAAAGGTCTTTACTTAAGAAAGTAGTTTTGACGGTCATTTGATGTAACTTTATATCATTATGAGCTACAATTCCTTGATCACTCAAAATGTATACTACGAGGATATGAGAGAACTGGTAACATTAAAGTTAACCTTTCTCTTTGAGTGAACTATTAGGCAACTGAATCAGCTTATAAAATGTTGAAATCTTTCTTGAAATCCTTTAGGTCTAATTTTCATTTGCAACTGACGAGTTTACAGCTCCGCTGTAAATCAACTGGCTCCCAAACCTTACCATTCTTCATGGAGTGCATCTCGTCATTCATTGTATCCCACCACACATCCGCATTGGGTCCAGAAATAATTTCTGTAAAACTAACTGGATTCAAAACATGTCTAATATCATAGTCATGTTCACCTAATAGACTATGTAATAAGATGAGATAGCAGGTCGTCTCACTCTAGTGGATTTACTTAACTGCATTAGATCTTGTACCCCTAGGAACCTCAGTGTGTATTTGTATGGATTCTTATTCCTGTACAGGCATGATACAAAGACCTAAATCTATCGGATCTAACTGTATGAGTAGCGGGTGCATAATAACTATAGTATCCGTCTTGCTATCATCCGAAGGGTCAACGGGCCCACCATCGTCATAGACATCGTATTCTAGAAACTTAGTTGTTTGTGATTCAACTATTCTGGTCCCACCTTCTATACAATAAACCTTGTAGCCTTAAAATGGTCGAGATATCTTATTAAATAACAATGAGCGGAACGAGCATGCAATCTTTCTTTATAAGAATTATAATACCTTAGTAGGGCAGTCCCATACACGAATGTGTTCAAGGCTAAGTTTTTAAACTTCTAGATAATTAGATAGAATAGCCATGTTCTACATTGACTTCTTCAAGTCCTTTAAGGTGCAGTTATATCTTTCGACAACACACCATTTTGGGTAGAACTACTCGGCATAGTGAATTAAGTCACAATTCTAATTGATTCCAAATATCTAGCAAACGATCTTTTAAAGTCCTGAAACATCGTGTTTGTCATGATATTCTCCTCCATGGTCAAATCTGACTATTTTAATGAATTTTTCCAATTGGTTCTCAACTTTCAGTCCATAAGCAAGAACACATAACTGTAATAGGGATAATCATCAACAAATGTCAGAATATATTTAGAATTGTATAATGCAACTGTATAAGGTCTACCGATATCTTTATGTATCAGACTCAACAAATCAAAAGCATGAGTTGACCTCAATATCTTTATTAGTCAACTTACCCTTGCAACAGTTAGCACATATTCCCAGATCATCATAACCTAGAATTGAGAAATGTTTTCCTTAATCAATCTCTCAATCTTAGGTCTAGAAATGTGGTTTAAAATTTTATGTCACACCATGTATGACTTCTAATTTATCAAGTTATTTTCGTGACTTGTTTAGCAAGATACGAAGAAGCATGTATCTGATTCAAGGTAAGACACATTCTATGCAAACCATATGATAAGAAAGTTGTACCATTATATTTTGCATTAAATGAAAACTGTACAATAGAAACATTAAATGCAAAACATCAATCTTCTTTGTCCAAATTGATCAAAAGATCACATATAAAATGTATAACGTAAAACCCAAAATGAATCTTACAACAAGGTTCAGTACATACATTTCCCATAGATGTTACTTACTTCTTCATTGCTATGAGCCATCAATTTCTCCTTCCCCTTATTTGGCTTTATCCTAGATATAAACCCCTGGATCATAGAAACACCTTGATCAAATGCTCCACTATATAGCCACCAAATACTTAATGTGACTATTGCAAATTAGATTCAAAAATTAATAAGCCAAGGAGTTACCTGATAGTCTCAATCTTTCCTTTTAGACTTGATACTTCCGACTTCTTTATGTCATGCAGACCTTTACCAGTACTGATTTGACCAACATCAGTATATGGAGAAGATTTGAACTTTCTACCTATGATCTTAGTGGGCTTCATCTTTGTCTTCTGTTTAGTTGCTTCAAGGGCCGTAAGAGTAGCAAGTTTAAGTTTCTCCCCCTCAGCAACACAATGGATTATCAAAGTATTGAAATCCCATTCCTCATCCAGCTAGTAATATATCATTACCAGATTACTAAACTCTAGAGGGAGTGTATTCAGAGTTTGATGAACTATGAAGACATCAGGAAGAGGAATGTTTAACATCTTCAGTCTACTATGAAGATGGATCATTCTTGATATATACTCCATTACTCCCCCTTCTTCCGTATTCCTTAGACTGTGTACCTCTGGGAGACATTTCTAAGAAATTCCTTCGCTATGTCTACGTCCGGAAGTCCACTAAGCAGATGGTCAGGTATGGATCTCTTAATGGTTATCAGACATAATCTGTTAGATCGATCCTAGGCTTTATAGGTTACTTTATGAACTCTCGAGCTCATGGATGTAAGTGGAGATGGCCTATTCGTCCGTATGGTCATATCAACCTTAGATATCTTCATAGCATTCAATAATCCTCGGTCCACTTCTTTGTATTGAAACCAGTCAGGGTTTCAATGATGACATTGATTTTGTTGACCAAAATAAAATAACAATGTTTCAATAAGCACAAATATAGGATAATAGCGACACTCAAAGACATTGAATAATATCTTTACTAAAAATCCGATCACACATATTATGAAACACCTTTGAGTTGAATGCATAATATATGCATTTAGGCCTCTATATAAAAGCGATTAGAGTACAAACTATCAACTCTTATAATACTACCACCTTTAGGCAAATAGATCACGTGAACAACAACTTTCCTCCATTTAATACCCTTATGCATATCTCAAAATATTATGTAAGGTCAACACCTTTGGGTAGAATAACCAAACATAAAATTAGAGACATCCCCTAACATGCAAGCAGAACAATTCAAAATACTGACTTAAAAGGTCATTTTGGTGACTACATCCTCATCAACTCTCAAAAAGCCCACAAACACAAGGGATACATCTTTATGTTATCCTTACATTCTTTATGGGCATATGGTATGTGACAATGTAACATCAATAATTGCAAAAATTCGAATGCATGGTCTCATTGTCACACACTCGTGCTTAAGACATTCTCTGAAAACTTTATTTGAGACTTTCGTAAAAGAAAAATCTTAGTAGAGCGACTATCATGCATCCATGGACATTGAACAGATCACCTGAGATATGAGAACCTCAAGTATCTCCCTTATGGTAAGTTCGTTGCACAAAAATTAACTCAAAAATGACTTCAAAATATTTCAATTCCTTTTCCAAGTAACTATCATGCGATCCCGAACACTGAACATGAGACTTGAGACACGAAAACTTGAAGTATCTCCCTCATGTGATTTCCGAAACATGAAAATTAACTCGAAATCGGATTCAGAACACCTTAATTCATTTTCCTAGAGTTAAACTTTAATTCATTATTAATGTAATAAATCCATAAAAATGAAAATTTTCACTTTATAAATTTCTCAGATTCAAAAATTGACCTAAAACACCATAGGCACTCTTACTGAAAATTTGAAATTTTTGTGAGTGTTTTTTTTAAATTACTATAGAAATTTTGTACAATGCACCGACGTCAGCTACAAGTGATGCCCAATGATGCACCTGTCGCACCACATGTTGACGGGTGTCTAGCGCGTGCATTGCACGTGCCAAATGTATTACCCCTCGGGGTGGTACTGTAACCCGTCAAGTACATGTTGCACATGCGTCCGACGGTTCCGTCCCCCTCGCCAGAAAATGGCAATTTTTGATGAGTTTCGGACAGGTTTTTCAAGCTCCCGGGCTCGTTTTCATCCCTTTTTCAAGGTTAAACACATGTATACTACTTTCATGCAATAAAAAAACAAGAAAAAAATTGAGAAATAGAAGTTAAATCTCCGAAAACTTTATGGAGAGAAAACAAAAAAATCTTAATTTTTAACAACCCAATCACATCACCGCTCTGATACCACACGTAATACATAACAGTATCTTAATTACATATCTTGGATCGAATGTGAAAGGAAAAGAAACAAAGAAATGCAGAAAATATCTAATTTCGATCTCTATAACTTCAAACGAGCTTTTCGAAGCTCAAACGATCGTGAATCTACGGTCGTCTTCATGGGAACTGCTCTCTGAGATGCGGGTAAGGTCTTTCTACAATTTTTTCAAAATGTAAGCTCTCTTAACGAATCAGAGAATCCTTATGCTTACGATTGATATGATCAACTGCAAGAGACCTTAACCTTTATATATAGCTTCCATATCAGGCTTCTCCATTACAGGCCCGATATGGGTCTAGTCTACATTCATTGGGATCCATTGTTTATACGAACTTTGACCCATTGATTTAGATCATTTATTGAGTCACTTTATTATCTTTATCTGAATCAAATTACGTAACTTAACCGATAAGTTATTCAAAAGCCGAAAAATGCAATTAAATGTTGTCCAACATTATGGAAAAGGACAAAATTGGCCAATATTTATTTTTAATTATATGAGAATAGTTGACTAAAATCAGGATAAATTATGTTATAATTATATTAACATAATTATATAAATATTGGTACATGTAAAATATTTAATCATATAACATTTTCTATTAAAATAATTATAAAATTTTAATATAAAAGAATGATTAAAAAATCAAACCAGTTCAACTGGTTTAACCTTAAAAACTTTGAACTGTTTAATTTATTATTTCAATTTTTAACTTTTCGATTCGATTTACTTTAATAAATTTTGTTGTTAAGAGCTGATAAATTTTTGTAAATTAATAAATTCTTCTAAACTAAAAGAAAAAAATTAATTTTCATTTAACAATCTCTTTTTTAATTAAACTTTATATTTTTAATATGGAAAGACAATTTCTTTTAATTATATTTCAAATTCTTTAATTTTATTCGATCTTTAACTAATCTTACGAAAATTTAATAACAGATAAACTTTTTAATTCTTAAATTTTTTATCTTACCGATTTAACTTTCTATCCAATTTTTAAAACATTTATCATCATGTTATAAAGCGATTTCTACATAATTTAAAATAAATAAAATCGTATGAGATTTTTGCACCTTTTACCGATATATTTACGTGATTGATGAAGGTAATGATCAGAAACTTGCATCCTTGAATCTGCGGTGAGTAATAATTAAAATCACACTACCGTGAAGTTCTCCGTGTGTTTTGAATAGGGCGACAACCTCCGTGACATTGTCAACAACGTTTATGGTAATTCAGGCCAAATATGTACGAGAAAGTAAAAATAAAGAGAGTAAATTATTTTTTATGTTGAATATAATTGTATATTCAAAGAAGACATATGCGTTTGATGAGGAATATTTATTTACTTATAATTAAAATTATGATAGTGTATTGTAATAATTAGTTAAGGAGGAACCAGGGCCGATCCTGGGTAAGGGCAGGGTGGACACCTGCCCAAATCCTATCCTTATAAATAATAAAATAGAACTTTTTTTTATCCTTATAAAAAATAGAATGAAACAAAATAAGCTGTACTTTGGACCTTATAAAAACAACAAAAATGATCTATATTTTGTTTATTTTTATTATATATGAGAGCTCAAAAATAAGTAAAAATAAAAACTTTTTTTTACTTTACCCAAGACTTATAAAATATTAAGAACGGCCCTGGGAGGAACTATACTATACTATACTATACTTTTAATTTTTTATTTTGAATTCACAAATGAAATTGTATGTAATATGAGCATTTATGTGTAACTTTTGCAGTTTTAGTTCATCATTTGCAAGCATCATCTGTTATTCCTTTTAATGGTTTGAATTTATTTGAACGGAGATAACAATACAATTTTCATATAGACACAATAAGATTTTTTCCTCTTTATGGAAAACTGTATAAAAGCTTCAACTGAAGGTACTGGAACTTATCTTTTGATTCTAAGTTTTGGTCATTAGTTAGACCTTTGGAATTTTTAGAAATCTAATTTATGTTTCAAAACTTAATAGTATTAGGTTTAAAGGAGATTTTGTTTGGACATGCCTATTTCAATTTATTTAAGAGTACTTTATTTATTGATTTAATTTTTCTTACTAATAGTTTGCACTACATATCGGTTTATCACAAACAGTCACTCTATCATATAGATGTAAGATTGAATACTATTTTATCTTCCTAAACCTCGCATTTCAAGAAGACTATCGTTAGGTGTTGACGTTGCTGTTGTTACACTAAGAGTGTATATAAATAGAAACTTGAGATTGAATTTGTTGAATCTTTGCTTATCGTTTACGGTAATGTTAACATAAACATCATGCATAAGATGAAAATTTTGCTACTTTTAGAACAAACGTTTGAGTCATATGTTCAAAGAAAGATTAATAAAGAATGAGATATTCTTTTAGATCTAGATTTTACTTATCTAAGTATATGTGTGTATACATTAAGGGAAAGGCAAATCAAACATAATAAGAAAAGAGCCATATCCATCTTTTAGTATTAAAAAAAAAATTCATTACGTTTATCAGTTACTTCTTATTATATAATTACATCTATTTACTTAAGAAAAAAAATCACAATCAGTGGGTGTCCTTAGGTATACATAGTTGAGGTTGAAAGGCAATTTAGATAAAATGGTGAAATTGAAAATTCTAATAGAGGGGATGAATAATATGAAAAATATGATGAATCGTGACAATTTCTGGTTTTGTTTACAAATTTCCTTGAAAGACATGGCTTACATAGATGGTATATTATCCCAACACACCTCAACAAAACCGTATGATAGAAAGGTGTAATTAGAAATTAATAGATATAATTAGGAGTTTTATATGTAACTCTTCACTACTTAAATCTTTGTGATCGTTTGCCATTAAAACTATTATGTATTTATTGAACAAAGTCCCTAGTTTGGCAATTCTAAAAACTCCTTTTGAATTGTGAATCGCGAAAGGACCTAATTTGAGACATCAGCATGTTTAGGTTATCTAGTACAAGTAAGAATTTATAGTTCACATGAAAAGAACTAGGTTACCTAAATAAATCTAAAGAATTTAGGTTTTACAGGTTACCCTAATAAATCTAAATATATGTATGTTGAATCTAGTGAACAAGAAGATAATCGTGATGAAACATCCCTTTCAACCCCTTCATCTCCTTAGGTACTTGCTCAAGACCAAATGTATATTTCTGAGATAAGTACCACTGAAAGTGTTTGTTTTTCTTTATTACTTGCTTCATCTTACCTTTTTGCATCCAGAAAAAATCATGGAAAACCATTTGACAATCACTCTATATTGATAAGTGAGATATGCAATTACAAAGTATGTCTCTAGGTTGTCACCACAACATCAAACTTTTGTGAATATGTCAAATATAAAACTAGATGCAATGGCCAAAGATGCAAACTGGAAGTGATGCATTAGAAAAAATGGCACGTAGAATATTGTATTATTCCAGGGAAAAAAAATTCGAGGGGTTGCATATGAACATTCGCCCAAAAGCATAAAGAAGATGAGACAATTGATCAGTATACACAACCAATCGAGATTGACTATCAAGAAACTTTCACTCTATTTACAAAAATGAAAACCATTAATCTTGCTGTCTTTAGTAGCAAATTTAATTGGCCTTTAAAATAATTGCTGTGAAGAATATATTCTTTTATAGATATTTGGAATAAGAAATGTATATGCATCCGTCACCTGAGTTCGATCCTCCACAATCGAGCAGAAAAGAGTGCCGATTGCGGAAAGTTTTATAAGACCCGAAGCAATCACAAAAGACATGACTTGGGACGTCCAAAAATGCTAATGTGACTTAAGATCAAACTCTATTCATCACGTACAAGAATGGTAGAGCTACAAATTATTTATGTAAATAAAATGGTTGAAACAAAAAAAGAAAAGGCTTAAAAAATGTTTGTCTTATAAATTTAAAATGAAAGATTGAGGACTGAAACATTTTTTGAGGATTAAAGCAGCAAGGTCCAATAAAAAGTATGGATCTCTAATGTGAAACTAGTATGCTAGCATATGAACAATTAAAGATACCAACAGTGGAGATTATAAATTAATTTATTTGTCACACATACTTCCCGATATTGCATATATATGCTCCAAGTGAAGATCATAGGATTGTTGCAATAAGAATTATGTGTTTCCTAAAGGGGACTCTAGGAAAAGGTTTCACATTCAAAAGACATGGACTTATTGAAGTAAAAGGATTTACCAATGTGAATCGGACAAGAAACATCACTGAACAAAAGTCTAGCTCTGGTTACTTTACATTTATTAATGGCAATCTTCTCATATGACGAAGCAAAAAAAATATATAACAGCAGAATCGCCAGTAGAAACATAACATAAAGGCATGGATCATATGTAAACTTTTGTGGCTTAAGATCTTGTTCGTTGTAATAGGTTTCAAGCCAAAAAAAAATACAATACTATACTGTGATAATCAAACAGCTCAAGAAAGTTAATAATTTGATATAATATGATCGAACTAAACATATTGAAGTAAACAGATACTTCATCAAAAAAGAAGTTGAATTTCAAGAAGATAAACATTCCTTTCATTCAATCGAATGAGCAGTTGAGAGACATTCTAACCCATACAATTTCTGCTTAAGTACTTAATAAATTGATGGACAAATTAGGCTTAAAAGATACCTCCGAACCAATTTAAAGAAGAATGTTAGTATATGATTAATGCAATTATAAGTGATTTATAACGGAGGGAGTATATCTTCCTATGTTATTATAAGAAAAAAGATTGATATGCCTTGATGTAATCCTTTAATATAGGATCTCTATAACAAATTTGTACATCAGCCCGCCTATATAAAGGCTTCCCTCAAGACTAGAATGATATATATACAACAAAACCCTTAGACTTCAACACTTAAAATGCCTGTGTTGATGATAATAATTCAGTGACAAGTAAAACAAACCTTTTCCCGTTTTAATTCTCCACAACAAGAAAGAAACAAGTTGGCCCAATATTTACTTCTATCCATACAAAGAGTTTGACATGCACAAGTAACAACAACAAAGCGCCCGAAGCAGTGAAGACCGCCTAAGTATACAGTTTAAATAAGCACATATTCAACTAACACTTGCATCGCCTTGTTGAGTTCGGGATTCTAAGAAGAGCCTTACAGTTGAATAGATTAGGGAAGGTTCAGCCATTGCACCATTACCATAATCCCCACAAGCAAGCCTTTTTGTGGCAGGAGGGATAAGGGAAATTCCAAGCTCGTCAATTGATACAAGATGGCGTTCTGTAAAAGGATTGTTCCACATAAAGGTGTTCATGGCTGGAGCAACAAAGATCGGCTTGCTGTAATCCCATGCTCGGACGATACAAGTCAGAAGATTGTCACACAACCCCCCAGCAATCTGGATCGATACAAGGCAAAATTTGAATCGATTTCAAATACTTTGTGCAATCAGAAATATAGAAAAACGTTTGGAAGTAATTTGAAACCAAAGTAGTGACCATCATGTCGAACAAAGCTCGAGCATCTATTTTTAGGGATCAGACAAACTGGTGACAACAAAGAAAAGTAATTTGCTTATATTTTGGGATACATCGAAAAGCTGGTTCAAACAATTGGAGTTTAGAACCGGAATTTTACAAATTGCCTAGATAAAACCTAAAGAAAAAAGACGACATTACCTTGCCAAGAGTATTTGCTGATAAGGGGGCAATAACCATGAGATCAGCCCACCGGCGGAGCTCGATATGAAGCACGGTGTCCCCAATTTTACTCCAACTGGACCACTCATCCTCATCGGTGTAAAGAAGAACGTCCTTAGGAATCGAGGCTCTATCGATAAAGCACAAAGAAGCCTTGGTAGCTACTGCTCTCACTTCAGCCCATTCAGAGAAACAATGGCAGAGATTCCCAAACTTTATGGCGGCCACGCTTCCACTGGCCGCAAGTAAAATTCTCGGTCTCCTGCCGCCGCCATTCACTTGTATGGACTCCGCCTCTGTCTTATGTTCCGTCGATGCCATCTATAAACTCATAATACAACTTGGTGGTTCTTTGATCTAACCATGAAAAAGAAAAAGTTTGAAATTTGGGTTATCTAGATCAAGAGTAAAAGACTATTAACTTTCAGCCCCGAACTGATCACGAAACCAAATTTTCACAGATAAGAAAAAAAATTACAAGCTATGGTCTTGCGCAGAGGGATAACCTAATTGAACCTTGGATTTTAGAACAAGAATCTAACTGAAAAATGTAATATAACTAATGAAATTAAAGTGTTTGTTTTTATTTTTATTTTTTATTTTTAAATTTAAAAAATGTTTGTTTGAATTTTTAGTTTTTAATTTTAGTTTTGATTTTTTTCCTGTTTTTAAAAATTAAAAATTATGAATAATTTAATTCGAGATTATATATTTAATAAATTAAAAATAATTATCAATAAAAATTATGAATAATTTTATTTTATTTAAGTTTTATAATTACATTATATGTAATTAAATTTTAATAATTATTAATGAATATAAGTATATTTAAAATATTTAAATATTTAAATAAAATTTGATTTAATAATTAAAATACATTTCAAATAAATATTAATTTATAAATAAAATTTTAATTTATAAATTATTTATTTTATTAAAATAACATAATTTTTATTAATAATTTGTTAGTAAATATTATATAAGAGATTAAATATATATATTTATTTAAAAATAATTTATCTTTAAGTTTTATCTAATATATATTTATTATCAGTGATAAAAATATAACTATATTAACATTAACAATCAAACAGGTTTTTATTTTTATGTGAAAAACAGAAACAAAAAACTGAAAACGAAAACTAAAAACTACAACAGAAAAATAGAAATAGAACCAAACGGCAGTTAATATTTTGATAAAAATTAAGCAAACAAATCAACATTTAAAAGTTTAAATCTTAACTGATTACAACTTTATTTTAATAGATAAAACTTTATCTTCTAACAAATAACAAATCTTATCTTTACTACTCTATTCTACTACTCCCAAATTTTATTTTTAAACAAAGACTATATTTTTAATAACTTTGAATTTCTCCAACATTTCCTCTTTATTTAAAGTTATAAGACTTTTTGAATTTGATGATGTACTTCCCATCATCCTTTAATAGTTGTAGCACATCTCTCTACAATTCTTTTCTTTGGAGCACTTCTCTTTATTCTTCAATATGAGCACTTCTCTCATCACTTATCTCCATAGAGCACTTCTCTCTATGATGTGTCTTGATGCACTTCTCACCAACTAAAAGAAGTTGTCTTCTTCAATCACTTGCATTGTATTTGCTTGTTCTCTATTGTTAAACTTGCAATCATTTTTCAAATGTCCAAATTCTTTACATCTAAAGCATTGAAACTTCCCTTTGTGCCAATAATCTTTCTCTTCATGACCAAACTTCTCACAATAATCACATTGAATAATGTTTCCTTTCTTTTTTGATGACGAAATGTTTACTACATAGGCTTCCTCTACCATCTTTCCACTGCCTTGGCTTCTCATTGCCCTTCTTTACTCTTGAATTTGTAAAGCATTAATCACTCATAAGTCTTTCAAGATCTTTGAGAGCTCTGATACTATATTAGATTTTAAAACCAAAATTTAACTGCAAAAATAAAATAAAAAAGAGATAACGCAAGGGACAATTTATTAATGAGTTACACTTTACATTGACATTGAAGGCCTAAATATATAAACAATGAAATAACAAACTTAGCTAATATAGCAAACACATCAAATTTTTAAAATTTTAAATCCTAACAAATAACAATTTTATCTTAATAGATAAAATTTTATCTTATAACAAATCTTATTTTTACTACTCTACATTTTTAACAATTTTGAATCATTATCTAATATTTCCTCTTGATTCAATGTTGTAAGACTTTTTGAATTTGATGATGTACTTTCCATTACCTTTCAATACTTAGAGTACATCTCTTCACAATTATTTTCTTTGGAGTACTTTTCTTTATTCTTCAATATAAACACTTCTCTCATCACTTATCTCTATAGAGCACTTCTCTCTATGATGCGTCTTGGTGCACTTCTTACTAACTAAAAGAGGTTGTCTTTTTCAATCGCTTGCACTGTATTTATTTTTTCTCCATTGTTAAACTTGCAATCTTTTTTCAAATGTCCAAATCATTTACACCTAAAACATCGAAACTTCCCTTTATGCCAATAATCTTTTTCTTCATAACCAAACTTCTCACAATGGTCACATTGAAGAATGTTTTATTTCTTTTTTGATGACGGAGTCTTTGCTAGATAGACTCCCTCCACTATCTTTCCACTTTCTTGATTTCTTATTGCGTTTTTTTGCTCTTGAACTTATAAAGCATTAATCACTCATAGGTCTCCTAAGATCTTTGAGAGCTCTGATATCATATTAGATTTTAGAACTAAAATTTAACCAAAAATAGAATAAAAAAGAGATAATACAAGAGGTAATTTGTTGATGAGTTGCTCTTTACATTAACGTTGAAGGCCTAAATATATAAGCAATGAAATAACAAACTTAGCTAATATCTCGGAAATGATTAAGCAAACAAATAAAAATTTTAAAAGTTTAAATCCTAACAGATAACAACTTTATCTTAACAGATAAAATTTTATCTTCTAACAAATAACAGAATGATTCAAAGTTGTTAAAAAAAACTACATTTTTAACAACTTTGAATCATTCTCCAACATTGTAAATGCATATCTTGGAGCATCTACTTGGAGAAATCAAAGGCATTTTAGGGTTTTAGTGTAACATCCCATCACCGATGGGAAGGGTAATTTGGTCATTTGAGATGGGTTAGGAATGTTTAATTATATCTCGGCATGCACATGCATCTATAGCCTCTATATTTATATGAATGGTAATTTTTTTTGCACATGCACATGATTGTACATGCATTCATGACATTTTCTGGCATAAGTGACTAAATGTGACCTTTTGTGAAAAATGTGATTTTTGTGTTGGAAAAAAAAATGAATGAATTGGAGTGATTTATATGTGTTTCCCATTTTTAGTGACTTTTAGAAATTTTTCTGGAAATTTTCGGGGAGAATTTTCGGATCGGAAAAATCATCAAGTGGCCGACTGATTGGCTTCCGGTACTGAAAATTTCTGCCTAATGGCACTGAATTATTGGATAAATGATTTTTTTGGGATTGTTATTAGAGCCTTTAACATTAAATGGATTAAAGATTAATTAGTATAAGGTTCTTTTATTAAATAGTCTAAATTGATTTTTGTCTTTTTCTCCATTAAGTGACAAGTGTCCTCATTCATTTAATGGTTTTGTCATGTTCCATTCATTCATTCA
>JAOSBK010000006.1:36957593-36981083 GCA_027568895.1 Erythroxylum shatona | reverse complement strand
ACAGGTCGGTCAGCTGGGATCTTTTGGGGATGACCTAGTTAGGCTTTTGTATTAAATTTCTTTTGGAGTGTTGTACAAACAGTGACATCTGACAGATGTATAAACTTTTGATTTCTATGAAATGGAATGAGAAAAATTTTATGGTTTTAAAAATTAGTGATTTTCATATTGATGCTTTATTCTTATGATGCCATGTGAAGTATAGTAGTGAATGCTCGTAGTTCGCCCTTATCGTAAGATATGTATCGGAATGACCTACGGCCATCCCGGTGTATACCCTATAGTAAAGGGGTGCTACATTTAGATTCAAATTTTGGAGAAGCTTTTAAGGGACGGAGCTGACTAGAATTGAGCGCCTAAGTTGTCAAGCAAATAGCAAAACGCACCGGTCCGGATCCATTTCTTGACCTTATGGATTATAAAGACATTCCATTAAATTTTTATAACATCTTTATCACAATATCATTAAATTATCACACTTAACATGCCAATAATATAATTATAATCACAAAAATGCTGGTGTAATTAATTTTTAAAATTTTCAATACTTAGTTATTTTATTTAAAAAAGAAAACATAACATTATTTTATTAATTAAATTAAACTTCTAACAAATTATATTAAACAAATTATACATTAATGATTAAATTATATTAAATTTAATCATTTTTATTCAAATTTTCAATTAAGTTTAATTGTTTATATATTGATTCCAAATTTAATAATACTTATATAAAGATAAATGGCCCTAACAATAAGTATAATAAGCTTTTTTACATTATTCATTTTACTATTTGTCTTCCTTTTCATTTTCCAAGTCCTGAAACTAAAATTTAGATTATAAGTTTTAGTTTTCAAGCTTTTAGACTTTTAATTAGCTCAAAACTCGATCAAACTTAAAGTTACAAAAAGGATTACACCCAGCTCAAAAAAGAGCATGTATAACCCCATAACCAACCAATTTTTGTTTTCATCCCAATTTAAAACCAAAATAAGAACAAGAAAAGCTAACCCTAACAAACACTCCAAATTAACTATCTATAACTTAAACCAAACTAATCTCCTTCCCTTCCAATAAATCTAATTTTTTTTAAAAAAAAAGTTTACTTTAATTTTATCTCTCCAATAGATCGATATTATTTGCAAACAAAAACTTATTTTTCTCCCCATCTCTCCTGTATTTTTGATAACGCAATCCTACGTACGTGTTCATCTTCAAGCTTCATGGCATCGGTGAGTCACAACATTAATGATTCTGTGTCTTACAATTCATGTCAATCTTCATCACGCGATTTCTGGATATATACAGAATAATAATAATACGTGACCTTTTTTATCAAGAAATCACATGCATGCATAAACCTGGAATATTGTCTTTGGGAGAAACTTGCTGTATATATTTTATCTTCTTCTAAGCATCAGAATGGAATCACAGAAAGTGCTGCTGAAGAATATTTGTGGGATTTTACAATTGAAATGTATTAATTGTTGTAATCTTTAATTTTGTACATTATATGTTTAGGATGGTATTGTATGCATGAAACTAAAGAACACAATTTGTTGTGGTAGGGGGGTAGGGCCTTGCCTAAATTCGGAGAGTGGGACGTGAACAATCCGGCGTCGGGGGAAGGTTTTACGGTGATATTCAATAAGGCCAGAGATCAGAAGAAGACCCAAAACAGACCTACAAATGTCATGATCAACCCTCATGCCAACAATGATCATCAGGACCACAAAAAAGAATCTGATCACTCTCCTCCTCAAAAGGTAAACATCATATGATTAATTTAATTATCTGTCATGCTCGTTGCATGTTAGCTTACAGTTTAATCAAATATCATGCAGAAGAAATGGCTGTGCTGGAAGAAGTGAATCAATCCTTCATTATCTTTGAAGTTATCGTACGTGCCCATTAATGGATTAATTGTTTTACACCAACCTAGCTCTGCTTCTGATTTGAGTAGTACTGAAATGCGATGGAGGGTTTCAACTTTTACGCCAGAGGTTTCTGCTCATTAATTCTTTTCGTTGTACGTCGACTTCTCTGAAATGATTCTTCTGATGCTTTCCTTTTATTTACCAAAATACCTTAAAATTGTTACCCCGTCACCATAATCATGTACAGGGCTTTATCGAAATGAAAAATTACTGATGTTTCAAAATCAATGTTGTATCAGAAAGAGTCCAAGAAAATGATGTCAAGGTTTTAAATTAAAATTAAAATTAAATAATTGTTAAATAAAATTAATTAATTTATTTTAATTTATAAAAATTGATCGATTAATAAATTAATTAATTTTTAATAAAAAATACCAAAATAAACGAACGTAAAGTTAATAACTTAACTGAAATGTTTAAAATTTTTACAATTAAACTGATCGAATCAGTTGAGCACTTTAGTCTTAGAATTGCATTTTAATTAAAATATCAACTTGATTCATACCTTACTAGTTTCTTTAAGAAAAACAAAAAGACATCAGCCTTGGGTAAGCTACTGTGCCACTGGTATGAAAAAAAAAGCTTTTGAAGCTGAAGAAGAGAATTATACTATAACTTAAATAAAAAAAGGTATTATTAAAAAATTAACAAAATACCATGTGAAATATCTAACAGAAGTAAAAAAAAAAAAGCAATTCCTTGACAGAATGTAAATTATACTGCAGTAACTGGTATAAAGGATAATTTAACACAATACAAACGATTTACATATCCTGATTTCACTTTGGCTTGGAAAAATCCGGACAGGTTATAAATATATAGTGCCACTCGTTTGAAAAGGCTTGTGGCAGCTGAACAAGAAAATACAGCAAAATCCGCATTTGAGGGAGAAAACTCAAGCCCCTGCATTCGTTTTCACCTAAAAAGCTGAAGCCGTCAACCAAAATTTTATACATAGTCTGAGTGAATTGCAATATCATTTTCAGTTGCATTTAAGCGATTGAGGCTTCCTCAGTTGCAGATTGGCCTAAGGAAGTACGATGATCATCATCCGCTGATGCTGTCGCAGAAGGCAAATGTACTGGATGATCAAATTTACAAGCAGGGCCATATTTGCAAATGCCATAGCGACGGTAGTATGAGCAGATGCTTTGATCCTAGAAATGACAAAAAGGGGGATTGGTCCCAAATTGACCAATGTGAAGATTTCCGATGGTCGGAAAAAAAAAGCAATGTAAAAATCAGTGGTAAGAATATTATATGGTACTACTACTGCAGTATATTAGAAGTGATTCTGAAGCAAAAAATTTTGTCAACTAGATATTTCTATATATATAGACAAAAGTTAGTAGATATAGCAAAAACCTCGTAGTATGCAGTGGAAAATTGTAAGAAAAGGTAAAATTTAATGAAGTTGATCAGTAAGTTCTACGGTGATGAAAGACAAGAATTTTCTGATATTACTTTCGAAAGAACAATAACTTACAGGTCTTAGTGGCAGGCCCTTGTCACTGAGTGCACATGGTGTTGAAGTTGACATACGATTCTTTGGATGATGAAATTTGCAGTTAGATTTATACTTACAGTCCCCAGTTTTCATATAAAAATTGCATTCTGGCTCACCAGGCCGCTCAGGAAATTCACCTACTTGCAGCTGCTGCTGAAGCCCATAGACATTTGTATCAGTTGCTGAATTGTTGATGACATATGCTGGAGACAGATGTATGCTTCTTTCTGGAGGGTATATAGGAGCCTAAAAGAACAGAGAGATGCAATAAATGCTTTTAATTTGAGCCTACAAGTTTTTGAAGCGGTCATTAAACACAACCACCTCAAGCTGATCGAGAAGAAAATAATACTTGTGAAGAAAAAGGAACACAAGGTAGAGAAATGCACCCTCAAACATATAAAAAGATAAAGACAACAATCAAAAGAATACATCTCTTGTATCCTATACTAGCTTACTTGACATGTTACCATTCCAACTTGAGAGAAAGTAGGGAAGATTATTTGCTAGACCAGGTTGAATGAAAACTCACGTGAGAGAAATGTACATCCCACAACCTCATTCACATATAGACAAACCAAACACATCTGTGGCAAATCGCTAACCAATATCGAACAGCACTTAAGAGATAAATGAAACATATCAACATAAAGAAGTTCTGTCATCATAAGAAAGTGAAATAATACCATGCAGAGGCAGAAAACTCTCATGATACAAGCTTGATATCAAGTGGAAGAGATAAATGGCACAAGAAAATGGAGAATAACAGGGACACCTGATATTTATTCCACTCCGAGTTTGGGGTAGGAACTCCATAGGTTGGTGAAAACATCACTGGGACAAATGAAGCAGTCTCATTTAGGGCTCTTGGCGAAGACCATGATGCCACACTTGATTGTAATGACACATGTAGAGGAGCAGAGCCACCATTGCCAAATGCTGAAGAAGGCTCACTCCCTCCAGCAGCCATAGGATCTGGATGATTGAACTTGCAGGTAGCTCCATACTTGCAGGAGCCATTGCGCATGTAATATGGACACTCTTTCTTCCCCTTGTAATCAAGAAATTTTCAGGATAAGCAAGTATAACTTAGCTAAGGGAAAACTTTTCAAGGTCTCTCATAAGCAGTACCGGTCTGACAGGGAGCCCCAGAAAATTAAGCTCTGAAACTGGCAATACTGGAGGTTTAATCCCTGAGTGGTTGTATTTACAAGCACTTCCATACTTACAGCCGCCTGTCCTCAAGTAATACTGTTGAAGGCTCAAGAAGATAAGCATGGAATTTAAATAGATATTAGTCCTCAGACATGCATGTAACGTTAAACCAGAAAAGAAATCATCTACTTGCAAATGATGAATCCCCTGGTTATATAACTCCATGAAAATCATCATCCAGAGTGGCATTCCAGCTTAAAGTTACAGGAACTAAAATTTTTAAATTTACTACATTTCTGTTGGAGGAATCCTAAGCATCCAAAATGCATATCTCATGTGAATAATAAACCGCAAATCAGTTGCAAAGGATCAGTAGGAAGTTTGTCCTCAAAACTGATATGAAGACAATTCTTTGTTTTTGTTAAGTAAATGCAAGCCATGTTTTGAACAATATATCCATCTGATGTATATTGTTGGTAATCAACCAATAACTTCAGATCCGTATAATTCAACACAACTGTCATTTCAATTGCAAAAATAGGCCCAAAAAAAGTACACAGAGATTGTATTGCATCCTTAGGTCAAGCGAAAATCTCAAACCAATCTATGAAACTAATGACCTTGCATTCTGTCTGGCCTGGCCTCTCGGTAGCTTCTTCTCCTTCTGTCAACTTCTCCTTGGCCGGCTTATGGACAAAGAAACATCAAAAGGTTAGGTAATGCCTCCAATCATACATCCTAAAGATAGTACAACACTGAAATTTCAGAAACCTTAGAAACAATAGAAGTCAATTTGAGTACTCACCCGAAAAATCATTTGAGAAAGAAATCCCAATATTAACACATTTATACATCAGAGGATTTGCACTTTACCCACATAATAAGCAGTAAAGATAAAACAAAGTAAGCCCAATCCTTTTACCAAGCTGAAATATAGCATCTTTCCAAACACAATTCATCCCAAACAACAAGAAACGTAGAAAGAAAAGACAAAAAATAATACCGACACAGGAAACTACCGTGATTTTCCTTCTAATAGGGTGATTAAACTTGCAATTGTAGCCAAATTTGCAAGACCCAGTTTTCATATAAAAGGCACAATCTTCCGCATCAGGCCTAAGAGGATACTGATGGCTTCCCGTCCCGTTATTGATATTCTCAACGCCGCACCAATTCTTTTCGCTCTCATCATTCAAGTCCCTGTTATCGTGTTTGTTAATATCGACTCCGCCGCTTTCTAATTCCTCTTCCCTTAAACCATTCCAATGTTTCTCTTCTTCCCCATTCTTAGCCTCTCCAAAATTCAATTTCTGCTCTAGTTCTTGATGTAGGCTATTCTCTTTAAAAACCCCTTGATCATCACTGACACCACGCGAATGCTCCTCCTCCTCCTCCTTCAAGCCGAAGTTCTTATGCAACTGTCCGTGAACTTCATCACGATTGGTGTCGGTAGGAAATGGGTCCGAATTCAGCCCTACCTCTGGGCTGTCTTTGGGGTTAGGGAATGAATTGGGCAATTCAGTGTGCTCCATTGATCCTCTGCATTTCAATCCCGCAAAACCCTAAATTTTGCAGAGTGAATGGGCTATTGAGAGAAGAAGAAGCAGAAAGTTTTCCTTAGATGAAATGATGCTAGCGAGAAAATCCAAATGCACGAGATTTTGGAATTAATGGATCGTTTGGAATTTTAGTATATTAAATAAACATCAAAATTAATAAACATCAAAATTAATAATAATATCTTTTATAAGCTTGCCATTTTCTTTTCATTAAAATTGTAAACAATGGGAGTATAAAAATTTTGAATCTATCAATTTTTTAGTTTAATTTTTAATTTTTTAATTTAGTTTATTTTAATTATCTTTTATTATTAATTAATCGTCATCTTTATTAATTAATCAATTTTTATAAATCAAAATAAACTAATTAATTTTATTTAATACCTTACTTTTTTTAATTAAACTTAATTCTTCAATCTCATTTTAAATTCTTTAATTTTATGATTGTCTAATACTGATTGAATCTATTAAACTTTAATTCTCTTATATTGTGAGTTTAATTTTTAAAACATTGTCAATATCACACGAATATTGTAATCATGTTTATAATCTTATCGTGGAAAATATTATTAAAGATAAATGAAGATCCGAAAGATTTAACATGGAAAATAAAGACATCTTTAAAAAGTTTAAAATTAAAAAGCATATAATTAAAATGCTATAATACATGTATTATTTAAAAATTAAAATTTTATGATAATATAATCATTTTACATAACTTTATGATAAGAAGTTTTATAATAATTTTAACTGAGTGATTTCATTCTATTATAAATATAAAAGCATAATTTACTTACCTAAAATTTTTATTTTTGGAATTCTTAATAAATGGACAATTTAACTTCAGTTGCGTCCTTGTTATTTTTCCTCTTATTTAACAAGTCTACGTTTAGTTCGACGTTATTTTTCACAGGTTAGACAACTCACAGTAACATTTGCATTGTTCAACTCACAGGTTGTTCGACGTCTGCATTAAACAACGCAAACGTTACTATGAGTTGTCTAACCTGTGAAAAATAACGTCGAACTAAACACAGACTTGTTAAATAGGAGGAAAAATAACAAGAACTAACATGTGAGTTGATCCGTGGGTGACTTGAGAGAAGATGAGTTTTGCGTGTTTGTAAATAGAAAAAAATCACAGAAACAGAAGACTGCTTTTAACTTATGATATATATACGGAAGTGACACAAAAATATCTACCCGTATAAGCTAAAATTTGGGACATTTCTAAAAAGCTTCAAATTTGAGCTTTTCAAACAGCTGTATTTTAACTTTTTAAAAAATTATTTCTACTTCAAAAGTATTTTTGAAATTTACAGCCAAATATTTTTTTTTCCTTAAAATAACTTTTGCGATAGAAAAAAGTACTTTTTGAGCTTTCAAAAACTGAACCAAACAAGTTCGACAGACATCTGACTGTAGAAAACCATAAAACAGGATTACGTTTGTAATGTCAGCATCCAACGTTCAAAACTCTTCTGCTACTATATACTATTCTAAATTTTGCATAATATCGTATAGTGAAGCATCAACATGAAACAGGAATTAACATTAGACATTCTTTGGAGAATTATCAATCGGATCGAAGATTCAACCAATTGTTAAGTTGCAGTGAATCGAAGGGACCAATTAGGACCCCTTAAAAGTACAGAAGGGAATCAATTTGGTTACTCTGAATTACATTTGCAGGGAAATCCTAAAACTATCTTTAAGCCTAATTCTACCCTGTCAATTGAATAAACACGTTCATCAGCAATGTTAAATTACACTTACTTTTTATTGTCCAGTGACCAATCACCCTCTGGCTTTTTTCACTGAGTGACCAGTCTTCCGCTTGTGACGACTGAAGTCGGACACAAATCTAAATGTCTGCCCACATCCTTCCTCAGCACACACGTAAGGGCGAGCACCTGTGTGAACTCTAACGTGTTCAGTCCGAGCCCACGCCCACTTGAATGTCATCTTACAGCCCTTCCAGGGGCACTTAAGGGGACGGTCATCCAAGTGGACTCGACGGTGCTGCACAAGATATTTGTGTGAGAAGAACTTCTTTCCACATCCCTTCACAGGACAGAGGTTTCTTTTGTGCACTGCAAGCTCCTGTTTTGATCCAAAACTCATGGTACATCCCTCAATATCACACTCATATTCTTCTTCCTCATCCTTCCCTTTAGCATTCTTGCGGCTTGGAGCCTTCACAGCTGAAGCATTCTTTAAATTTTTCTTCATAATTTGCAGCTTTCCTTTTAGATTTGATTGTGACTGTTTTGTGGACTTTGAAGGTCTTTGCCTGAGGCGCGTACTAGGTCCTCCTTCAACCTCCTCAACATGATTATCAATCTGGCTATACTTTTCACTTCTAGTGCTCCGAAGACGTGGAGTCCCTTGCTTCACTTGCCTCTCTTGTTTGATGGATTGGGGGGTGTTTTTCTTTGTTAACTTAGGTGTTCCTTGTTTCATCTGCCGAAAAGTTTCTTGTTTCATCTGGCGAAGAGTCAACTGTTTGTTCTGCTTGTTTCTAAGAATCCGCATGGACTGCTCAGAATTTTCCTCCAACAAGTCATCAGAAGCTGCATTATCCCTT
This sequence comes from Erythroxylum shatona, assembly GCA_027568895.1. NCBI lineage: Eukaryota > Viridiplantae > Streptophyta > Magnoliopsida > Malpighiales > Erythroxylaceae > Erythroxylum > Erythroxylum shatona. The sequence continues at coordinate 36,972,338 of JAOSBK010000006.1, read as the reverse complement.
ACAATCAATCTCGTTTGTTTGCCTCTATGACTTTTTCTAAGCTGCCTTTGATTGTTATCCTCAGGCAAATCATCTGGAACTGCCTCTTCCCTCTCGATAAATTTGGCCTTCTTGTTTCTTGGGACCCTCCTGTACTGCTGACGAGTATCACCAACCAGCAAATCATCTGAGACCGCATCTTCCCTTGCAATAAACTTGGACTTTTTGCTTCTAGCAACCCTTCTATACGACTGAATAGTGTCCTCTGCTGAATCATCAGAAATATAACGCTCCCTCTCAATAAATTTGGCTAGCTTGTTTTTCTGAATCCTTCTGTTCTGTTGATGGATACTGCCCCCTAGCGAATCATCTGAAGTCGCATATTCCATCTCAATAAATTTAGGATGCTTGTTTTTGGAGAAACGCATGAGCTTCTGATATGTTCTTTCTTCTAGTGTATCATCTAATACATCTCTCTCCATATATTTGGCTTGGTCGCCCTTATAGATCCTCTTGTTCTTCCAACGGGGGCTGTTTTCTGCAGAATCATCTGAAATTGCAGCTTCCCTCACCATATATTTGGCTTGTTTGCTTCTAGAAGCCCTCACATGTAGCCTATGAGAACTCTCCTCAAGAGAATCGTCTGTTAAAGCATCTTCAGTCTCATAAGGATCTGTCCGTGTATTTCTGGGGCTCCTCTCCTCCCACTGACTATTATAATCTTCCAGCGAGTCATCTAAAATTGCACCTCCCTTGACACAATTTCCTTCGTTGCTCCTAACAATTTTTCTATGTTGTTTTTGAGAATTTTTCTCTGTTAAACCACGAGACAGTGCTTTTTTGCTCTCAATAGGTTTAGCTTGCTTGCTTCTAAGAGTTTTCCCATACTGCTGATGAGAGTTATATCCCAGTGAATCATCTGAGACAGTATAATTTCTGTCAACAGATTTTCCCTGCTTACTTCTACAATGCCTACCTATGACCTGATGATAAATATTCTCCAGCGAATCATATGAAACTTCTTTGTTCATGTACTTGCTGTCGTTCCAACTATGAATACTTGAATGCTTCTTATTAGGACTATCCTCCATTGAATCATCTGAAACTGCAGCTTCAGTCTCCATATATTTTCCTTTCTTAATAGACCTGCTCTCTGTTTTCACTTTCCTCTTCCTTGCATATTTTCTAATGACTGAGGTGGTTTCTTTTCTGTTCGTACTCCATGGTTTCCTGTCAAGCTTTTCATCAGGTATATTCCAACCTTGGAAGTTTCTTTCCTGTTCTTGTTCTTGATCTTGCGCTTCACAATCCCATTTTGCTAAAAAGGGATGAACTTGATTTGACATCCAAACTTTTCCACACCATTTCCCTGCCACCACTTTCTTTTGCTTCCGAGGCCTCCTTCCATTATTATTAGACTTTGTGGGTGAGGTAGCAGGAGAAGTTCGGCCAAAAGCATTGTATATTACTGAATTGTATGGCATCTGCTTACTGTAAAGAGGAGAACGACCAAGGTTTGCACTATAAAAGAGATTGATCCCCAGCTTTGCAGCCCAATCCCCATTCCTTGGTATGGCATCCTCACTATCCAAAGCTGACTGTATCCTATCTATATCATCTTTAGTGGCAACTGCAAACCTGATCTCATTCCAGAGACAATCAAATCCTAGTTCTTCTGCCACTAATTTTGCTTCAGCTTCTATCTTGGGATACTCTGCAGGTATTTTTGAACCACCCGGTAAATCAAAATTACGTAAATCACTTTGATTTGGTAAACAGAGAAGGTAAATGGTTCATTAGACTATTCCTGTAGGAACAAAAATGTGACGCAACATAAAATAAACTAGTCTTCGTAGCAGCACTTATGCTGATTGTATTATGAATTGGTTGAGTTTACTAAATATTATCTGACAAATTCATGAGATACTATTGATTATCAAATCATAAAGGCCTTTTCCTGTCTATATGCAAGATGGAAGAACCAAAATTTTTCCTTCTAAAGAGTATCTTAACATGAAAAAGCCAATTAAACAGCCTACTTTCATCATAACCATACACACCCCTTGCTCTTTACTAGCATTTTAAGCCCAAATGTCACTAGTTATCAAAGATATTTTCAAATTTGCATCTATTTGAAGTACAAAAGTGAATAGTCGACCAAGATGGTTAACAAAGTATGAACTGTAGGATTAACAACTTTTAATATTACTCTTTTACAATTATATTAATATTTAAAATTAAATTAAAATTTAATGTAAGAACATCTAGTTAGCAAGATGTTTCAGAAGAAAGGAACTATGTTCACTTAATTATGTAAAACTTTAGTATGATAAATCCATTATTGTCAAATAAAAATTAGAAATATTGCAACGTACCTGGATGACAGAGTAGCATTATATGCACTCCTCCAATTGGACGTAATTGCTGTTCCACTTCTACAGCATGTTCAAGGCAGAAGACATGCATTCGAGAAGAATCTTCATCAGATCTGTGGCCAAATGATGCGTCGACTTGCTCCTTTGGTATAATGGGCTGGCTAACCTTTGTTTTTTCACTGTAGGAGACCACTGGGGAAGAATTCTCCGATTTATGTGGCATTGAATCCTTTAATTTACACTCGAAACCATTTGTCTCTGTGCAAACAAGATTACCAGTTTCAAACTCTGCAGAAGACTCTCGAGTTTGGTTATTTCTATCCTTGAGTTTAGTCAATTTATGACCAGCATGGCAGTCATGAGGTTGTAAAGTAATCTCATCCCCATAATCAAGTCTAGAATGCGATAATGGCCCCCTACCACTGACACCTTCAACAAAGTCTGAAGCCATAGCAGAGTTTTGACCCTGAAATTTACTTTCTAATGAACACGGCATCGTATTAACTTCATCATCATCATTAGATACATTTATTTCAGTCTGACCATCCTCCGAGTCTGAAGAGTTAGCATAATTCAAAGCTAAAAGGCCAAGTGCAGAACCCTCTTTCTGTGTTCCAGAATCTAAAGGAGCTCCAACACTTTGATTTGTCATCTGAACTTGGTAATTAGTACACTGAACAGGAGCATCATATAAACCATTTGTCATATGCTTTTCCACTGATCCTGGGATTTAGAGGAGGAAATATGTTTTTCAAAATTAGTCCCGGTAAGGAAATCACTAAAATGCACATAAAATCAACAACAGAAATAACAGAAAGAAAGGAAGTTTCTGGATGAAATGATGACCAAAACATGCAGATTAAATCTACGAGCGGCTATGATGATACAAGACCTGCAAATACTATGGTCAAGTAGTTTAACGAAAGCAGGAGCCTCACACCACTACGCTCTAATCAAATGGGTTCCAACTCGTAGTATGCCAGAACCTAGTGAGTTTTAATATCAGTAACAATGATGCTGTTGAGTCTTTGATGTTATGCAAAAAATGCACACCATTTCTTAGTGACACGGGCCAAATCCACTATAGAAAGTTTGTTATGGTTATTGACATCTAATATATAATGTTATAGTGTAGCAAATGCAAGAAAAGATCAGAATTCTTCATGTAACCTACTTGTTGAAGATTTCTGTTCAGAAGCATTTGCGTTATCACTGGCAACTGCGAGCCCATCACTAGTTACTCCAGAACCAACAATCCAATCATTGAAGAAACTACAATCAGCTGACATGAGGTATTTAGCAGCTGCTTCTCTTGGTCGGATAATAGCAACACAGTCAAAGCTCAAGATTCCGCAAGTGACACATGAAAACAGTCTCTGATCGGACAACTTATCACTGTGTATACCACTTCTTTCACTGTCTCCACTGGTAGTGTGCGTCTCACTGTTGTCCCTTCCATTTGGGGAAAAGTAGTTCCTTTCACATGAAGCAGCAAACTTTCCTTTCAAGGAAAACAATTCGTTTACTCGATCCATTCCATGCTCACCGTCCCACAAGATCTCATCAGAAATAGAACTTTTTGCAGATTTTACAAACTGTTTGCGGCTGTATAACCCAAAGGAGGGATTCAATCTTAGCTGTGACCCAACACGTAAAGTTGAACAAACAGAAATGTCAGAAGAACTTTGAGGAAGCAGTACAACGGAACATCCTTTTCCAAGAATATGAAGCAGGTCATTGTTCTGAATAACATTCTTCACAAATTGCTCTTTAACCAGTGTTTCACCTCCACCCTTCTGCTTATCCTTCAGTCTAGAACTGCGAGGCTTTAGATTGATGCATACAGGTATTCTGCAAGGTGAGATTTAGAAATAAGGAGTGATCTATCATTAATTTCATGTAGCAACTTAAGTCGCTCAAGTATGGAAGGTTTTTAATGAATTCAGGAGGAACTTGTCTTCCAAGTTAAGCTTAAAATGAAAAGTCAGTTCAAATATCAGGCTAAAAACTAGTGAAATATAAGGTGTTAAGAAGGAAAGATGAGGCACACACAAATTCCAATCACACAAAAACATGCATCTTTCATTAACATAGGATAGAATTACACTCCAGAAAAGATTCTGCCATGAGGAAGAGGTGGGAATATTCAATGGATTTCAACTTTGATTACATAACAATATTTGAACAATCTCTACCAAGTTTTAGCTGGAAATTCATTTTCGAAGATTTCCAGGAGGAACTTCTCTTCCCAGTTAAGCTTAAAATGAAAAGTCAGTTGAAATATCAAGCTTTAAAATAGCAGAGAATAAGGTGTTAAAACAAGTAAAAGTGAAGCATACACAAATTCCAATCACACAAAAACATAACATCTTCCATAGAATAAAAGTAGGATAGGAAATTCAGACCAGAAAAAATTTGTGCCATGAGCAAGGGATTGGAATACTATTCAACTTAACATAAGAAACAAAACAATATTTGAACAATCTCTACTAAGTTTTAGGTGGAAACAAAGTCCTTATTGAAAAGGGGGCATGGGAAAACAAGAAGCAAGGTACTAAACAAAATGTTATTGCTATTAGTAATTAGAAAAAAGTAGAAAATGCTGATTAACCATTGGTTCACCAATTAAAATAAAGTGGGAAAAATGATGCATTATACCTTGTACAAAATTCCAGAGCAAGATCATAAAGTAACTGGAAATGAGACACCATTGGAGGGTAATTAATTGATGCTCTTCGGATAGCTGCTTCTTTAGCAACTCTCAACCATTTAGGGGTTGCAATGTTAGCTGCCTCGGCACAGTTAAATCCTGAAAATTAAAACCATAGAGAAAATTAGCATATTCACAAATAAACCTCCAATATTCCAATAAAAGAAAAAAAAAAGTGAGATTCGTAGGTATTATTACCATGACTGAAACCTGAATGATAGGCTCTAGGGAAAGTGACAACAAACTCCCCAGCATTTTGAACTAACCTGATGTTAGTAGATGGAAGGATTAGAATTTATAGATATCAATTACAATGATCATCTTCAAGGTTAACACATATTATCACCCCCAGGGAGCAAAGAGAGATTGTAGCACAAAATAATAGGTCTTTGAATCCATTTCACCCATTTTCTTGCAACTCTAACACATAAGAGCAACTTCCCAACCAATAGTGTGGTATTTTCCAGGACTGTAATGAATTAGTTACCCATTAATTACAGAAAAGCAGAAGCTGAAAGAGAGGATTAGGGACCGAATAAACTAAGATGAACAAGGTACCTGCAGCAGGGTACACCTGCATTAATAAATACTTCAGGTGATATAATAGTAGTCTTCTCGCCAAGAACAGCAAACGTAACTGGAAAGTAAACAAAATTTGTAGTTAGTTGAATATGTTAGAGTATAAATGAACTTAGTAACACTATTGTACATATAAATAAACAGAAGCAAAGTATTTTCTCCATAAGGAAGATCTCCGCTTTAAAAAATGAGGATCCAGAACTAAGACCCCTTCTTAAGCTTCTACCAGTTCAGTTCACCACAAGTGACAGCCAAAGTTGCTATCATAATTTTTTGTTACTTTGGTCTTAGGGGGGCACCTAGACCTAGGGACGGGGAAGGGCAGCTGAACCCAGGTTGGAAAGCTCAATGCTGAGTTACCCACACATCAGTAGCTACTAGCTATTATAACTATCGGAGACACAACAGATCAAACAGGAAAGAGTATCCTAGGAATCACCAAGTAGGCACCACATAATGGGCCATTAAATCTACAAGAATTCTTAGGTCAATGGTCAGCCAACTATGTTCCACATCTTTCTCCCGGCTCACAAAATAATACAAAGCCCTACACAAGTGTGCATATACATCTGCTCAATGCATGCCACACCAAGGAGCTCAATTATAAGAATTGAGTAGTTGAATCCAATATAAATTACCAAGAGTCCACGAAAATCACTCATTCCCACCATCCTGGCAACTCACTCACATTATTCAACAATGAATCTCATAGAACTTATACCAATTACTCAAATTCGTTCAGTTGCCACCATTTTCATAGAAACATCCTTTAATCACCCGTCAAATAAAACAACGGCAACAATTTATCAAACCAGGACAAACAGAAAAACAGGGGAGGCTAATAACAAGTGAATCACCAAGAGGATTGATCTCTTCTCCATAACCATGAACACGAACCACTTCCTCGAAGGCAACCGCAGCCTCTTTAGGCACGCCATACCAAGTCTTACCAGCCCCCATATGCAAGTAATTCAGGCTATGCAAATCATGATCCTCCACATGCCACGCAAACCAACTGAACATCATAGCTATATACAACATAGGAGAAGTAACCCCAGGAATCTCCTCCTTCATGAACCTCAGCAATGAACCTTTTGCCCTAGAAACACTCCTCATATTCCACTCTGTTTCTCCCACAGTCAAACCCTCCACGGAGCCTCCTTCTTTACTCTTATTCATCGAAAAAGCCGAACCCGCCATGTCGTTTGCGTACTCAACCGAAAACGGCTTGTCCACAGTGGCCTTCCAGTACAGGGTTTCGATCTCCAGAGGAGAGAGCACCTTCTTCGAGTACTTCTTCAAGTAAAATTTCTCAAATGCTTTGGCCTTCGCTTCAAATTCCTGAAAAGTATAGTACTCGCCGCTCTGCCAAACCGGCCTCCGAACCGGCCTCGGCCTCCGAGGACAGAAACCGATCTGCTGCTGCCGAGTTGTGAATGTCGGCGGTGATTTCTCACCATTCCTCGCGGCAAGCGACCGGCTTAAGTTAGCAATCGCTGTCTTCTTCGGAGAAGCCAGAACAGGAGGCACGATTTTGCAGATTCCATACTTTGAAGCTTCTTTCTCGATTTTGAAAATGTAGGCAATTGGATCTTGAAATTCCGCCGGAGTTGGTTGGTACTCCGGCGCTACAGGCAAGTTCTTCAGCCACTGAAACACCTCCTGCGAAGGCACCTCCGTAGCTAACCCGCCGGATGATGCCATCTTCTAAGCAGAGATTCCAAACTCTAGTTTCCTCTCTCTAACACAGAGCAGTCCATTTCTAGAGAAAGAAAACAGAGAAACAGAGACTTGAAGAAGAGAAATGACTGATCAGATTCTCTGCTTGGTTTCTGCTTATCATTGTTATTATTTTATGTGTTCTTTATATTTTTCTTTTTCCGGTCTGGTCTCTGTGTCCTGAGTGCTCTGTTTATTACAGCGAGGCTAAAAATATTGAAGAGACAGCGGAGTGGAGGCATGGATTAATGATATGTGGGGAGTTTCTTTTTGCTGCGTTCTGGAAGCTTTCGGCAATGCCACTGCTTTTGTTACTATATTACAGTTTTCGCCATCCATTTTCCCAAGGATCAATTGATAATTGATAGGCTGATTTTTTGCAGTTCGGTCCCTTCTCTGATCTTTATATATTTATCATCATGCCCTTGTACTTTCAATGTTAAGGTCCACTGTTTTCACCTTTCACCGATTTGAGTAATTTCACCGTCGGAGTTTGACTTTGACTACAGTCAAACGGAGTCCACAGGGAAACCAACCAAGCGGTGCCACGTCAAGCACTGTCGGTGCATAGCTCGGGCCAATAAGCAACGGCGGAACCAACCACCGGTGACGGCGGTGGGAGTGGGTGGCTGGAGTGTTAAAAAGCCAAAAAGTCGACTGCCCCCCAACGGTTGTTTGTCATTCACAAGTGTCAACCCTTTTCTGCAGAAAATAATTGTAAGGACTTTTCCAATCATTGTCGTACTTGAAAGTCTAAGGTGCATCGGTGGTCTGTAACGTCTGTTAGCCAGACGTTATTCACCCGTGAGAACATGGAGAAGTCAATTTCAGGTGTTATTTTATTGGATACTACGGCCAGATTTATATTTTAATATTTTATAAAAATTAAACAAATTCTTATCATTATTTTTAATATTTCTTTACACCCCAATATTGTTAAATTGATATTCTTAAATGACGATAAGAATTTATTTATATATTATTCTACTTTAATAATATTAAATGATATTCATTAAGTTTTGAATAAAGTATAAATTTATTATTGAAAATATTTTATGAAATATTGAAATGTAAATTGCATATTTATTTAATATTTTAAAATTACACTAGCATTTAAGAGGTTTAGATTGTCTGATGTTATTAGGAATTGGTATGCGTCTAACTTTTTTATAATTGATAGTGATATTAGTATTAAAATTATAACACAAACACAATCGCAACTCATTGCATAAAAGCCCTGTTTTGTGAAAGTCAGAAAGGGTCATCCAAAATTTCCTCCCCAACACGTATTGATCAGTTTCGCCCGATAAGTATGTGTAATGTCCTTTACAAAATTCTCTCTAAAGTCATCGTGAACAGACTTAAACCCTATTTACACTGTCTTGTGAGGGAGAATCGGTGCAGTTTTATTCCGGGTCAGCAAATCACTGATAACATCATAATTGTCCAGGAAGTTATACATACAATGCGATGCAAGACAGGCCGGAAGGGCTTTATGACGATAAAAGTGGATTTAGAAAAAGCCTATTACCGCATTCGATGGGACTTTCTCCACGAAACTCTTGCAGATATTGGTCTTTCGGATTCCCTTGTCGGGATCATCATGCAGTGTGTTACGATTGTGACCATGCAGGTAGTGTAGCAAGGCTCCCTCTCGAATACTATTACCCTCTCCTGGGGGCTTCGTCAAGGGGACCCTCTCTCACTATATCTTTTTGTCCTTTGCATGGAACGTCTAGGATATCTTATCTACAGAGAAGTGGGACACAACAGCTGGAAACCGATACATTTGAACCCTATCAGGCCATCGTTGTCCCACCTTTTCTTTACCGATGATCTTCTTCTATTTTCTGAAGCTACGGATACCCATGCTCAGGTGATCGCTCAGACGTTGGAGGAGTTCTGTCTGACGTCCGGTCAAAAGGTCAACATCGACAAAACGAAAAATTTCTTTTCCAAAAATGTTAAGTCGGATACTGTTCGTCGGATTAGCCAAGCTTTTCATATTCAGCACACCAATAATCTCAACAAATATCTAGGCGTTCCTTTGCTTCATGAGCGCACCAGGGAGAGCACTTATTAGCACATTCTGGATAATGCTCAAAAGAAACTTACTGGTTGGCGCGCTCGATAGCTGTCCCTCGCCGATCGCATCACCCTGACCCAATCTGTGATCTCAGTCCTCCTAATTTTTACCATGCAAACGGTGCGCATTCCAAGACGATTATGTGATGAACTGGAAAAAATTATGAGGCAATTTATTTGGGGTTCAACGAGAGGGCAAAGAAAAGTGCCCCTTGTTAATTGGGAAACAGTATGTCAGCCGAAAGCGTCAGGGGGTCTAGGCATTAATCACATTCGGACAACTAATGATGCCTTGTTAACCAAAATGGGTTGAGTGTTGCTCCAGCATCCGACGACCTTATGGGCCCAGGTCCTACAGTCGAGATACAGATTTGATTCCGAACTTATCCCTCCCAGGATTGATCGAGGTGGAGCTTCGATTTTCTGGAAGGGAATTGCAACCACTTGGCCGTATGTTTATCATGGAGTGTCCTGGACACTGGGTAATGGCGCAGCATCCGTTTCTGGTTGGATAATTGGGTGAAAGATCTGGGCCCTTTACTCTCTGTGGCGATCGTGGCCATTCCGGAGGGAGTCATGGACGTTAAAGTCGCGGATATGGAAACTCGGGAAGGCAATTGAAAATGGTTCGCTTTACGGCTATATCTTTCAGCCGCAGTGTGCATGGATATAGCAGAGTTACACCCCAATCCTGATCTAGCCGAAGCAGATACTGTCCGATGGCGACACACTTGAAATGGAAGATTTACGGTCGCATCTGCTTACAAGATTATTGGCGGGAGCAACTTGATTACCTCTCCCGTGCATTGGAAATTAATTTGGAAATGGTCGGGTCCGCAACGGATCCAGGCGTTCCTTTGGCTCATGACTCAGAAAAAACTTCTCATGAACCAACAAAGGGTGATGAGACACATTGCGTCTGATAAAACTTGCCATTCGTGAGGTCAGGAGGAGTCCACTTTACATGCCATTCGGGACTGTCCGCGAGTACAGAAATTTTGGCAGAAATTTCCCCCCACAGTGATTGACTTCGATGTTTTCCAGCAACCTTAAGACATCTGGGTGCACAACAATCTACTCAAGCCCTCCACCGAGTTGCAGTGGGACTGGGCAGTGATATTTGGGGTAGTCTGTTGGATGCTGTGGCAGTGGTGAAATAAGAGTCTTTTCAAGGAGAATTTTGAGTGGCCGTTGACGGTATGAAACCTGTGTTGGATTACGTCGCGTAGATCGAACGAACGTGTGACGTGGAAAGATCCGTCGTGCCGAACTGGGGCCTCCCTTTGGGTCACCGCGTAGGATGGGGTTTACCCCCAGCACCATGGGTCAAACTTAACACTGACGACTCTTATATTCCGGGTCGAACTTAGCTACCGCTGGAGGACTTATTCGCGATAGTCGAGGGCAGTGATGCGGTGGGTTTCTCCAGCACATTGGTCGCGGATCTTCTATTATGGCCGAACTATGGGGCCTTCACTCGGGCCTCACACCTGCCTAGGAATTCGATTACTGCCGGGTCATCTTAAAAACAGATGCTCTCGGAGTCATTAATTTGGTTTCCTCTCCCATCTCTGAAACTGATAGTAATTACTTTCTGTTGGCAGGTATACAAGCTTTACTACAGCGGGATTGGGAGGTGCGCATCTAACACACACATCGAGAGGGAAACCAGTGCGCGGATTACCTAGCTGTTATTGCGGGAAGGACTTGTTCAGGAATCCATATACTTCGTGAGCCCCCTTTGACCGTATAGGATTTCATTCGACAAGATCGGCAAGGCTTTGAGTACCGTAGAGTTTTGCACAGTTTAGATTAATAGTGTTATATATATATATTACAAAAAGATTATTTTTATGACTTGAATCTATGATTTTCTGGTTATAATTGAATAACTTTATCAATTATTTTAAAACTCACCATTTATTATTTAATAATATATAACATAATATTATCAACAACAATATAAATTTATGGTTTAACTCTTTAGATGGGATAATATATGTTGGAAATCATTCTTTTAGTATCAAATTTGTATAACTAGACATATTAATTTAAACTTGATATGAGTTTGAATTAATCAAATTTTAGGATATCTTAAATAAAATAATATCATTTTGTTAAATTATATTAAAATAATATTATTTTGATCCTAATTTTATTAAATTTTAAGTTGCTCGGATTCACCCGAACTTTAAGATCAAGAAAAACAAGTGAGCTCAATTCAACTTGTTGTTCAACTTATTTTCCATTCTTATAAACACTCATCAAACTTACTATAATTACTTACAAGTGTTTTATTTCTACTTGTTAGTAAGGTATTCCATAATAAATAAAAGAATTGCGTCTTCCATTTCTCAAGATATCTTGAAAGAGTTCCTGAGGGATGGAATCAATGCTTGAGTACGAGATAATGTCAACCAAATCTATTTTATAAGGACTAGTGACAAACATTGTACAACTTAAAACGATACGAGACATTAATAAAACCTTATTTGAACACATGTACCTATGGGCACCGGACCACATGATAGAGTTGTGTTTTGCTTATAAGTGGTTAGAGTTCAGTTAAGTAGAAAATTGAAAAGACGAAAACGTGGGCCAAGCACACGTGAGCGTGGGACCTTTATTTGTGTACATAAGATCTATGCCTACATAAAAATTTTAATCCAAGTAACCCAGGACGCAGGTGAATGGATAAGGGCTCTTTTGACTTAAGTGAGGTTACGGATTCGAGCTGTCTTTATGTATGCAGCTGTTTAAAACTTGAGACTAGAGTTTTACTTCCCGTAAGGGACCTACTCAACTCGAACGGGGATTAGTCTGAGTATTGATAGCTTAAAGACGTCTTCTCATAATTGAGACCCTCCTAAGACACCTTGTGGGTAACCAAATTTTTTTTATAATCCAAGTAAGTATTGTAACTTATGAAAATGTCCATAAAACTACAGTTTAGAGTTAAGATGATTTGACATTTTAAATTTATATATTTTAAAACAAAAAGTGTATTTAATTATATATCTTTGTGTTTATACAAATTAATGTTTTTATTTTATTTACTAAAAATTTATTAATACGTGAATGAATTAGGGTGTATTTATTTGGAGATAATGGAAAAAAAGATACGGATATAAAATGAAAACTCATGTTTGATATTAACAGAGATAAACTTTCATTCATCCATTTTCAGCCGTACTTCATTTCTTTAGTAATATGGAGGAATAAAATTTATTATTGATTATACTCTATTCTCATTTCTTATTATATTCATTCTTGTTATTTTTTATGGACCAAGTGTCCCTTAATATTTGCCAATTTGTGAATTAAAAAGAAAAACAAAGACGGCATAACTGATCGTCGAACTATTTTTTTTTTTTTCGGTGAGAAGATCGAACTACTTAATGATGACAATTTTCTAAGTCATGGTCAGTGAGGTGTGGACGGATAAAGAAATTGAAGTTTACCAAGGTAGTTGAGGCGTTAGTCGGTAGATAACACTGTCTGATCTCTCTCATTGTCACATTCAATAGTGACCTCTTTCGCAAAAAAAGAGAGGGACATTAATTATATTTTACAAATTTTTTATATTTAAAAAATTATTTCCGCTTTTTATATTTTATAATTTTTCGTTTTCTATTTTATAAAAGACATATGCTCGCTTGTTTTATAGAAAAATAAAAAATATATTATTTATTATTCGAAATTGCATGTCTCTTTATTTTATTAAATGATTAGATTCCATCACAGCTACAGACTTCCAGAGTCCTCATCATCACCGCGGCTCCCTCTTAGGTGGTCCACTAGTAACCTAAAAACTTTGAAGAAGATAATTATTATTTTTTAAATTTAAAATATTGATTAAACTAAAATATTTATTAGCTTTGACTCTCTAATTTATTAAATAATTTATTTAAAATACATAATTCTCAAAATACTATATATAATCGATAGTTTTTATTAATAGTAGCGGCGGGATTTTCTTTTTTTAATCATTATTTTGTGTATTTTTAATTTATTTATTTAATATAGATTCTAATTGGGCCTTACAAGGCCGTGAGAAATTATGGCCCATTAAAATCCAACCAATGAAATGGTGCAAACCCAAGAGTTATAATTCAGTATTTGTACTAAATTATAAATAATTAATTAACATTTTGGAGTGTATAAAAAGAATCTTAATATTTTAAAATTATTCAAATTTAATCCTAAATGGATAGAATCCTTATCAAGATAAAAGTTCATTAGTTAAGTGTCACAATAGTGTTAACATGATACTTTTTATTTTTTAAGTGTGAATCACAATGTCACGTGAGAGTGAATCTTGTTTATGTAAACTATTTATAATGTATAATTAATCTTATTTAACTTTAGTTAAATTTAACTCTTAGCATGGTATGGTAATTGTATTAAATAAGTTTTTGTCACGGATTCTTGTGTTCTATTTGTGTATGTATGGATTACTTCTTTTAGAAATATGTGTACTTACATTTGCTGGCGAATCTGATTAGCTAATGCGGACTAATTGGAGCTTCTAGTTGTACATCCTTTTAAAGTAACAATGACTAATCTTCATTCACTTTATTATAAAGTTTTGAACTTGTAACAATGTGAAGAATATAACCAAATCACAAAGAGCCACATGTTATGGCTTTAATAAAATATATCATGTTCTAATTATGGATGAAAAATATAACACTTTTATAATAAGGGTGTCCATAAAGTGTAATCTATATTTATAATTGTAAGGATGATCCTTGAGCCTATCTTTTGTTCTAATTTCTTCTTTACAATTGGCAACAACCTAACATGAAATTGTACTCCTAATTTTTTAATCGACAACACTAAAACTTAGGCATTAGTTTAATGATTACAATTACTTTTATCATATCAAATAAGGAATCCAAAGATAGGAAGTGAATATTAACTTAAGATACATACAAATTGTCATCTTTATTAGGTAGAACTTGTCTTTGGTATGTTTTTGAGAATTACGTTGCGTTTGGTTATTGTCTTCAAGAGACAGAGACGGAACGAGACAGAAATTTGAAGACGGAACAGAACAGAAATTGAAGATAGTGAGGTGTTTGGTTGTGATGGACATAACAAAAAAAACTGTCTCCGTCCTAGGACAGAAATGTGTTTGGTCGCAGTGGACAGAACAAAAAAATAGTGTTAATGACGAAAATGCCCCTGCAGTATAATATGATTGAAAAGATGTAATTCGTTGATTATTTTAAAACGAATGATTTATATTAGTAAAAAAATTAACAAATAATAATAATAACAATAACAATAAGAAAT
>JAOSBK010000006.1:36940901-36957493 GCA_027568895.1 Erythroxylum shatona | reverse complement strand
GTATGGCATACTATGCATGAGCATAAAGAAGCATTTTTAAGCCTCTCATAGATCACTCACATTTACTATTCTAACCCTTCCACAAGTAATGGGATGTTACATAAAATTTATACAAAACAATTCAAGAGTAAACTCTAAAATAAACCTAACAATCTATAATCATGTCCAAAACACAACTACTTAGATTTAGTATACGCCTTGATATGAAAAATATTATAAGTTGGAGTTGATCTTGATGATTTCACTTTTGATCTTTTTATTTGTGATGTGCAACCCTTTTTTGTGTTTTTCTTTCTTGTTTTGGTGTCCCCACCAACTCTTAAATCTTAGTCCTTTAACTATAGCCTTCATAATGTCCTTTTATAACAAAAATGAGGTTTTTTGGAACATAAACCGTCATTTATATGATCATGTAGGTGACTGTGTATCTCTACAAACCCTCGAATTGTGACTTTACGTGGTCATAGTGACTTGAATGGGCAAATACATGGTTGTTTAAGTTAACATGCATGACCGTGTAGCTTCACATGGGCAAAAACATTTTCTTTAAAGCTCCACATATTCACAATGACTTACACAATCACTGTACACTATTATGTAAGTCCAAGGTTGTTTCAATTCTTTCATTCTATGCCACAATTTCATTGAAATTCTTCTCCTTTTGGTCTATAAAGATAATTATCACCTAAAGACACACTTAAAATAGAATAAGTACTACAAATATCATAATATTCTTAAATAACACGTAAAACACATTAAATATGGATATAAAACTATAGTCAATTAATCATTTATCATTAAATTTAATATATAAAGGCAAAAGTATGCCAAAAAATAAGTACATAAGTATTATATAATCATTTTTGTTGTGGTTAATTTTATACGATATTGCATCCTTTATTTGCATTAGACTAGAAAACTTGCTCCTGTAAAGACTATGCAATTCTTGATAATGATGTAATCCTCTTCTTTGCTTAAGCTTGTAACTATTGGAAAGTAATGCTTGATTGTCCTTTAATCCTCAATTCATTTGTTTAAAAGCATAACTTAAATATATGATAATTAACATCTCTATACTTTCTTTTAGTGGAGTGTGTAGAGATACCGGCCTAAAAAATCATGTAATTAGTTAATTATGTATAATTGTTAATAGTATTATGAACAAATATCATACATGTAACTCTCAATATTACTTTGTTGACTAGACATAGCTATATATTCCATATTGTTTGCATCATTAACCTATAATAATTTAAAAAAAACACATTCATTATTAAAGATTTAATTAATTAATAAACATCTAAAGGTTTATACACCTATCAACATGCCTTAATTACAACTTGCACATTTGTAAAATTGTCTGTGTTATGAACCTGATAATAACAATGAGAATGATTCAACAAAGCAAGTGATTTACAATATAAATGAAAAGTAATTAAAGGCAAACAAATCAAATGGAGTGACTTACAAAATTAATGGGTAATTCAATGGGTAAACTTAAGCCTTCCTTGTTGCATTTTCTTAAGGCAACTATTTTCTTAAAATTTCCATATTTTGTATACTTTTATACTTTCCTATTATGGTGCCACACAAGTTGGTTTATACATAATACTTGTACTTGGTCTTTGCAAAGCTTTACCTAGGTCTTTTCCACTTTAATATTCATCACAACCAACACTTAACAAATTAACTAATTGATGGTCAATTGGAATTTTTACTTGGAATTCAGCTTGTACATGGTCATCAATATGGTCGTTGACATGTCTATCAGCTTTAAATCCACATCTTTAGAAATAAAAATCAAAAGTCAAATCCATTATAACATCACTGCTTTCTTCTTCACCATAATCTATCCCCATCATATCCATCTATTTCCTTTAAGATAATGTTAGGATGTCCCTCATCTTCCTCAGTAAACGCCTCCCCTCTACTTATATGTAACATGTCAGGTGCAGGAATTAATGTATCTAATATATGTGTAAGATTCATACTAATAACTCCATAGATTTTTTATAAAGTTAATGAGTCTAATACAAATTTTATTTGATTTAATAAGTCTCAGTAACTCATTAAGTTTTAAAGATTAATACCCTATAGTATGCATTATCAACTATGTACCTAAATTCTTCCCCCTAACATATTTATTTGTAACTAACACAATCAAGGTATATATTTTTTAAATATGGTTGTTTCTTCATTAATAAAAATCAAATCAAGTACTAATTTGAACTTCTGACCATTAAAAAAAGCTTTATACCTCCATATTGAGTCATTGTAGCTTGTTTATAATCATTACAAAATATTGAAATAGTGAAATATAATAAACAATATATAATGCAACAACATATAAAGAAAGAGTATAGTATAGCAACATATAATGCAACAACATATAAGATCATTCTCAACTTAGTCCATTTACATCCAAGGTCAATAGTTGATCTTCTTGCCTATTTATATAAGAGGACACCTGATGTACTGATATTTTATGAAAAGATCATTATGATAATAACTGTAGATATAATTCAAAAATAAAAACAAAAAGCGACATATAAGGTATTTCTAATCAACTATGCATCGATATTTACCATTCTTTTACTGAAACTCTAAAGCTAGCAATAATAAGAGGTTCCATTTATATGATTCTACATCATTAAGCCTTTGATCATTCATTTTTTAATTTAATACGACAATATATAACAAGCATTATAGTTACCAAAAGGTAATATTAATGGAAAGGAAGTAGAAATGCATGTATGAAGTTTCAAATATACCAATTATGATTAACTTCATTAAATATAAGGGTTCATCTTTTAGTTCTTCATTTGTGAGGATTCTCTTGCAAAGAACTAAAATATCTTTGCCCAATTTTGTCTTATAAGATAAAAACACAATTTAACTAAATAGTATGTTAGAGAAAGTGTTAACATAAGATGAGTGATTCACATAGAACAGAGCAACCTATAAGTGACCAAAATGTTGTTATCTAGCTTTTAAATGGAAAATGGAAAACTTTTTAAAGCTAAAACAAGTCAACATTTGATTAAAACAATATAATGAGTTAAGACAATTAGTCTATTCCTTTTGGAAATTGATAAACAAATGGGTTACTATACAATTATAAGAAAAAAATTATTCCATATCATAAAAAATAATGCTAATGAATTTGAGCTATGGAAAAAGAGATAAAGGAGAAAACAAAGTAATAAGAAATATAAAATGTTGCTTCTCTAAGTGAAAAAACTGTTGGTGTTGGTCCAACAATGAGAAAAGAAAACATAAATACTTGTGGAATATCCCATAAACCATCTTCTACTAACACACACACACACACACACACACACATATATATATTGCTTCTTTAAGTGAAAGCAAATGGCACAAACTCTATGACATCTAAGCAAAATGGTCCAATCCTTTTGCAGTAATATACACTTATAATGTGAAAAATATTTTACATTAATGATGAGGTTAAAGCCTATACCAATAAATATTCCCTTAAAGCCTATACCAATAAATATTCCCCATCAATACTTATATATCCAATGTTAAAATTATTATGCACTGACAAAATTTCTCCCAAATTTTAAGGAAGAAACTAGGAAGCATTCTAAAAAGCATTACAAATTATGAGGAAAAACACTCTTTACTTTGATCAAATTTGTTGTATAAAAGATGAAACAGAACGAGTGATCTTGGATAAAAATGACATTAAGAGAAGATGACAAAGATACTTCAATGGCCTTTTTAATGAAGGCGTAGAGAACAACATCTCTTTAGGTTATCTTAGCACATCTGAGAGGTATTATAATTTTACTTGTTGCCGGCATACTACAAGTGAAGAAATTAAAAGTTTTTTTAGGGGGATGAAGAGTGGAAAGGTAGTAGGACCCGATGAAATACCTATAAAGGTGTGGAAGAGCCTAGGCGAAGAGGGTCTTACTTGACTAGCCAAGCTTTTTAATATGATCCTTAAGTCTTCCATATCAGATAAGTTGAGACTTAGTATGTTGATTTCTCTATACAAGAATAAGGGAGATATCCAAAGCTATAACAACTATAAATACATCAAATTACTTAGTCACACTATGAAGTTATAAGAGAAGCTGATTGAAAAGAAAGTGAGAAAGGATGCTCCTATCTTAGAGAGTCAGTTTGATTTGTGTCAGGAAGGTCCATGATAGAAACTTTACATCTCCTCAGGAGATCAATGTAATATTACAAGAAAGACAATGTAACTTAAACATGACTTTTATTGACTTAGAGGAGTGTAATAGGATACGTAGGGGAATCATATGGAGGTGTTTAGAAGTTAAGGAAATTTCTATGACTTATGTATAGGTTACTATAGATGTGTATGAAGGTTTAAAGACTAGAGTAAGGAAAATAGGAGGAGATACAGAGCTTTTTTCTATCAATATTAGGGTACACTAAGGCTCTTTATTGAGATCCTTTTTGTTTACAGTAGTGATTGATGAGCTCGCTAAGAATATCCAAGGAGATGTGCTATGTTGTTTGCTAATGATATTGTTTTAGTGATCGAGAAAAAATAGATTATCAATGTCAAGTTAGAACTTTGGAGGAATACTTTAGAATTGAAGGGCTTTAAATTAAGTAGAACTAAGCCTAAGTACTAAGAGTGTAACTTTGCAGGTCATAGGGTGGCTTCCAATGTAGAGATAAAGATTGATTCACAAGTTATACCACAAAAAAGAGTGTTTTAAATACCTAGAAACCATCATATTAGAGTTGATTAAATAGAGAAGTGTATTAAAAGTTTTACGTCACAAGAAGATACTACTCAAGCTTAAAGGTAAATTCTATCATTTAGCAATTAGGCAGACCATGCTCTCTAGGACGGAGTGTTGGCCTATCAAACATGTGCATAATCATAATTTAATGGTGGCAGAGATGAGGATACTCTGTTAGCTGTGCAACCTTACTAGAAGAGATAAGGTTAGGAATGTAATGGTAAAAGACAAATTAAAGGTAACTAATGTTATTGAAAAATTAAGAGAGAGGCTTAGGTAGTTTATGCATATTAAGAGAAGACACCCTGACGCTTTATGAGAAGATGCAAGAAGATTGTACTTAGTGATTGTAAAAGGAAAAAATGAAGGCCTAATAATAATTGGGGACAGGTGATCAAAAATGATATGAATATGCTAGAACTTATCAAGGACACGACCCTCAATAAAAAACTTTAGTATATGAGAATACAGGTAAAGAATCTTACATAAAGAGATCCTTCTACTTCTTATAGGTTTTTTAAACATTTTCCTTCAAGTCTTATATATTGTATTTAGCCTAAATATTTAACATGTAGTACTTTGTTTTAGTTATTTAGCCTAAACATTTCCTTAATTAGACTAAATATTTTCTTGTAATGACTTGATTGATTGATTGATTTACTTGTCTTCTTTTTTGTTTATATATTTGTTTACTTATTTAATCTTTTATCTTTATCTTGTTCTATATTTATAGTATTACTTATGTTTATATTTTTATTTATACATATTTATCTATTTATTTTTATTATATTATTATTAATATCTTTTTATTCTATTTTATTCTTAGTTATTATTACTTTCTTATTTTAATATGTATATGTATATTGATAAGTATATGTATATGTATATGCATATTTATATTTTAATTTTTTTATGTAATTTTATCAAAAAACAATCTCTTTACTAATTATGGGTAAGTCTACTTATTGTTAAATTTTTTAGATCCCACATATTAGCGAGACTTGCCCTTAAGTTATTATTATTATTGTTGGCATTGTACCAATCATGAGCAACAGTATAAACTTACGTTTGTGGCAAATGGTAAATTCCAAAAAAGTAATTTTGTAATATATGTAACATAATGGCTTATGAACCACGAGATGGCTTAAGTGTACGTAGGAAAAAGGACACAAGACATAAAGGGACCAATATTATATGTATAACAGGGATCCCTTAAAGTTGTAAGTTCGTTCATAATACAAAGAAACATTTCAAAAAGATCTCGACATAAAATATTTTCTTGTTTCCTCGGAGGCATTTGATCCTTTCCTTTTCCGTCCGTTAACAGTCGCAAAGAGCAATCAACTTGAATATAATTGTGGGCCTTCAAAGCATGACAAGTTATTATAAGAACCGTTAGGAATGTACACCGACAATTTCAGGAGAGCTTCAGGAGCTAAGGACAGAGTAGTGCTCCATGCAACTTGCAAATGGGAACAAAATACAAAACACATGCTGTGGTTGATGCAAAATGGTTTTGGAGGATTAAC
Source organism: Erythroxylum shatona (assembly GCA_027568895.1). NCBI lineage: Eukaryota > Viridiplantae > Streptophyta > Magnoliopsida > Malpighiales > Erythroxylaceae > Erythroxylum > Erythroxylum shatona. The sequence goes on along the minus strand of JAOSBK010000006.1, from coordinate 36,951,216 downwards.
TGACATTCTGAGGTGGTGACAGGTTGGTGAGTATTGAAGAGACTTTGCATTTGCATGTGCCCTCCAACATGTCATGTGGCCAAGGTCGGCCCCTCCATTTATGACCAAGCTAGGGCTTTTTGCTTGGAGTTGGCGATGATTCCTTTTGGGACTCTAACGGCTTAATTGCATTATGGTCATTCTGGAATCTGCATGGGAATAAGTTTATCAATTATCTAATGGCGCTGAAAAGCTGCCTTTCCTTTTTCATTCTCCGCCTCTAAACCATGCTAAGTTATTGTTCATTACCTAAGGAATTGAAAAAAAAAAAAAAAGAAGAAGAGGGGAAAGAAAAGAGTTATTACAACAAATAGAACAGAAAGCTAATATATAGGTATTAAACATCCTTCTCATATTTTTTTATAGGGAATGTTGGATAATCAATTGTTATTAGCGGATATTCGGGGTTCCTTTTTGAATTTTAAAAAAAAGTTCCGTGAGTGAAAAAAGGAAAAAAGTTTCAGTGTTTATAATACTCATTTTGGATTATTGGGGCTTGCCACACATACCAAACTTAAATTAATCTCTAGCACCCTTTTTGTTTAATGTTACATATATGAACGGATTTCGTGGGATTTCCATAAACGAATGATTATTCTGTTAGATTTTTTTTACTTTTCTCATAAAGTTGGATAACATGTAATTGCATTATTCAGTTTTTTTCAATAATTTATCAATTAAGTTACGTAATTTGGTCCGGATAAAGATAATAAAATGATCCAATAAATATCTAAATCAATAGCTCAAAGTTCGGGTATAAAATAGGTCCTAATCAGTATGGACTGGACCCATATCGAGCCTATAAAGGAGACGTCTGATACGGATGCTATATATAAAGGTTAAGGTCTTCTGCAATTGCTCATATCATTTGTAAGCATAAAGATTCTCTGACCCTTTAAGAGAACTTATTTTTTGAGAAAATTGTAGAAAGACATTGATTGCATCCCGGTGAGCATTTCTCGTGAAGATGATGGTGGATTCACGCTAGTTTCAGCTTTGGAAAGCTCGTTTGAAGTTATGAAACCGAAATCAGGTATTTTCTGCATTTCTTCGCTTATTGCCCTTTCACATTCGATCCGGATACATAACTAAGATATCATTACGTGTTACAAGTAGTATCAGAGCGGTGACGTGATTGAGTAGTCAAAACGAAGATTTTTCAATTTTTCTCTATAAGGTTTTCGAAGAGTTAACTTTTGTTTCTCAATTTTTTCTTTTTTTTTTAAATTGCATGAAAGTAGTATACATAATTTTAGCCTTGAGAAACATGGTGAAAACGAGTCCAGGAGTGTAAAAAACTGGCCTGAAACTTGTCCAAACTGTCACCAACAACGGTGACAACTGCACAGTGCAGGCGAGGAGGTGATAGTAGATGTCGGATGCGTTTGGTGCGACGCACACGTGCCATCCCGTCTACAATGACAGGGCGTCTCTCATGGATGCTCGACACATGGTTGAACGTAGTAAGGACACGCATCGCGCATATGATGCATGCGCCAACATTGGTGGGCGCATTTGTGAGTCATAGTGTGTGCGCTGCAAGCGCCAGATGCGTCACTCGCGTGTTTGATGCAGGCATGTGTTAGGCACGCACCTCTCACATAGACGTGCGTTGATGCATCTGCTGTACAAAAATTTCAGATTTCCAGTAAGAGTGCCCTGGGGTATTTTGGGTATAGTTTTCGGGTCTGAGAAATTCATAAAGTGAATTTTTTTTCATTTTTCGGATTTATTACATTAGTAATAAATTAAAGTTTAACTTTAGAAAATGAATTAAAACGTTCTAAATCCAATTTTGGGTGAATTTTCATGCTTCAAACATCACATGAGGGAGATACTTCAAGTTTTCATATCTCAGATCTCATGTTCAACGTTCAGAATTACATAATAATTACTCGAAAAAAGTACTAAAACATTTTGAAACCATTTTTGAGCGAATTTTCATGCAATGAATTTGTCATAAGGGAGATACATGAGGTCCTCATGTCTCTGGCGGTTGGTTTAGTGCTCAGTGTCGTACGACAGTCACTCTAATGAGATTTTTCTTTATAAAAGTTTGAAATAAAGTTATCAAAGAATGTCTTCAGCACAAGTGTATGACAATGAGACTGTGCATTCGAGTTTAGCATTTATTGATATTACATTGTCACATACCATATGCCCATAAAGAATGTGAAAATAACATAAAGATGTATCCCTTGTGTTTGTGGATTTTTTGAGTGCTGATGAAGATGTAGTCACCACAGTAGCCTTTCAAGTCAGTATTTTGAATTGTTCTGCTTACACATTAGGGGATGTCTCTGGTCTCATGATTGGTTATTCTGGCTACAGGGGTTGGTCTTACATGAGATTTTGAGATGTGTATAAAGACATTAGATAGAGGAAAGTCGTTGCTTGAACGATCTATTCACCCATAGGTGGTAGTGTCATGAGAGTTAATGGTTTGTACTCTGATCGCTTTTATATAAAGGTCTAATTGCATATATTATGTATTCAGCCCAAAGGTGTTTCATAATATGTGTGATCAGATTTTTGGTAAATATACTATTTAATGGCTTTGAGTATCGTTGTTATCCTACGTTTGTGCTGATCTAAACAATGTCATTTAATAGTCACCTTTTTGGTTAACAATATCAATGTCTCTATTGAAACTTTAACTGGTTTCAATACAAAGAAGTGGATAAAGGATGTATTTAATGCTATGGAAATAGCTGAGGTTGATATAGCCATACGGATAGATAGGCCATCTCCACCTACATCCATAAGCTCGAGAGCGTATAAAGCAGCTTATGTAGCCTAGGATCGGTCTAACAAATTATGTCTTATGACCATGAAGAGATACATACCTGACCATCTGCTTAGTGGACTTCTGGACACAGACATAACGAAGGAATTTCTTAGTAATGTCTCCCAGAGGTACACGATCTCACATAATGTTAAGGTAAGTGCCTTGATGAAAGAATTATTTTCTATGAGGTATCTGGGAGAAAGAGGAGTAATGGAGTACATATCAAGAATGATCCATCTTCACAGTAGACTGAAGATGTTGAATATTGCTCTTCCTGATGTCTTCATAGTTCACCAAACTCTGAATACACTCCCTCTAGAGTTTAGTAATTTGGGGATGACACATTATTAGTTGGATGAGGAATGAGACTTCAATGCTTTGATGGCCCATTGTGTCACTGAGGAGGAGAAACTCAAGCTTGCTACTCTTACAACCCTCGACGCAACTAAAGGGAAGGAAAAGATAAAGCCCATTAAATTCAAAGGTAGAAAGACTAAATCTTCTCTATATACTAATTTTGTTCAATCCAGTGCTTGTAAAAGTCCTAAGGACATAAAGAGGCCAGCTGTATAAGGCCCAGAAGGAAAGACTGTGACCATCAGGTAACTTCTTAGCTTCTCAATTTATGAATCTAATTTGCGATACTCACATTATGCACGATGTAGAGGTTCATATCTAGGATGGAGCCAAATAAAAGAAAGGAGGTACTGATAGTTGACAACAATGAAGAAGAGAATGTAACATCTATAGAGGATGTATGTACTGAACCTTACTGCAAGGTTCGTTTTGGTTTTTACACGACACATTTTATATATGATCTTTATATCAATTGTGGACAAAAGAAGGTTAACGTTTTGTATTTAATGCTTCCGTTATACAATTGTTGTTTAATGCAAAACATAATGGTACAACTTTCTTGTCATATAGTTTGTATATAATGTGTTTTACCTTGAATTAAATATATACTTCTTCGTATCTTGCTGAACAAGTCATGAAAAGAAGAAACCTGATGAACAAAAAGCCATACATGGTGTGGCATAAAGTATAAGCTACATTTCCAGAGCTAGGGTTGAGAGATTGATTAAGGAAAGTATTCAATCAATTTTAGATTATGATGATCTGAAAACATGTGCTGACTGTTGGGTAAGTTGACTAATAAGGAAGAAGGGTCAATTTATGTTTCTTACTTGTTGGGTCTGATACATACGGATATCAAAAGACCTTATATAGTTACGTTGTGCAATTCTAAATGTGTTTTGACATTTGTTGATGATTATTCCTTTTACAGTTATGTGTTCTTGCTTAAATATTGAAGGTTGATAACTAATTAAGAAAATTCATCAAGTTAGTCAAATTTGATTGTGAAGAAGAATATCATGACAAACATGGTATTTTAGGACTTGAAAAGGTCGCTTGCTAGATATATGAAATCAGTTAGAATAGTGACATAATTCACTATTTTGGGTAGTCCTAAGCAAAATATTGTGTCGCCGAAAGGGATAATCGCTTCCTAAAAGACTTGAAAAAGTCAATGCAGAACATGACTAATCTACCTGATTGTTTAGAAGTGTGAAAATTCAGCCTTGCACATATTAGTGTATAGGGCTGCCCTACTGAGGTAGTACAATCCTTATAAAGACTAGTTTCATGCTCGTTACACTCATTGCTATTTAGGAAGATATCTCAACCACTTGAAAAGCTATAGATTTTATTGTAAATTAGGAGGGACTAGAATAATGGAATCACAAACAGCTAAGTTTCCGGAATATGATATCTATGGTGATGGTGGGTTCTTTGACCCTTCAGATGATAGTAGGGTCAATACTATAGTTATTATGCACCTGCTACTCATATAGTTAGATCCGATAGATCTAGGTTTTTGTATCGTGTCTGTAAAGGAACGTGAACTCATACTTGTACACATGGAGGTTCTTGGGGGTACAAAATCTAATGCAATTGTGTAGATCCACTAGAGTGAGATGACCTATTATCCAATCTGATTACATAGTCTATTAGGTGAAAAGGACTATGATATTAGACATGTTACGAATCCAATTACTTATACAGAAGTTGTTTCTGGACCTAATGCTGATTTGTGGTGGAATGCAATGATTGATGAGATGCAAGACATAAAGCATAGTACGGTCTGAGAGCTAGTTGATTTGCAGCGGAACTACAAACCCATTAGTTGTAAATAAAGTTTCAAGACTTGAAAGGATTTCATGATAAAGTTCGACGATTTATGGGCTCGCTCAGTTGCCTGATGGTTCACTCAGGGAGAAAGGTTGGCTTTAATGTTACTTTTTCTCTCGTATTCTTGTAGGATACATTTTGGAGTGATTAAGGCAATTGTGGCTTATGATGATATAGAGTTACATTAGATGACTGTCAAAAATGCTTTCCTAAGCAAAGACCTTTATAAAGAGGTCTATATGGTACAATATGAAGGATTTCAGAATCCAGATGGAACTGACATGATTTGTACATTAAATAGATAAATATATGATTTACATCAAAGCTCCTGAAAATGATACCTTACAGTTGATGATGTTATGAACTCTTTCGACTTCATGGAAAATAAAGTTCAAAAGATGCTTGTATCACAAGGTCAAGGGGAGCAAATTTATCTTCCTATTATTACATTTGGGTGCTATATTGCTCACATCAAATTACTTGACCATAATGTATGAGGTTAAGTAAATTTTGGTCAAGAACTTTGACATGAAGGACCTTGGAGTCGCATCTTTTGTCCTAGGTATTCAGATTTACTGGGACAGATCTCAACACTCATCAGACCTCTCACATAGTGCATACAATGAGTATGTGTTAGAAATGTTTAATACGGCTAACTATAAACCTGTTGTAGCATCTATCTCTTATAGTGAGAGATAATTTTTGGCACAGTATCCAAAGAATAAAGTAAAGAGAGAGGTTTAAAGGAATGTTTCGTATACTAAATAATGTTTCATATACTAGTACGCTTAATAACTTAATGCATGCACGGGTAAGTACTAGGCAAGACATTACATTTATTATTAGAATGTTTAGTTAATATCTGGTTAACCCAGGTGTAGACCATTTGTATGTAGTCAAGCAATTGTTGAGATACTTAAAGGGAATCAAGGATTATACGTTGACATATAACAAAGTCAACATACTAAACCTCTCAAGGAATTCAGATTCAAATTTTAGCTATGTGTCCAGATAATTGAAAGTCTACTTAAGGTTATAGTTTTCATGTTTGCAGATGGTATAATTTTGTGGAAGAGTGTCAAGTAGACACAAGTGACTTTATCGATTATAACATGCAGAGTGCATGTTATGTGGTTGTTTACAGATGGTTTTTCTTAGAAACATAATTTTTTAGTTATCTGTGGTTGATTCAGTGGCTAGACCCATTCGAATGTATTGTGATAATCTTACTGCTATGTTGTTTAGTAACAACAAGAATATCACAGGGTCTTAGCATTTAAAGGTCAAATATTTGAACATAAAGGAGGTGATACGAAAAAGGTGACATTAAGGTTTGGAGCGTTTAAGGACTGAGAAAATGTAAATCGATCCTTTAACTAAAGAACTTTGCCCATTTGTGTTTGTGAGACAAGTATACAGTATGGGTGTTTTAAAGTCCTTGGACATTGTTAGTTAAGGGATCATTATGTTCGATCCATATATATTTATACATTTGATGTATTATGACAATATGGTGGTTCATCAATAAAGATGATCATCGTTTATCCTCAGCAATACGGGTAATCATATATTGTCATAATACGTATGAAAGTCTTAAGATTTGTTTCGATCTTAAACATTTAAAGGCCTTTGGGCATATGTACAGATTGAACTTGAGCCTATGTCATTTAGACGCATACAATTTTATGCAGATATCCATAAAGTTTGACATGACATAAGAGGATATCAGTTTGTCGTCCCATAAAGGTTCTTTAATGTAGTTTAGCATTCAGTTGGAGAACATAAAAGTTTTCTTTGATGCAGTTTAACATTTGGTGAGAGAAGACAAGTTTTCTCTAATACTGTTTAGCATGCGGTGAGAGAAAACATGATTTCTCTAATGCAGTTTATCATAAGTAGTTTAGCATAAAGTTGGAGAAATCGAGACCTACAAATGAAGATGATATAATTTAGATCATATAGGTATCATCGTAGTTTGTCACACTCCATTTTTCCATTTATATTAGTGAGGTATTAGATATGCGTGATTGTATTGGATCTGTATCGCACATGACAAATACATTTGTTACTTTTCAGTATTGAAAGCTTTACAGGACGAAATGATAGACTTTCATTATATTTGGATCAAATGTTTTGTTTTTAAACCTAGTCAACTAATACAATAGCGTGATTTAATCGAGTTTTAACTGTTTTAAACTTGAATCAATACTGCAATTAAGTATTGTTCAAGGGGATAATGTGGGATATTTTTTACTTTTCCCTTAAAATTGGACAACATTTAATTGCATTTTCAGTTTTTTCAATAACTTATCGGTTAAGTTACATAACTTGATCCAAATAAAGATAATAAAATTACCCAATAAATGATCTAAATTAATGAGTCGAAGCTCAGGTGAAAAATGAATCCCGATCAGTGTGGACCGAACCCATATCTGGCTTGTGATAGGGAAGCCCAATATGGATGTTATATATAAATATTAAGTTTTCCTGTAGTTGCCCATATCATTCATAAGCATAAGGATTCTCTGACCCGTTAAGAGAGCTTACGTTTAGAAAAAAAACTATAAAAAGACATTGACCGCGTCTCGGTGACCATTTTCCGTGAAGACGGCGGTAGATTCACGTTTGTTTCGGTTTTAGAAAGCTCGTTTGAAGTTACAGAACCGAAATCAGGTATTTTCTACATTTCGTCGTTTATTGTCCTTTCACGTTCGATTCAGGATACGTAACTAAGGTATCGTTAAGTGTTACATATTCATCTTCTTCTCATCTTCGGTGAAAAGCCACATCATTTAGGAATATTCACAAAAGCAGTTAAGGAATCATTTTGATCCGATCTCTGTTTGTTCCATCTTTTGTTTTTATTTAATGTTTTATGATTCTACCAGCACTCTTCAAATAGGAATTAATTTTTTGAAAACTCTTTTCATAAGAAATAGAGAGATGAATTGATCGACTCATCGGATCGGATTCTAGTATTGTAGTAGAGTAGTAATTCACTAGTTATTCGAAACGTTTTCTAAATCTTGAAGGAAAAAACCAACCTAATGCCAAAGTCCTAATCAAATGCATTTCTTGCCATCTCTTACAGAGAGTGCAATTCACCGAAGAAAGAACAACTTTTCAAAGTCCAAAGTTAAGACTCCTAGCAAGAATAGCATGAACCCGTGAATTGTGTATACTTACAGCGGTGGAATTAATACTTTATATCCGAAGTAATGGCTCTGCCCATCTCAAGCTTGGCTCGGCTAGGCTATTGTTTCACATAATTGACAAAGCACTATTAGTGTTTAGAATAGCAGGTAGTGCACAATTATTGCACCAAACCTCCCTCCCATAATCCTACATTCACACTATTGCAGCAATCTCCCGTGCATATAACGTCAAAATTTTACACTACTATGGTTGTCAATGATCATGAAAGTGTTAATGCTCATAGCATTTTATTACAAATTCATTGAAATGACTTAACCTAATGGAGATGAATACCTGTAAATTAATGATTTAGAAAAGCAAAGAATATACCTATATATTTGATTAAAAATGAAACAAGTAAAAGAAAAAGAAAGAATCGGTGGAACTAATCAAATCCTCTTCCTGAAGACAACTTCGGTATCCAACCCGAACCCATCCACATTCCTAACCTCCACCAGCTTGGACACTCTGAACAGCTCGGTTAGTGGCCCCACACTGTACAGATCATTGGCCGAGTACTTATCAGCCCGTCGAGACAAGGCCACGTGTAAGACGCAAACTCCACCGGGCTTCAGCGTCCGTTCAATCTCTCCCACAAATTTCCACGGGTACAGCGCGTGATCGAACACGTTCGAGAACTCGAAGTCAAAAGTTGCGTTCTCAAACGGCTGTGCATGGAAGTCCCCGGCTACCACGAGCGGCGGGCACGGCACCAAGTCCATTCCGATCGAGTCCGCCACCCCTATCCGCCGCAGTGCCTCCACCTCCTGGCCGACGCGGGCCCCGATGGAGAGTGCCCGCGAGGTGTTCGATAAAAGGTTTCTTTGCTTCAACGACTCGAAGAAATCCGAAAAGACTCGAACTTTGCGCTCCCAGTCGCGAGTTTTCCATAGCTGACGGAGTTTTGGGTCAAGGGTTTTGTTCAGTTGGCGTTGGATGTAGACACTGTAGTTGGTATATCCAGGTCGGATTCGGAGCCCATCTTTCTTGGTCGTGCTGGGAATTGGGGTTGCCGTTTTGGAGGTGTTTCTACGGTGAAGAGGGGTTGTGGTGGCGAGGAAAGTGATAACGGCGAGAGAGAGGAAAAGAGAGAGTAGAAAAGGTTTGAGAAGAAGGGGCAATTTGGGGATCAACATGTTAGTTTTTGCGTTTATCTATCGGTTGGAGACAGAGAGAGCTTGAATGGTAAAAGGTGGGTATGGTTGGTCCTATTTGTATGTCGTGTTGAGAGGCAAAAGGAGGAGGATGATTATGACTGCTGTGATACAAGTTTCCGTGTCCTCTCATATTATATTTTATGCATTTATACACATATACACAAACATATGTGGACTACTGGACTTTGTATATATAGATTGGGGTTTTATGATGAAGGTGTGGGAGTGGATTTGTGAGTTTTAGGTGAGAGAAGGGTTTTGGAGTCAAATCGTCAAACACCTTGACGTCGTCCTTCTTAGCTGTAGTTATGTTCTATTCCAAAGGCAAACAAGAGATACGCAATCAGATGTGGGGGCATGGAGAATGAGAAGCCACGAATTGATGTTGGCATTCACATGCAATGCACTCAAGATGACCTTTCTCTTCGGAAATAGTAAATTAGATAAGGGCATTGCAGATGGAATTCTATTAATTAAATTATAAGGTTGAACGTCTTTCATACATAAAGTATACTTTTAAATGATTACTCGACATTAGTATGAGCAAGTACATATGTAATGGAACTGAAGTATCTTATATGATTTTTTTTAAACGTATATGCCACAGATGATATGATTTAGATATGTAATCGGTAAATTTTTGAATTGTTGCAATAGCCTGCAAATCATGCCAATCAGGTATTTTGTACTGGATAAGTCTTGTATTACAGGCTCGATCGAAAGAGTATAGATAGAGAAATTTACATATAGAAACTTTTGGTCTTATACTCTGTTACTCTTCCAACTTGAATTGACCTTGCTTCTCACCCATATGTCCTGTGTAACATCCCATCACCGATAGGAAGGGTAAAATAGTAATTTGGAAGAGTTTATGAGTGTTTAGAATTGCCTTGATATGTTCATGCATACACATACAAGTGACTAGTGAATTTTGCACATGTAA
>JAOSBK010000006.1:36924278-36940801 GCA_027568895.1 Erythroxylum shatona | reverse complement strand
AGCTACGTAGCTCAGTGGTAAGAGGCGTGGGTCATGCACCCAACAAAACCCTGAGGTCCCAGGTTCGACTCCCCGAGACTCCCCCAAGAGAGGGATAGGGAGGTAAAGGATCTGAGCGACCAAAGGGGACAAAACCCAATGGTACGGACCCACCTAAACTAAAAAGGAGCCTTTTTGGAGAGGGTGTCCCCCGCCGTTCAAGTATTGTGCCCTTTGGTCTGCCAGGGTGAGGTTGCGACTCGAACCCTTGACCAAACCTCAGTGGTAAGAGACGTGACCCTGAGGCCAACAAAACCCTTTGGTCAGGCCCCAAAAGCGATGAAGAATAAGGTCATTTTGTTCTTATGCCACAATAAAGTTGTTATTTGGCTATCAAAAAAATGGTAGCTAAATGTATAAACACTGTCACCTATTGATTTCAGCTATATTTCTATTTCGTCATCCAAAACGTGGCCAAGTCTATAGGCAACATTTTTAGAAATAGTCATCAATAGTTTTTAGCTAAGCTTTTCTTTAACTAAAAACTATTAGCTATGTTTTCAAAAGTCTTCACCAATAATTTTTTGATACACTCTTTTTATAGGTAAATACTATTAGCCACATATTTAAAAACAAAGCAAAATATTTTTAGCTACATTTCTAAGAACGTAGCCAAATATTTTTAACATCATTTTATAAAATATAGCCAAATATGTTTCAATTTATAAAACGTTGCTAAATGTTTTTAGCTATGTTTTAACCAAATATTATACAATGTTGCAATAAATTATTTGTTACATTTTTAATCTATATTATTGAACAATATATTTTGTATATAATCTATCGATATATTTTTTTATTGTAAATTTATTATATAAATAAATTGGATAAAAATATTATTAATTAAAAATGTAAAGCATTGTGTATAAAAAGTAAAATATCATTAAATGATATCAACAAAAAGAATAATCTTCATATGCAAGAATTTAATTACAACTTTAACAATTCTTATGGACAAAATAATAAATAAAAAGATTGGCATACAAATTACAAATGCTCAAATTACAAGAAAAATTAGAACATAGCTCGAATGACTACCTAGTATTGTCCATGTTGAACCTGTAATAATCCAAAAAGCTTAGCTAATTACAGAAGAATTCATAGTATGCAACAATTTAGCTATGTTGTGAAGCTGTGAAGTTAACGTAGAGCAGAACATGTGGGAGCTCAAATATAAGTTATGCTCCATTTGTTTACCATTCTACACCACCATGAGCTATTTTAAAAATGGGGAGAGTTAATATTGTATGAAGCACGTTGGTCAAGAAGGATTGCATTAATGGACTCATCACTAGAAGAATAAAGCTCAATAGAGGCCAAGAAGAAACAAACTTGAGCTTCTCGTTAAATGCCATTTTTGCATCCGCAAAAAATGAACAGAAAAATTCACTGATTTATTCATCGTATAAGTTATGGAATAAATCTCTTTCACACTCTTTCCTAGTAAAGATGCAACAACAATATAGTAAATCTCTTTCATACTCTTGATAAAGAATGCATTTACTATCTCATAATTAAACCATTTTGCATAGAAGAAAAGAGATGATCAATTAGCTAAATAGTAAACATGTGCTTTTCTTAGAGCGAGGCACGAGAGGAGTGAAGCGTGAGTGCGTGACCCCGACCTGCAAGAGGCACAAGCAAATGACCCACCTACAAATTTGATGACCCACCTTAAAGCTACGACCCACGCAAGCTCCTAAGCAACTCCACAACAACTATATATTTTGCCTTGGTAGAGGGACCTCCTTTGTCGACTACGGAGAATGGGGAAGCCTGTTGGCCCCATTTTTTTCTTGATGAGTAAGTATGATTTAAATTAATTTTAGGGTCTTGATAAATTAATTTTGGAGTAATTAACATGCCAATGTTAGGAGGATTTATTGCATGGATTGATAGAATTAAAGTATTAATGTTGTAAGATTGCATAAGGGCAATTTTGGAAGATCACTTAAGTTTAAATAGACATTAGGTATAAATGGAAGGGCAAAAGGGACATCTTACAACCATTAAGGGTATACATTAGAAGAAGAAAAATTGTTGTCTTGTTTGAGAAGAGAGAAGCACGAGAGTTGGAGAGAGAAAAAGGGAGAGAGAGGAGAGAAAGAAGAGAAACCAAGCTAGGGTTTTGGAGATTCCTGAAGATTTTGAAGACATTGAAGCTAACCAAGTAAGTGTAAATATTAACCGTTCTTGATTTGTTGAATTAAGAATATTTAGTGATATTTAGAAGTAAAAATAAAGCTGAATATGTGTGGGAAGTTGTTGGTGAATGGTATGAGTAAATGTTTTAAATTTTTGGTTAATGAATAAATATAGATTATAAATTGGTTTGTGAATGATATTGGGTTGAAATGAAGTTGAAAAATGAAATAGAAGAGATAGTTTAGGTTTAAGATAGATTATATGTGAAATTTAGGAAGTAAAAAGATGGAAAATGTAGTAAAACATGTTCTCGGAGTAGGTTTTTGTGAAAGAAGTTCGCCGCGGCGAAGTCAACTTTCCTGTACAGAGCATGTTTTGATATTTTGGGCCTAACTTTTTTTTGTAGTTGTCTAAATGGACTAATTTTTTATTTGGTGTAAACTAGAGACATCGACTATAAATTATCTGATAAAATCGAGTTTTAATTTAGTCTCTAAGGATTTCAATTTTTGGATGAAAGTTAAGCACAAAATGTTGTTTTGGTATAAGAACAACCTGAAATATTTGGGGTATAACTTTTAGAGTACTGAATCAAATTGAATGATTTTGGTGTCATTAGAAACTTAAGACAATAGGGAACATTTTTCTAGAAGAAAGTGTTATCAAATTTTATCATTTACTTGATCAGAATGATCATGGAAAATTGAACCAAAGGTCTGAATTTATGGAAGGGTTTTGGTTCATGAAGCTTAGGAAATGCATGGGTTTAAGTACTCTAAAATCATTTTATTGAATGTATTTTCTTAGGGTTCTCAAATTATAATTCCTATTGAATTGGGATTTTGTTATTATTAAAGGAAATCAAGAAGGGGATCAATAGAGGCAAGAGGAGTAAAAGGAAAGACATCTTTAAGCTAATTTCTTAAGCAAGGAATTCAAGGTGGGTATATGTTTATAATAGAGTAAATAACCCACTAAATGTATTCTTTGAATCAAGGAAGTTTAATGATTTCAATTGCATCATAGATATTGCATTTATTGCTTCTTGAATGGATTGTGAAATTATTATATGTTTGATATATGAATTGTGTTGATGATTTTGAAAATGATTCTATTTGAAAACATACATGTTTATAAAATCAAGTTTTCAGAAATGATTTTTGAAATATCTCATGTTCATGAAAAACAAGTTTCCAAATGTGCCATATGGGCAAACTATTTTCAATTCATGAATTACATGTTATGTGGGTTTGGTGTAATCTATTTAAGAATGTCACGTGCACGTTGACCAAGTTAAAGGCTTCTCCCGCCTGTCTGCTAGTGGCACAGAGCCCCTTTATGAACTCCATCATATTTACGTCTAACTTAAAACCACTATATAGGATTGCAATGGTACATCAAGTTTATGACTACACAAGACCATTATGTGGAAATGTGTAGTTCGTCATGTTCTTATATCTACCCAAACCATTATGATGTGTTTATGTGCTTATGATATGTTAACAAGTCTAATACATACATAATTTGTAATTTGTGAATGTTGGTTAAGAATTTTAGAACAATATGTTTTAGTAAATTGTGCGAAGAGAGATCTTATATAGGTTCCCGATATTTTTTTGGAGAACTTCAAATCTAATTAGGGTTTTGGATAGATTGTTAATTGAGAGGTTGCAATTCTCATAATCTGATTAAGGTTTATAAATTAGGGTTAATGGCTATAACTCGAGAGAGAGTAATCAACCCTAGTACCATCTAGAACCAATAATCCAATAATTCATAAGTGATTAGGTTAGCATTAACGATAGGTAAAATTCCCCTTTCTCTCAATTGGTAGTTCCTTAGGTTGACTCTTGAATGCGCACTGCAATTGCTAAAATTGTTAATATTTTCGTGACTGATTCTTGAATGATTTAATTGATTGAATTGCATTCTTGTTTTAGTTTTGTGACATTTGAACTTCTGTGAATTATTTTGGTCTTAGAGTTTAGGATTAGATTATCCCTCCTCACGGGATCAACACCTTAGGCATTACACGAATGACCCATGCGCTTGCGGATTATAGAGGTTAATAAATTAAAATTTACACACATTAGAAAACCATAATCAAGTTTTTGGCGTCATTTACGGGAAGGTGATTAGTTTAGTTCTATAGTTTAAGGCATTTTTGTTAGTTTTTAATTTTTGTTTTCATCCTGTCTTTCTATTTCTGAAATCATGCTCTTGCATGAACACAAGAGTCACAAGAAGATCTAGTCATACAGTTGAAACCTTAAATTTAAACATAACTCGATTAGAACGATCTATTAGGAAAGCTAAAAAAGAAGAGGAAATTGCAAAAGTAGCAATGGATGAGGAATTTCAGCAAGATTTGGACTATGAAGCGAACCAAGGACGTCAACAATTAATCCTTATAGACTTCATGAGACCAGGGTTTAACATGGCTAAGGAGTAGGTGGGCCACCTGTATAAACTACAACTTTGAAGTCAAACCAGCCCTCCTAAACATGCTTCAATAGACCATATAGTTTTATAGACTAATGAATGAAGATCCTAACGCACACATAATGAATTTCCTTGAAATCTGTGATACCTTTCAGTACCATTAGATGTCAGAAGATGCAATTAGAATTAGTGTTTTCCCTTTTACCCTTAGAGATAGAGCAAAGGCTTGGTATCATTCCCTCAACCTAGCCAATGTCATGACTTGGGATCAACTAGTTTGTGCTGTTTTAAATAAGTATTTTCCCTTGACCAAGATTACGAAGATCATTAAGGAGATTACCAACTTCTAGCAAAGTGATAGGGAATCGATCTACAAAGCATGGGAACAATACAAGGATTTGCAATGAAAATGCCCTCCACATAACTTACCCAAGGAATTCTTATTGCAAACATTCTATAACGGAGTACCCCACATACCAAAGGCATGATTTACATAGTTTTAGGAGGATCACTGATGAGAAAGATAGTAGATGAAGCAGAAGAGCAGATGGAGGAGATGGCAAGTAATAGATGCCTATGGACAAATAAGCAGAGTAGACAAACCACTACCTTCCAAGAATAAAAAGGAATTTTCGCTATTGATCAAATAACGGAGATGCAAGCTAAAATTGACAACCTAACTCGACAGCTCAACAATATGAAGGCTTCGTCCTCAGCTCTGGTGAACTTTTCTTAATAAAGGAAAGTGATCTAGAGCAAGTGAATTATATGGGAGCTCAATATGGATGAGGAGGGGAAACAATCCTTACTCTAACACTTATAACCCTGGGTGGAAGAATCACCCTAACTTCTTATAGACGAATAATGCTGTAGGACAGTTAAGACCTTAAGGACAATCAAATTTCCAACAAGAAAAATAAAGCTCAATGGAATCCAAGTTGGATAAGATTCTAGATAAAATTAGAGGTATAAAAGATGCACATAGGAGGCTTAAAAACAAATACGAGCAAGTCACTAAGAAACACGCCTCTTTAATACACAATCTGGAGGTCCAAGTAGGTCAACTAGTAGAGGCAATTTCTATTCAAAATTTAGGAACCCTTCTAAGCAATACTGAGTCTAACCCAAAGGAATGGATCATGCCCATCACTCAGACCTAAGGAAAGAAGCTCGAACATGTGAAGGAAGATGGAGCCAAGGGAGAAGGGCAAGTGATTATGGAATTCTAGAGAGGTTTAATTAAACAAGGTTGAAAACATAATAGCACATCTACAAACAAAACTCACACTCAAGGAATCAAACAAGAAGAAGGTTAAGGAGCGCATAGTGGAAGAAAACCCTAACATAGCCTAGAAGAAATGCACCCAGGGGATTTTTACATCCCTTGTAGTATCAATGGGGTTGAAATAGATAGGGCATTCACAGATTTAGGAGCAAGTATCAATTTGATGCCCTATGCTTTCAGTCAAAAATTAGGGTTATGAGAGTTAGAACCCACAAAAATGCTAGTGAAGATAGCAGATAGAACATTTCATCAGCCGAAGGGGGTTATTAAGGACGTGTAAGTACAAATTGATAAATTTACCTTTCCCACATACTTTTATATATTAGATATTGGAGAAGAAGTGCAAACCCGTATGGCCCTTGGATAACCATTTTGGCTACTGCCCATTCCATAATTAACGTTGATGGGGTGAACTAACTCTGAGGATCAGAAAGCATCAAATAACCTTCAAAGTGTTAAATAAGGACAATGGTTCTCTTTTACCTCCAACTAATATTGAGGAACCTGGAGGACAATGGGAAGATATTGAGGATCCTGGGAACATATTTAGAAAGAAATGATCACAAATAAGAAGGCAAAAGAAGGAGGATCAGAGGGAGAGTAGAATCTAAGGCATGGTAGTCATGTGCAAATTGTAAGATCAATGACTATGCTACCATTACACGATTCATTCGAACCACCATGAGCACAAGAAAAGTGTCGAGCTAGCGACCTTAAAGAAGTGCTGAATAGGAGGCAACCTATGGATGGTTAAATTGATGTTATTTCCTTTGATTTCTAGATAGTTGAATTCAGTAATTAGGTTAGTTCATTTCCAAATAAAATTAGGAAGACATAGGACTTTGCTATGATCTAGATGATCGGAGAAGTAAGCAAAGAGAGATGAAAGGGCCATAAATAGTTAAGAAGTGATTTCGAGGAAGTGGAGAAGAACAAAAGAAGTAAAAATATTAAAAATTGATTAAAAAATTGCAAGCCATGATCATGGCCTACGGTAGGGTAAAAAGGGGGACAAGCAATTTTTAAAGTCAAATTTTACCATTTTATCCTCTATCCACCTATATATTCAACTCTAACTGCACTCTTTCACTCACTTTTATTTTTAATTTATCTATCTAAATTTAGAACCTCCAAACACTCTCACTTCTCTCAACCTAAAATTTCAAACCTCCAGTCTCTTTTAATTTCTACCTATTTGCAAGCTAGTATGCCGCGCATTAAGCAATTGGCAAAGCGAGAGGCAAAACCAAGTTTTAGGATGAGGGAGAAGGAATAAGGAGACAAACTTCGGAGCACCTTTCTTGATTTACATAGAGGAGGAAGGTATTCGTTTCCAATCCCTCAATGATAAATAAATTGTAGTCCCTAAATGTTTTGATTTTGATACCTTTGATAGGTTATAACTGCGCGATTGGGTATAGAACTTACCAGAAAGAATTTAGAGGGCAAAATTCATACACTTCCAATTTCCTATATACCAAGAGCTCACTCTAGAATTTTTTAATTCCCTTTTTCACAAACCTAGGAACCCTAAAGAAATATGGTTTAGGTTGCGGGGATGAGCTTATGAACTGAACATCAAAATTATGCGTGATATGTGTGGGTTCCCCGAGTCTTCCATTATCGATCAGCACAATGATTTCGTGCTTCTCGCTATTGGAACAAACTCACTGGGTTAGAGCGGTTTGATACCAAAAATGCCCATAAAAACATAATAAGGACCCATGAGCACTTGTTACTACACAAATTCATATGCTAACTGGTTTTCTGATAAATCAGAAACCAACAAGTGTTCAACAAAGGAACTTTTTATGTTATAGTGTATAGATCACAGCATTCCAGTTTGCACCTCTACATATGTGCTGAACACTATTGTTGCAACTCTGCGCAAGAGGAGCAATAATTTGGGTATGAGGTACTTAGTTTCTACCATTGTTGAGTGTTATGGCATGGACTATAGTGGTTTAACTGTCCATCTCCCAGATTTCCTAAATCATCATCATCTATGACGTGCTGAAATCCTTAAGTCCCATAACATGGAACTCTAAGATATTATCCAAAAGACACATGTGAAGATTAGGGCTAGTTAGGCGAGTTCGAGTACAGCGCCACCTTATCGGGCGGAAGAGGACTCAACGAGTGAAGAGTTTGAGAAGAAGAAGAAATAGAAGAAAGTGCTTGATACAATCTCTGCAAACACTAAGGTAATTACGGATATACTTGCAGAAAACTCCAGAAGAATGAAGGAGATGGCCTGAACACAATGATGTAAAAGTCGGGACATACGTCGTATCCATCATTATTTCAAGGCTCAAGACATCCAATTGTCACCCTCAACACCATCGCCACCTCCATCACCATGAGGCTTTGTTTCTAACCTTTTTAGTATTTATTTTATTTTATTTATTTTACTTTAATTTATGTTTCTTCTTTCCATGTGTGTTTGTTTGTCCCCTTTTTACATTGAGGACAATGTGTTGTTCAAGTATGGAGAGGGTTATGTGTTTTCATTCGAATGTGAGTTTTGCATATTATATGATAGTTGTTAGATTGCATTTCGTGAATTGTGTGAATGTGTCAATGGCTTAGATGGATTGAAATTGATTTAATTTTGAACATAGTCTATTAGGTTGTGAAGAATAATTAGCTCACAAAATTAGTGAATTCAGTTCTTTGGTTACATATATAGCCTAATTAGGATTGAGTATTAAGTTGTAGCTCTCTAAATTGTCACATTCCTTCATAATTTGAGGTCTCTTGACTTAGCTTTGCTAGTATTTTTTTCATGGAAACAAGTAGTTAAAGCAACAAGGCAGGCAATTAAAAAAATTTGTGTTCATTAATGTTAAATAAATCACTATTCTGCTGACCTTTGGGTTATGAATAGAGCTAGTAGCCAGTTGAGAATGTGATGTTGCTGAGTAATGGGATCGACATGCATCACAAATGTGTGCCTCTGTGTCAAAAGGCTATAATGATGTTTCAACCAAGCAGCTTAAGAAAAAAATTACTTAGTCGAGTAACCGGATTGACATTCATCACCAATGTTTGCCTCCAAGTAAAAGACTAGGTCCTTGCTTAAATAATTTTTTTTAATAAAAACCTACCAAACTGGTAATAGCTTGACTTTGCCCGAAAACTTACTTAGGAGTAGTTACAAATTTTGAATGACCAAAGAATTATTAAAGTGTGTGTGCAATTGAAAAGAGTAAATAAATTAACATTTGGATATGGATTAATATGTATATTTAGTTCAAAGCCCCAGGTCGCGGATTTTGTTTGTTAATGATTTTATATGACTTGAATGATTGTGTTTTAAATTAAATTTATTTCATAAAGTTGAATGTCTCATTACTGCATTATGTGTTGTGTATTTGTTGTTTTGTTTGTTTAAGGGCAAGCAAACATTTAAGTGTAGAAATGTTGATAAGTGTGAATTGCATCATATTTTAGGCCTTAGTTTGATATGTATTTAAATGTTAATTCAATCGTTTAGTATTTGTTTGTGGTAGAATTGTGGTAGTTTGTTAATTATTTATATTTTAAGTGTTTTATGGGTTAGTATAAGTCTTTGAGCTTAATTATTATGTTTTTGAGGTACCTTGATGTGTTTGTTAGTGTTTCAGGGTCAACAATAAACAACGGAGAAGTTTCGAAGACATTCGGGCCAAAACAATGGCCCACGATTGTGACAGAAGTAATGGATATGCCATGTTCGTGATAGAAGGCTCAGATGCGGCCTAAAATCATGGCATGCAGAGCCACATTTGTGGCCTGCATCGGACAAACTCACATACACAAAAAAAGTCAAGTTTCGAGGGCTTTTTTGGAACTTTTTGATCCCCCAAAATTCCTAGGGCTATTCAGAAGACAAATGATATTTAAAGAATAAGACAAAGGTGAAGAGGGAGCTTTTACATTAGCGACTTTCAAAGAAATCTTAGAGAGAATTGTTGACAGATAAAGAAAGAGAGGAAGGAAGAGAGAAGTAGAGAAGAAGCTGATTCGACGTACTTCCTGGATTAGGAGTTTCTCGAGATTGTTGCCTCTAACCTCCATTCAAATCATATTTTTTTGTTTAATTTCCATTTTTATTATTGTATAGAATTGGGAATAATGGTATGATAATAGGATTTGTGAATGTTGAGATGTTTTAAACTCACCTTCGGGTTTTTTTTATCTTTGATATAATGAAATTTGATTTTTTGTCTTTTTACTGAATTTGTTGTGATTTAATTTCTGCAATTGCATAATTCGGTGATAAACTGAGAGGGTGAATTGAGTGAAAAATAATTAAATTGAGCTAACAAGAGTAAGGTAATTTAATAGAACAAGATTTAATCAAATCGGTAAATTGTGCGAGAGAGGTCTTTCATAGGTTCCCGATAGTTTTTAGACAACTTCATACCTAATTAGGGTTTTGGATAGATTGTTAATTGAGAGATTGCAATTCCCATAATCTGATGTGGGTTTATAAATTAGGATTAATGGTTATAACTCGAGAGAGAGTAATCAACCCTAGGACCTTCTAGAACCAATAATCTAGTAATTTATAATTGATTAGGTTAGCATTAAAGATAGGTAAATTTCCTCTTTCTTTCAATTGGTAGTTCCTTAGGTTGATTCTTAAATGTGCGTTGCAATTGCTAAAATTGTTAATATTTTCGTGACTGATTCTTGAATTGATTTAATTGTATTCTTGTTTTAGTTTTGTGACATTTGAACTTCTGCGAATTGTTTTGGCCTTAGATTTTAGGATTAGATTATCCCTCCTCATTGGATCGACACCTTAGGTAGTAAATGAACTCCCCGTGTGCTTGTAGATTATCGAGGTTAATTAATTAAAACTAACATACATCAAAAAACCACGATCAATACAAAAATCAAAAAGAAAGATTCAACATGGAGATGAGTAAGACAAAAGAGATTAGGAAGGACATATCTGAACTAGAAGTAACAAATAAGGAAGCAACATCAAAGCAGGGTGAAAGGAGGGACCAAAGATAAACCCAAGCCTATTAGAACCAAGTGATAGGAGTCAAGAAATTACCAGGCACTGAAGATACTATAGAGTTAGAAACTGACTTTGCATCTAAAGAAGTTCAAGGCAGTAAGAAAAGGGAATCATGTAGAAAAATAAAGTTAAGGTCTTTAAACTCTTAAATGCTCAATTAAGTTTATAATGAAATAAACTGTAAGGGGAATGAATAACTCCAATAAGCAAAGCGCAATTAAAGATTTTGTTTAAGTAAGTAAGCCTATTTTATTAAGATGACTAAAATAAAGGAAGTGAATATGACAAAACTTGAAGCTTTAGGCAACTTTTGGTCTTTCATCTCCATTCACAATCATAATCACTGTAAAAGGATCATTGCAACCTATGACACAAGGAAGGCCCAAATGAAACTATTAGATTGAAGTGATCAAATTCATCATTTAAAAGTTGAAGTCCATATGTCGGGTAATTCTCTTTTCTAGTAATAATGGTGTATGGAGCTAATCTAAATTTTTAAAGAAGAGAACTATGGGGTAAGCCAGAATCAATACATTCAACTTCAAAAGGACCATAGATCATCCTAAGAGACTTTAACAGTGTCTTGCATGTGAATTTCAATGAGTTTACCTAAAATATATCAAGATGAGGGGTAAGTATTTTACTTAGTGCAACAAATAAAGACCTAATTTGATTTAAAGGAAAATTTATATCATGCTTTAATTAATGAAGAATGGATAAATAAGTTTCTTGAAAGTGAGGCTATATTTAACACTTTTGGGATCTTATACCACACTTTAATAGTAATACAGAATATGGAATGTAAAATATGGATGAATCACCCCTTATGATTCAATAACTTCCTTACAGAGAAGGAGAGATTCGTGTAAGCAATAAACATTTGTCTTAAAGAAGAGAATGGAATGCAAACAACTTCAATGTATAAGTAAAATGGAGCTAATTAAGAAGCAATCTAGGAAGAGACTAATGCATACAAAAGAAAGGTTTGAACATGTTAGAGAAGTGCTTTGAAGGCAATCACCTTTAACACTTATTGTACCAATCGTTTTATGATTAATAAAGGCATTTTTCATTATTTCGATGTTCATACGTTTATGGATTTTATGTTGATATTAAATTGATTTAATGGAGTTTTTGATACAAAATATAGCACGGAGGAAATCATGATGAGGTCATGATAACGAGATTCCTATCATGTGTAATTATGTTAGTATCTAAACTTTCCTAGTCATAGGATTAATGAGATGAGATATCATTAATCCGGATAGACAAATGCATATTATACTCCTTGATATCAAGTAGTAGATCTCATAAGTAGTAAACATAAGTTGTTTAGAGTTAACTTGTGGATGCTTAATAAGGGTAGTAAGTACATTGGATTGACCTACTACGAGACAATCATATGGATATTATATTCCAGTGTCAATGATAATCTCATCATAGCAATGGTGCAAGTATCCTTTGACTTGCGATGCTCAAGGATATCTCAGATATTGATCCTGTGCTTTGACTCCATTCAAGGGTTACTTATAGGGTAGTGATTGGGTACAGCTTGACATATTTGGAGGTAATTGAGTAGCCAATAACGGATTCACCACTCATGATAGAAGGAGTTGGTACCCACGGCCTCTTGTTGAGGTCTTTACTTGGCAGTTTCTGGCCAGAGTAGATATGTGTTATGAAGAAAGTCTTCAATGATACATAGAGTAACGAGATCCTCAGGACAAGATCTAATAACACTTGGACTAGATGTGACGTAGTCAATCTAGTGGGAGTTGACACTTTGACCATACTCTGAACCAAATAGGGTATGCAAGGTGAAAGGATGAATTGCATGGCAACATTATATATAGAAGGGTTCATAGTCAAACCACTGACTTTCTAATCAATTGGTGGTATTGCTAGATACGACTCTTGACTTACTTGAATTAAGTATTAATTCAAGCAGCCAATATAACTGGGAACCTAATGGGTCACACACATAGGAGATCTGAAGGATGAGTAAAATGATCTTGAATGGTGATTCAAGATATGAGAGAGTGTTTCAAGATTGTATCGCGATGTGATCATGGTAGAAAACTTTGCATAGAATGGATTAGGAACAAGTGTTGTTAGGTTCCATTAATGCATGCTATTCATGGTCATTAACTTCCCATAACTTCCATTAATACATGCAATTCATGGTCATTAACTTCCTATAACTTCCATTAATGCATACTATTTATGACCATTAACTTCCCATAACTTTCCATTAGTGATGGGGGTTATGGAAGACCAAATGGTGTAGAAAATTGAGATGATTTTCATGCATCTTGTGTAAGACAAATAAAATAAAGAAAGGTTCCTTTTTCTTACACACATACTTTTTCTCTCTAACTCTCTCTAGAGTTCTTGTCTTTGCTAGTACAAAGAAAGAATTCTAGCCATCTCCTAGTGAGGTTTCATCTTTTTGTCTTCGTGTGGATTTTAATTAGAGATGGTCTACATTGATCGTTGTGGTTTACAACAACCCAATGTGGAGGAGATTAAAGAACAAAGGAGATCTTCGGAAAGGTATGTAAATATCTTACGTTTCATGTTTTTGTTTTTCTATATCTATATACATAAGTAGATCTGGTTTTTAAGGTTCCATTGTATTTTACTTCTTATATTTGATATATATTATGTATAAGATGCATGATCGAAACCTTACACATAGGATAATATAATTAATCCTTAGAGAGAGAGAAAACAACAATCACAATGAGAGAATGCTCAAATGTGTCCTTTGGTGTCGATATCACCTCCGAACTAGTGTCAAGAAGCTTAGCCCTCTATGGGTCTCTAAAGGAGTCGTGCTTTGCCCCTCATTTGTGTCTCAAAATGATTCATGAACTCATTGATGACAAATGTTCTATTTAAACTAAAAATTAAGTTTCAGGTGCCCATGTGTCAAAAGTCACGAGTGTGACTTTATAAATCAAAACCGTGCATGGCCTCATTGAAGCTCACGGTCTTAAGCCTTCATGTCATAGGTGTGACATACTAGTCATGACTATGAAATCAAAGTCATCGATATGACATAATAGTCACGTCCATGACATAAAAGTCATGGTCGTGAGTTGATGCTTACGACCATAACTTTTAGTGCATGGCCATGAGTCTTGCATTGCCTCAATATTCTTCATTTTATGCATTTTCTTCTCTCCTTTTTGCTCTAATCCTTCTACTTCTTATTCCATAAAGACAACTGTGTGTGAATCTTAAGAAGACAGCTCAAAAAATGTGCTTTCAACTCACTTTAGCTCTTATGCTTCCAAATTATACCTAAAACTAGATATGTCTTAAGTATTTTAAAGAATTAATCTCTAAGTGTCATGTATTAAATGTATTAAAAATTAAGCGCATATCAGCAACCTTGAAATCTTGGATACTTATGCAAAATTTCTCATATCTATGTTACTTTTGTCTTGATTTACTCTCAACCCTAACCAACTTGAATACATCTTAAGCAGATCCTTTAAAATCTTCACTGAATGAGCTTCAACACCTGATAAAATAATCAAGTAATCTATAATCTCAAATGGTTTAGCTTGTAATCTCTACATTTATAATGAAAATGAAACCTGCCATTGCATTAAGTAAACTTGTTAAGGATTCTAGATAGTCCTTCCATAACTAGGTGAATAGATAAAGGGAGAGAGGGTCAACTTATCTTATTTCGCTATCATGATGTAGAGCCTGAGTTAGGGCTCCATTCACAAGGATACTTATTAAAGTAGACTTAACGAACATTATAATCCAATCCTTGAAGGGTGTAGGGAATTTGAGTGCTTCCAAGCAAGATTGAATAAGGCTCACCTTGCTGAATGCCTTATAAAAATCAATTTTCCAGTAGTAACTGTTAATGTTTTTCCTATACTTATATTCTTTCAATATCTCCTACATTATGAGAATAATATCTCTTGTTGATCTTTCTTAATGAAAACACTTTGTGTTAGAGTCACCACTCTCTGTAAGACTATTTTTAGTCTATTAGTAAGAATCTCTTATGGATAATTGACCCATTAACATCCTGTAATCCATTCATGAACTTTAAAGCTCATGTAAAATCTATTTAAGTAGTTTTCTCCTAGATTTAAGACATATAAGGGATCCTCTTTCATCCACTTGTCATAGTAAACTGGTGCTTTCTTCCTATTCGCTACTCTACATTCAATAGAGTTTGAAATGGTGTCCTTCATTTTGATCGACTACACTATGAATTTTGAATTACTGGGTTCCTTTCTTAATTGACATAGACTACTTCCTCTTAATAGATAACTATGACTCTATCTAGTCTGTAAAGAATTTTCTTCAACGATTAATCCCCACATTTTTCTTACAATCAAAACTTGATTGTTTAGATTCCTAAACCTCCCTCAACATAAAGTAAACATATTTCCTATGATTTAACCTTTTCTTTTGTGTTTCCTTCCTTCCTTCCATAATATAGAAAATTCTCATACTTTTTTCAACGGATTTAATCACACAGTTGGATAGCATTATATGTGCAGACCAATAAATGTGTAGTAAGCTTAGGACTAATTTTTTCAAGACTAATTTACCCATATATGATAGATCTTGAATCTGTCTAACCTTGGTGACTTTATAGGATTAAGCTCAAACACCATTTTCTAAACCTCTTATGGTAAGATAGGGTGAGATAGGTTTCTATATTTCTTTTTTTAACTTATCAAGAAATGCATTGTGAATGGTAGTTTTAAAGATAGAGGTGGATGAACCATTGTAGTCTTAAGTTTTTATGAATCTTTGAAAGTTTCTTTAAGCTTCCACCTTAAACCCTCTTGAGTTATAATGCTTACCCCATCTTGTCTCTTCTAGGTTGTTATTTTATCAGTGATCCTAGTAAAATTTGTAGTGTTATTAAAGAACTTAGTGTTCCTATCCCCTTCTAGACCCTATTTTAGTCTTTCCCTTTGTTTAAGCAAAGAATTACGATAAATACTACTTTAGTGTAATTATGAATTGCTTTCCTTTCCTCTTCGTTGTGTTAACAGTCTGTTAGATCTAGGTATAAACAATTCTGGATTCGGATAACCCTATCACTAATAGAGAGTTATGAGGAGTTAATGGTCATGAATAACATGCATTAATGGAATTTATGGGAAGTTAATGACCATAAATATCATGCATTAATGGAAGTTTGGAAAGTTAATAGCGAAATTGGCAGCCAACAACACTTATTTCTAATCCATTTAATGCAACATTTTCTACCACGATCACATTGTGATACAATCCTAAAACACTCTCTCATATCTTGAATCACCATTCAAGACCATTTTACTCATCCTTCGGATCTCCTATATGTGTGACCTATTAGGTTCCCAGTTATGTTGGCTACTTGAATTACGTATGGAAGGGGTCATAGGCAAACCACTAACTTTCCAGCCAATTGGGGGTTATGATGTGTTGCTAGATACTGCTCTTGACTTACTTGAATTAACACTTAATTCAAGTAAGTCAAGAGCAGTATCTAAACACATAATTAACCCCAATTGGCTGGAAAGTTAGTGGTTTACCTATGACCCCTTTCATACACAATGTTTCCATGCAATG
>JAOSBK010000006.1:36894198-36924178 GCA_027568895.1 Erythroxylum shatona | reverse complement strand
CCTTAACTTCGGAAAATCATAACTTTCAATTCCGATATCGAAAAATATCATACTTTATGGAGACAGAAAGCTTTCAATAGAAGCTACGATTTTCATGAAGATCATTTTCTCAAATTCTACCTAAATCAAAAAGTCAACTCTCGACTCCAAAAAGTCAAACTTTCATAATTCTCCAAAATTTAACACTTTCACTAATCATTTCTTGCTTTTCAACTTTATTTCAATCAACTCATTCACTTTAACTTTCATAACCCATACAAATCTACACAATTATCAAAAACATCAAAACCAAATAATTCTTTTCTCATCCATTTTCTGAAAGTACAAAAACATCTACAACACAATACATATACAAAAACACGTATTTAATTTCATTATATATTTCTAAATTCCACTTAAAAATCGGGGTCCAACGTATTCTCTAAGGCTAAAAACTATTGCAAATTTTGGGTTGAGTTTTGAGAAATTAGTGAGTGGATCATCCACAATTGCTCACTCAATCACATAACAAATCAACTCATACAATCGCATATTTCACATCATTTCATTTATCTTTATATAGCATCACAAAAACTCTTTTGTTCACAATTTTCACATTTCTCATTTAACATAATGCAACAATACATTTCAATCATTCAAAACGTACATATTAAATGTATATGTAATGCTCATGAGACTCACTTCTGATTATTACGCTATTCTGACTGAGTTCCTATAACTGTCCCATATCTATTGTGGATACCGAGCTTATTGATAAGTATCCCTTATCTGTCAGGGATACAGGGCTCATTATACATTGTGAGCCTTTGGCTCTTAATCACATTATGAGCTTTAAGCTATTTTTCACTTTCTGATCTTGAAGCTCTTTTTCGGTGGCTACTCTGGTCACAATATCCTTTATCTATTCTTGCATTCATGAAATGCATCACATTCATATACTATCAATCGGTCACTTGATTTCAATTTCACACTCACATTCACATTTATCATTGGACTTTGGTCTAGCATTCAACAATAATATTGAGTATCACTTATTTCATTCACATTCATATTCACATTTTTCAACAGCATTTAGTCCAACATTTAACAATCATTGAGTATCGCTTATTCTGAAAAATTCACATACAATGAGCACTTCTAATATGATAATCATGCATAAAATGCCTCAGACATTCAATGTCCGAAATCAACAAATTCACACTACATAATAATTCATTTCAAAAATTTAAACAGAATAATCATATAAAGTAAGACCATTTAGGATGACTCACAGTATGCTACAGATTAGCATATGCTTCATTGATTTGGAAATGTCTGTACATGGAAGTTTTATCCTATATATCCACATTATGAAATACATATATTGCACACATGTTAATAATTGCACAATCACATAAACATTTAGTCATACACACATGTAAATGTGTTATGTATAAGTCATGTTCAATTTGACTATTTTGGGTATGTTTCCTTAATCACGTCTCTTGATCATTCAAACCTTATCATTTGTATATGTCTAGCTTATTCCTAGGTTTACTCCTTACGAACACTTGGTTAATTTAATAGCATAATTCAATTACTCGTCATTTCTTTTCTAGCAATATATGCTCTCATAATACTTAATTCTCATTCACCTTTACTTATCACATATTGCTCAACTATTTTGAATCACAACTACTATCATATGAACATCTTCATTCCCATTATACTCATGCCTTTGGCACTTTGATATCAACAATTCATTCACTAAGTTATAACATCATCAATCAATCATTCCAATTTTTATCAAAACAAATTTTTGGTAAATTTTTCATGGCCATATTGACAAGGAAAATGAAGTATTTAGGTAATACATTCTTCTTAAAAAATGTTCCTATATGTCTTAAGTTTCTAAGGACACCAAATTTACACAATTTGGTTTAGTATTATGCAAGTTATACATAAATATTCAGATTGTTCTCACATTATGATAGCACATTGTGCTCAACTTTAAACCAAAATTTAAAACTCTTAGAGATAGAACTCAAATTTGATTTCCCTTTGAAATTTGTATCCATCTAGTTTAATATTAATAAAAAATCATCTCATTTGGATATCTGTAAATCAAGATATGGCCAAAATACAGATGTATGTTTAGTGAAAAACACTCCATTTAACATATTGCAGCACACTTTATCATTTTCATCCTAAACTCATCGATCAATCATTATCAATCCTTGCTAGTGAATTCAGATGATAATGAACTCTATTATAGAAGAAGGACAATGTGTGAGGAGCTTGTGGTTTAAATTTCAAGTCAATCAGAGGTCCGAAGAAGAAGTTATGGTCAAAAGAGTGAAGGGTGTTTAAAAATGTCAAAAAAAATTACTCCTTCACTGTCAAACACGATCGTGTACTTCTTGCTGATTCCTCACTATCATGATCGTACACTACCTAATACCTCCTCTCTGTCATGATCATGCTTGTGCATAGTCATGCATTGCCTGATTTCTCCTCTCTGTCACGATCGTGCACTCCCCTGAGGCTTCCTCATTTTCACAATCGTGCACCACCTCATGTTTCCTCTTTGTCATGGTCGTAATAGATGAACTTGCTAAAAATAATAGCTTTCAGTATCACTTACACACTAATTCCTCCCATTTCAAGATACCATAATACCATTTTTCATTAGCATCAAACTCATTTTAACTCATCTCTATAACACTTTAAAATATCCACGTTAATACACAAAAAAGAACATACAACCCCTCCATTTATCTATTAAAGTTTTTTTGCACCTTTTCCTACCCCATCTATAATGATCATTCTAACTCAAATCATCTTAACAATGACTTATAAAATATTGATCATCATCATATGTGTAAAAGCAAGAGAATGAACGAACCTAGGTTTTCTCATTCACGTTTCAACATATACATATTACCTTAATGATCATTTGGCCTTAACTATCATGAAACATGTTTCAAGTAACAAATCGTGATGAGTAATGCTGTAGACTTGCTTGTTTACTTCAAGATCTTCAAATCACTTTTAACCCTAGCTTCTCAACACCACAACATCATCATCATTCAAAGGTGGTATGGTTGGCTCTTTAGTAAGTAAAGAAGAAGACAACAACACTTCAACAAGGATGGGTGAGAATGAGAAGTGAGTATCAGGGATGCAAACAAATAAAGAAGATGAAGATCGTAAGTGAGGAGAGGAGAAGAAAGCACGAAATGAAAATGAAAGACAAAAGATAGTCTTTTAAAGGAAGGAAATATGTCACTACCTTATGGTTTCTAATGGGTCTTCTTTCTTAACCAATCTATTTGTCTCAAATTTCTATTTCAATTGTCTCCCAATTTTCTATGATATTCGTCCTTAAAACTTAATGTCTCTTATCAAAATTTCCACCACCATTTGACTTTTATTTCTACTATCATGTATCAATTGTCCTGCCACTTGGCACTTTTCCTAGTCTAAAAATACCCATAATTATCAGAAATTTCCTATATTTCACCAAAAATTCTAAATCACTACTTATACACACTAAGTCAATTTTTAAGAAACATAATCCATAATTCACATTAAAACAACCATTTATACCTAGAAAAATTTCAAATGAGTGCATGAAAAAAAAATCAAAATGTGTGCAAAATAATCAAATTCACGTGAATGAATGTTATATTATGCATGAAAGTGAAAATGCACTTTTCTAATCTCTCATTTCTGTTTCTCATTTATAGAAATCTAGGGTTCTAACCCCTAGTATGGAAACAGGATGTTACAATTCTACCTCAATAAATTTTGTCCTCGAGATTCTTATCTGAATCATCAAAAGACAGGGGCAATATTTCCTCATATACTCCTCCATTTCCTATGCAACTTCTTCACTCAAACGGTTCCTCTCAAGAGAAAATAACCGATGGAATCAATTTTTTAGTCACTTATTCAAACATCACACTATCTTAACATTTTCTTTAATATATTTCAGACCACTCACAATTTCACTTCCATTATCAATAACACATATATTGAATCATAACAATATTTCCTAAACATATCCATGTAACACTGTGTGAATTAGAAGTATCTTTTATTGATATTTCTAACTCATACGTCAATGGTCCTATTCTCACAATAATTTCATATGGACCAATTTATTGGCTTAACATTATTCCTAGCCAGAGCACACTTTGCCAAGGTGATACTCTCAGAAACATTTCATCTTTGGCTTGATAATTCACAACTCTTCAGTGTTAATACACTTAATTCTTATGTCTATTTCAATATATTTCATATCTTCGATGTTGATCCTCCTAATTCATTTATCTTTCTTGAATCACTTAATTTCCATTACAAATTTATTTCACTTATCAACAATATCTCGAATCAATTATGTCCTTCAACCATTTTTAGGCCCTCTTCATTTCAATATAAGGGCAAACGACTCTTTTTGTCATATAACTCCGCATATGGTATTCTAACGATATCACTGTGACTATGATTATTATGCTTAAAATCAATTAAAATTGTACATTGACCTCATATTTCTATGAACTCCAAAATAAAATCTTTAAGCATATCTTCAACAGTTAAGACTGTTGGCAATTCATACAGGTAGTCACTTATTTCTGCATCCTTAGCGGTTAAATGCTATTCTGGCGTATTCCTATTAGAATATAAAGCATAGGTTACTATTTATAATTTCTTTAGTAATCTCTTTGCTCAATCATCTATATTGGGTACTCATACTTCTTATTTCAATCACTCACAAAGTATCATTTTTCAATTAAAACTCAAAATTGGGATTCATTTTTAATTACTCATTAAGAATCACAATTCTGAATCCTCACTTTGGGCTTTACTAGTCCTTTCATGTAAAACTAATTTTAAATTTCAATTTAGCTAATAATACTTCATTTTTTCCTAAAGTCAACTCAACATTTTGTTCTTTTTATTGCACTAGTTTTGGTAATCTTAATATCTGAATTTGTTCTATTTTGCTAATGAATTTTCGGCTTAATGCATCAGATTACAATACTAACTTTACTGGGAAATACTCATTTGTACATCAAAATCTTTAAGTAATTCTATCCATTTTCTCAGTTTCGTATTCAATTCTTTCAAACTCAATACTTACCTCAAACTTTAACGATATGTATATTTATCTATATCCAAAATGTTTCATTGTACATATAATGTCTTCAATTTATTTACAACCTCATAATTTATTTAAATCATGCTTAACTCAACAAGAAAAAAATTTGGGGGCCAATATTTATCCACCCTCTTAAAAATATTTTGTCCTCGAAATTCTTACCTAAGTCATTAAAGAGGTGTGGATACTTCTCCTCCATGGCCTCCAAGGACTCCCACATGGAATCTTTTATAGAATGGCAATTCCACAGGACTTTAACTAGTTGAACTATCTTGTTCCTGAGGACCTTTTCTTTATTGTCTAAAATCTCCACTGGATTCTCCTCATAAGTTAGATGATGTCTCAAGTGAACCTCAGTGGTCTGAATGATGTGGGAGGGATCTGTTTTATACCTTCTTAACATGGAAATATGAAAGGCTTCATGTATCTATGACAATTCTAATGGTAGTGCCAACTTATAGGCTAGTGGTCCAATCCACTCAACAATCTCGTAGGGAACCACGTATCTTAGGCTCAATTTGCCCTTCTTGCCAAACCTTACGACTCCTTTCCAAGGAGATGTCTTAAGAAAGACTTTCTCACCAACTTCATACTCCATTTTCTTTCAGTGTGCATCTATATAATTTTTCATTCTATCTTGAGCTATTTTAAGCCTTTGCTGAACTAGATTGACCTTGTCGACTGTCATCTGGAGTAAACCTGGTCCTATTAATTTCCTTTATCCTTATTCATCCCAACATGTAGGAGTTCTACATCTTCTTTCATATAGTGCTTCATAAGGAGCCATCTGAATGCTTGAGTGGTATGAATTATTATAAGCTAATTAGACCAATGGCAAATGCTCATTCCAAGCACCTTTGAAATCCATCACACATGCCCTTAGCATTCCTTCAAGGGTTCAAATGGTCCTCTCAAATTGGCCATCTATTTGGGGATAGAAAGCAGTGCTAAAATTTAACTTAGTCTATAGAGCTTCTTGCATACTTTCCCAAAATCTCAAAGTAAACCAAAGATCTCTATCAGAAACTATAAAGTCTGGAATCCCATATAGTCTCACTATCTCATCAATATACTTCTTTGCTAGAACATGCAGAGACTTAGTCTGTTTAATTGGAAGAAAATGGACTGACTTTTTCAAATGATCAACAATAACCCATATAGCATCATGCTTCCTACTAGTTTTGGGCAAACCCATCAGAAAATACATGGTTATCCTTTACCACTTCCACTCAGGAATGAACCATGGCCCTAACTTGCCTGAAGGTGCCTGGTGTTTAGCCTTAACTTGCTGGCACATTAGACGCTTGCTTTCATATTTTGTTACATTCTTCTTCATGTCTTTCTAGCATAAATGCTCTTTCCAATCTTTGTACATCCTGGTACTACCTGGGTGTAGGGCATAAGGTGCATTGTGTGCCTTATCAAGTATCTCATCCTTTACTTCTTTGACATTCATAATACAAAGTCTATTTCCTACAACCGTAAGTCCATCATCCCTCACTACCACTTCAGATTTCTTTCCATTCTTAATTTTTTCTTGGAGTTTGTTCAAATCTGCATCTTGTGCTTGTAACTCCTTAACTTTCTCCCTGATTATTGGTCTCACTCTAAAATTAGCAATAATGCAATCAGGTTCCTCCTGTTTCAAGCTTATTCTAAGCTTAACCATCTCTTTTAACAATGGTAGATAAATTGTCTGAATGTGTGCTATGAAGGATTTCCTACCCAAGGCCTCAACCATTATATTTGCCTTTCCTGGATGGTATTCAATCAACAAGTCATAATCCTGAAGTAAATCTAACCACCTTCTTTGTCTCAAATGCAGCTCTTTCTGGCTCAATAAGTACCTGAGACTTTTATGATTTTTAAAAATCCTCTTCTGAACTCCATATAGATAATGCCTTCAAATTTTCAAGGCAAAAATTGTTGCTACTAATTCTAGATCATGGATCGGGTAATTCAATTTATAAGGCTTTAGTTCCTACGAGGCATAAGCTATTACCTTGTCTCCTTACATCAACACACAACTCATAGCCTTTCTTGAAGCATCACTATAAACTGTATAAGCCTCATCTCCTATAGGCAAGGTCAGAATTGGAGCACTTGTCAATTTGCGCTAAAGCTCTATAAAGCTCTTCTAACATTCATCACTTCAGATAAACTTCTAATTTTTCCTTAATAACTTGGTCATTGGAGCAGCTATCATAAAGAATCCTTCAACAAACCTCCTATATATCCTGCCGTACCCAAAAAACTTCTCACTTTTACCACTGTCTTTGGTGCATATCATTTCACCACTGCTTCAACTTTCCTTGGATCAATATGTACCCTATCCTTCGAAATTACATATCCAAGGAATATCACCTTATGAAGCCAAAATTCACACTTGTTGAATTTGGCATAAAGCTCCTTCACCCTTAGTGTTTGCAGTACTATCCTGAGATGTTCCTTATGTTCCTCTTTACTCTTGGAATAAACTAGAATGTCATCTATAAATACTATGAAAAATTGATCCAGATACACCTTGAAGACCCTATTCATGAGATCCATAAACGTAGCTGGAGCATTGGTCATTCCAAATGGAATATCTAGGAACTCATAATGCCCATAACATGTCTTAAAGGTTGTCTTGTTTACATCAAATTCCCTGATTATGAGCTGATGA
Source organism: Erythroxylum shatona (assembly GCA_027568895.1). Taxonomy (NCBI): domain Eukaryota; kingdom Viridiplantae; phylum Streptophyta; class Magnoliopsida; order Malpighiales; family Erythroxylaceae; genus Erythroxylum; species Erythroxylum shatona. The sequence goes on along the minus strand of JAOSBK010000006.1, from coordinate 36,916,370 downwards.
TAGCCTGACCTAAGATCAATTTTGGGGAAGACCTTTGCTCTCTGCAGCTGGTCAAACATATCATCGATTCGTGGCAAAGGATACTTGTTCTTAATGGTTACCTTGTTGAGCCTCCCATAGTCAATACATATACGCCATGTTCCATCCTTCTTTTTAACAAACATAACTGGCACTTCCCATGGCGATGAACGTGGCCTTATATACCCCTTCTCTAATAGTTCTTCCAACTATTCCTTAAGCTCCTTTAGCTCAGCTAGAGTGATTCTATAAGGTGTTATGGAAATGGGCATGGTACTTGGAATCAGATCGATGGAAAACTCAATTTCCCTTGCTAGTGGCAAACCAGGTAAGTCTCTTGGAAACATGTCTGGAAGTTCCCTCATAATTGGAAATTATTCTAACTTCCCTTCATTCACATCGGTGTCCACAACTTGTGCCAAGAAGGCTTCACACCCTTTTCTCATCATCCTGTTGGCTAGCAAAGCTAAAATAATTTCTAGTGATGGTGTTCTTCTATCTCCTCTAAAAGTCACCTTCTCACCCTTACCAAGATCAAATTCTACCTCTTTGAGGCTACAATCTACCTTTGTATGATATTTCTCCATGGTATCCATTCTAAACACAACATCTAGGCCCTTTAAATCTAAAGGTATTAAGTGCACTACTAGTTTAGCACCATCAGTAAAGAGTTCACAATCTCTATATGCTTAACTTTTTATCACCTTCCTCCCTAAAAGAGTACTAACAATCAATGAACAATACAATGGAACCAAATTAACATCATGTAATGTCATGTTTTCATAAACAAAATAATGCTTGGAGACGGAACTAATAAGTAAATATACTTCTCAATTAAATAACTGAGTCATGCCTGTAACAACTTTAGGTGCAGTTGTAACTTCATCTCTGGTCATAGCAAACACCCTTGGCTGTGCCTAACCCCTTGGGCTTCCTAGAGGAATAACCTTCCTTGTCGCTCCAAAACTTACCACCTTAGTGGCTAGCCTGGTTCCTACTGTTTCAGCTCTCTATGGGGCTTGCAATTGCGACCCATCTTGCCTTGGTGCTTGGGGACATTCCCTGACCATATGTCCCTTCTCTCTTCTTCGAAAACATACTCCAAGTAACTTGAAGCACTCTCCTATGTGAAACTTCCCATAATGTTCACATTGGGGGTTCATGTAAAAAATCATTAAGAGTAATGTTATAGACTTACTTGTTTACTCTAAGATATTCAAATCACTCTTAACCCTAGCTTCTCAACACCACACGATCGTCATCATTCAAAGGTGGTAGGGTTGGTTCTTTAGTAAGAAAAGAAGAAGACAACAAAATTTCAACGTGGATGGGTGAGAAGTGAGTATCAGGGATGCAAACAAATAAAGAAGATGAAGGCCGTAAATAAGGAGAGAAGAAGAAGGAACCAATTGAAAATGAAAGACAAAAGATAGTCTTTCAAATGAAGGAAATATCTTCACTTGCCACATGTCAGCACCTTGTGGTTTCTAATAGGTCTTCTTTCTTAACCTATCCATTTGTTTCCAATTTCTATTTCAATTGTCTCCTAATTTTCTATGATATTCGCTATTAAATCTTAATGTCTCTTATCAAAACTTCTATTGCAATTTGACTCTTATTTCTACAATCATTTATCAATTGTCCTACCACTTTGCATTTTTGCTAGTCTAAAAGTACACATAATTATTAGAAATTTCCCATATTTTACCAAAACTTCTAAATCACTACTTATACATACCAACTCCAGTTTTAAGATACATAATCCATAATTCACATTAAAACAACCATTTATACCTAAAAAATGTCAAATGAGTGCATGAACAAAACATCAAAATGTGTGCAAAATAATCAAATTCAGGTGAATGAATGCTATATTATGCATGAATGTGAAAATGCATTTTTCTAATCTTTGATTACCATTTTTCATTTACAAAAATATAGGGTTCTAACCTTTAGTATAGAAATGGGATGTTACAAAGGCATTTTTCTAGTAAATTCATTCAATAAAAAGAGGATTAATAACAAAAATGCTCAGAGTTTTCCATCATGTTCGTACAGTAAGAAAACAAATAATCTAGAATACAAATGCTCGTGGAGGCGAAATGTAAGATGCAACAAGTGTGGACAACTAGGACATGTTAAAAGGATATGTAAAGTGCAACAACATATAGGAGAAGCCAATCAAGCTGTAAACGATCAACTTAAGGAAGAGTTACTTACAGCATCATGCCTAACTAACTGCAATTCGAATGAAAGCTAGCTTATTGATAGTGGTTGTACAAATCACATAACCTTTGATAAAAGGATGTTCAGAGAAGTTGATACAAGTTTTATCTCCAAAGTCCAAATTGGAAATGGAGACCACATTGAAGCAAAAGGAAAGGGGACTATAGCAATTAAAGGGCATTCAGGCTTGAAGTTAATTTTTGATGGCTTACATGTTCTTACAATAAACAAAAATTTGTTGGTGTTTTTTAGTTGCTCGATAAAGACTTTAAGGTACTATTTGAAAATGAATGTTACATGATTAAGGATACGATGGATGGAGAAGTGTTCAATATCAAATTGAAAAATAAAAGATTTGCATTCGATTTTACGAAAGAGAACTACGCTGGTGATGCTTAGGAAGATATAATTAAGACGAAGATCTCTATATATGATCAAATAAAAAGAGTTCTTCAAAGTTTAAAAACATCTATAAGAAAGGCCAACAAGGTGGATCATGCCTTCATTGTGGAAGATAATGGAAGATTTGACTTCTTGAAAATGATAGATGGAAAAGTTCATGAGAAGCCTAACAGCTAGGAGCATAAATGAAAAAGAAAAAGAAAAAGAAAAAAAGATGCGTGGAGTTTGCAATATCGATGTCAAGGAGTAGTGTTAAACAAGTGATGACTTTGAAGCTACTAACTTAGTCACATTAGTTAGGAATTTTAATGTTATGTTGTTCAATTATTTTAGGATCTTTTGAGGATTTTATGCTATTAGTTCCTAATCCCCTGCAAAAGTAGTTAAAACTTTGGTGTATAAATTTTGTGCTTTGCTAAGAATTAATATACATAATTCCATCTCTCTCACTTAACTTTTCCTAAAAAACCAACATTCTTATTCTAGTTTGTACTATACAAGCGCATCTATGAAAAGATTCCTAGAAAAAGTTAAGGGATTACTTTTGTGATCCTTATTTTGGGTTGTTAACATTAATGACACAACCTTAGACCATAAACGACTGTCTGAAAGGTTGCAACTGAATCCTTGATGCTATTTACTTTGATTATATTCTTTAGTTAATGTAACTGTTTATTCTACTATGATTTTTCTCTTGAGTCTTTTCTTCTCGATTCATCCTTGTGTTCACTTTCTCCCATAAGATCCACCAAATATATTTTCTCTATATGGCATCCTCTGAATAGAATCATGGAGTAAATTTCATATATAGGCATCAGATACTCCCTGGTTGACATATTTGTTATATACTGGGTGGATTTTACTACTTGATGTTTGTCATTTAGTAGAAACTATGCATGCAAATAATGTATCTTCTTTGTTAAACTAATTTATTTTTATTCAGGTTGGTTGCATATAGTTTGGCAGAATTACTAATTGCAGGTGATGGAAATTGCTTGGTGTGAAATTGAATTCCATACTCATAGTTATTAATGCTTCTCCCATAAGATCCACCAAATATATTTTTTCTATATGGCATCCTTTGAATAGAATCGTGGAGTAGATTTCATATATAGGCATCAGATACTCCCTGGTTGACATATTTGTTATATACTGGGTAGATTTTACTACTTGATGTCTATCATTTAGTAGAAACTATGCATGCAAATAATATATCTTCTTTGTTAAACTAATTTATTTTTATTCAGGTTGGTTGCATATAGTTTGGCAGAATTACAAATTGCAGGTGATGGAAATTGCTTGGTGTGAAATTGCATTCCATACTCATAGTTGTTAATGCTTCAACTTAGGTTTTTAATAAGAACTTAGTAGCTTAGTTAATGGCAATTTCTACTTTTCAAACTACTAGTTTACCTTAAATTTTATAGTTTCGAGCATTATCGGACCAATTGTTTCAGATTCTAAATCACCATAAACATGTGAGGAAATAAGTGGTGGAACAGGTACATATTGTTCATCCCTACTAATGCATCCGCTATTCAACCCCTCTGTTTTAGGATAATTATGATCTCATGCCCAGTAAGGCTTGATAGGACTTGAAACTTTGATTTGAGTATAAATGGGTTAATTATTAAATAGTGATTTATGATGTATATTTTGGTTTAACAATGACTTTTAATAGTTTTGTGGTAATATAAGCATTTTTTAGCAATCCTCTTAAGGAAGATATGCTCTTTTTCATGTTTTTATTAGTTTCTTATCATTTTGTCCTTGTCATTCCAATAATTTACTCATTAATCTTTCTTTTTTTAGTTAAAGCATTTCAGAAAATTTTATGAAAGTTATGTATCAATGAAGTACAAAATTTATCAAAAGTAGATGAAAAAGTTAGATCACTGTACAAAAGTTAGAAGACATTTTTCAACAATATGGAACTAAATGTTAATTCTTTTCATGCATGAATGTTATATGCTACTAGATTGGGGGAATGAGGTGATCACATCTTCTTCAATTGAAGGAAATTTAGGACTAGCAAGACTTTTGTAGGATGAGTTCAAGTAATCTAAAAAGCAGCACACATTAATAGAACTCAGCTATGTTTTGGACTATTTGACTATGTTTTTTTAAACAACTACTATTCCAAAAAACGTATCTAAAAATATTAAGCTAAAAACATTTGGCTACATTTATGAAAATGTAACTAAAAATGTTTGGCTATGATTTTGAAAACGTAGCTAATAATATCTAGCTATAGAAAAATATAACCAAAAACTATTGACTATGATTTTTAAAAACTTCACCTATAGTGTTTAGCTACAAGAATATGGCAACATTTGGTGTAACAAAATAGGAACGTAACTAAAAACTATAGATAATGTTTTTAGACATTTAGATATGGTTTTTTGGTAGCAAAATATTAATTTTGTTGTAGTGCCAAAAAGCTAGTTTTAAACTTGCACACCACCTTGGTCTCATCATATATAGTTAACATGGTAGCATAAAAAAGCATGCACCAACTAGGAAAAATGATTAAAAAAACTACCTATACTTCTACCCCACTATATGAATAAAATCTTACCACGTGACTATACAATACTATACAATCTTTTAAAACTTGCAAAGTAAATAACATTGCTATTGGGCCCAGAATTTTTTTATTGATTTTATTAAGCATGATTTGAATGAATTTTGTGGTCTTGCTGGATAAATCATTTTAATTGGAGTTTAATTATTATGTCAAAGTTAGGAGGATTTATTGCTTGGATTGATGAAATTAAAGTATTAATGTTATAACAATGTTCAAGGGCAAAATTGGCAAGTCACTTAAGGTTAAAAGACATAAGGCTTATATTGGAGGGAAAAAGGGACATCTTACAACCATTAAGAGTATAAGTTAGAAGAAGAAAAATTGTTGTCTTGTTTGAGAAGAGAGAAGCATGAGAATAGAAGAAGAGAGAAGAGAAAAGCTATTTGGAGATCTTGAAGAGTTTCAAGAATTTAAAGCTTCAATAAGTAAGTTATGCTTTAAATTTCATGGGTTTGGTTAAATGAAACTCAAGTATAGCTGAATATGTGTGGGAAGTTCTTGATGGATGATATAGGCAAGTGTTCTTTTTTAAGGTTAATGATCAAAGATAGATCTTGATGTATTTGTCAATGATATTGGGTTGAAATGAAGTTGAAAATGAAGTATAAGAGATGGTTTAGGGTAAGATGGGTTATATGTGAAAGGTGGGAAGTAAAAAGATGAAAAATTGTCACAAAACATGTTCTCGGAGTAGGTTTCTGGATAAGTTCGTCGCAACAAACTCAACTTTCCAGCACAAAACATGCTTTAGTATTTTAGGAATAATTTTTTGTATAATTATCCAAATAGAGTGATTTTTTATTTGGAGTAAAGCAGAGACATAGAAATACAAATTGTATGATGAAATGGAGTTCTAATTCAGTCTCTAAGAATTTCAATTTTTGAATGGAATTTGAACAAAGAATGCTGTTTTAGTATAAGAACAGCCCAAAAATGTTTAGTGTATAACATTTAGAGTAATGAATCAAATTGAATGATTTTGGTGTCATTAGAAAAGTAAGACAATGAGGAACATTTTTTTAAGGGAAAGTGCTATCAAATTTCTTCATTTACTTGATCAAAATGATAATGGAAAATTGACTTGAAGGCTTGAGTTTATTAAAGGGTTTTGGTTCATGAAGCTTAGGAAATGCATGGGTTTAAGTACTCCAAAATCATTTTATTGAATGTATTTTCTTAGGATTATCAAATTACAATTCCTATTGAATTGGGATTTTATCATCGTAAAAGGAAATCAAGAAGGGGATCAAGAGAGGCAAGAGAAGTAAGAGGAAAAACTCCTTAAACCAATTTTTTAATCAAGGATTTCAAGGTGGGTTACATGTTTATAATTGAGTAATGAGCCATGACTATGTTTTCAAAGCAAAGAGAATTAATAATTGTTACATTATTGCTTTTGAATGACTTGAGAAATTGTTATATGTTTGGTGTATGAGTTTGGTTGATGGAAATGTATGTGAAATATTTCATGTTCATAGATAATTGCGTTCCCGAAATATGCCTTTGTGGCAAAATCTTAAGAAAATCATGTTTTAAAAAAAATGCCTTTTTGGGCAATATGTTTTGCAAGTCATGAAATACATGTTATATGGGTTTATGGTGGTCCCCTAAGTTAAGTCAAGTGCACTTTGACCAAAGGCTTCTCCCCTGCCCACTAGTAGCATGGAGCTCCTTCATGAACTCTCATAAGTTCACGACTATGCAAGACCATTAAGTAGGATTGAGATAGTACATTCTATTCACGGCTACATAGGACCACTATATGGAAATGTATAGTACGTTCTATTTTTGGATCCACCCAAACCATTATGATGTGCTAATATGCTTATGATATGTTGACAAATTGATGCATACATGATTTGTGTTATTATGAATTGGTTAAGAATTTTAGAACTATGCATTTTATGATTCAATAAGAATTTTTCCATGACAAATAAATATTTCAATGGTTTTAGCTTGTTTCTCCATTATAAACTTGTTACCTACGAGCTTTCAAGCACACCCCCCGTTCCTCCCCATGTTCAGGTGATGAGCAAGAGATCGAATAACCAAGAGTCGAGGTATCACTCCACTTTTGCAATGTCTTTGTATTGTAAGCTAGTTTTGAAAAACAAGGCCTTAATTACATTTTGAGCATTTCTAGTTTATGTAAACTTGGTATTTTGGATTCTAATGTATTGTAGTTCTAAATGCCTATTAAAGCTTTGCAAAACTCTTCTTTTGGATATTAATGAAATATGGCCAATGTTTTCCCTTAGCTTTCAACTATTTCGCATTGCTTTTGATTAACAAATGAGATTAAGAGTTTGGAATTTTTCATGTGCTTATGTTTAGGTTCTTTTTGTTGTGGGATTTGGTTGATGAGAGGTTATGTTTGCATAGGATTTCTGGGTTTATTCTACAGGTTGTCGCGGCATATTTCATCCAAAGCTATATTTTTTTTGTACATGCGACAACTTCGTCGCTCACCCAAATCTATTTTTTTTTGTACATGCGACGACTTCGCCGCTACGAAGACAAATGGTTGCTACAGCGAAGTTCAATCACTCATCGTAGAGTAATTGACTCGAAGGGTCTATGAGATTTCTCATATATGTTCACAGTGGCGAAACTCTTATTTTGTTGCTTTCGAAAGGATTTTAGCTTCAAACCCAAGTCTTCCTCCATGCTCACATTCTCACGACTCCGATGTTGGGCTCTTAAAATGGGGTTCAACATCTTATGATATCAAAGCGACTAGGTTTAAGAGTATCCTAGGTACGTAATGGGTAGCTTAAGACATGAAATGAACATGCATTGTTTTAAATGAATACTTTACATTGTTTTGAATTGTTTCACATAAATTGAAATTGTTGTGTATGATTTGAATTATTTTACATGATTTGAAAATTGTTTTGCATGAACAAAAGATTTTCATGTTAAGTCAAGAATACTTTACTTAATTTTGATGACAATCAAATAATAATAATCTTAGAAATGTATGAAATGTTTTGATAAGTTTATTAAGTGTGTAGAAAGATGTAAGTAACACTTAGTCAAACCCAGAAGATGCGTGATCTACAACAGACAATACGTTAGCACCAGACGATACATTAGCAATAGACGATACATCAACATCAGACGAAGCGCAATGCTAGACGAAGCACGATATCAGACAAAGCACGATAACGGAAAAAGCATGATTATAGAAGAATTATTATACTAGACGATAGACAAAGAAGGCTATTTTAGAACGATAATCAGTTAGTTAGTTGGAGTTAGTTATAGGACTCAACTAATAATGATTTCTAGAAGATTCAAGAAGTAGTTTCTCAAGAAGACAGTTGAAGACTTAGGCTATAAATACTTGTTTTAGTCGAAGACTAAATAACATTTTTACAAGTGAGAAAATTTTATTGTCAATACTTAGAGAAATTCTATATTCAAAGTGTAAAAGAAGAGAGTGAATACATCTGTAACTTGAAGCTCAAAAATATCTTTCCTAGAGAGAGAAGGAAAGGCTAGAGCTTGGAGAGGCTAAGAAAGCAGATAAAGAATACTTTGTGAGAGAGACCTAAAGAGGCTTTACAAGTGTAGAATGAATACTTGCAAAGTTAAAAAGTATAGTGAAATCTTAGACAAATTCTTAGAATTGGACGTAGCCCAAGGTTTAGGGTGAACCAGTATAAAATCACGGCGTCTACTCTCTAACCTTTATCTTTTAATTTTCATATTGTTAGAAGAGTAGATAATATTACTTGCGATTACATTACTTATCAACTTTAGTAAAGTGTTTTTGTGATCATCTAAATTTTGTAAAGAAATTCAAAAAATCTTAAATGATTAATATTTTTGAAAAGATTACATAATTCAAACCCCTTCTTGTGTATTTTACATATTATACGTGATTTCTATATTAATAAGTGATTTACTTCAGTTGGTATTAGAGTGAGGTTTCCAAGAAACACTGTTACAAAATGAGGACAAAGATCTATGGTTGAATCACATGTTTTTATAGCTGGAGGTGTCTCAGTCACGAGACCTCCTGCATTCAATGGTGAGGATTATAATTATTGAAAGGACAAGATGCGAATCTTTATAGAATCTACATATATTAATCTTTGGGATATCATTGAGAATGTTCTGCATACACCAACAAACAACGAAGGCAATAACATCTCTCATGACAAATGGTCAGTCGATCAAAAAGCTTGATTTTAGTTAAACTTAAAAGCCAAGTTCTTTCTAAGTTGTGCCCTAAGAAAAAATGAATATGATAAGGTTCATGGATGCAAATCTGCAAAGGAAATATATGACACGTTAGCCATTGCACATGAAGGCAAAAATCAAATGAAAGAGTCTAAGATCAGTATTCTTGTTCATCAGTATGAGCTATCTAAGATGAAAGATAAGGAAACTATTGATCAGATGTTTAGATGATTTCAAACAATCGTTAATGGACTTAAAGGTCTTGGGAGCATCTATGATAATCAAGATCATATCAGAAAGATTCTTAGAAGTCTTCCTAAAAGATGGAGACACAAAGTAACAACAATACAAGAGGCTAAGGATTTAAGTAAGTTGAAGCTAGATGAATTGCTTGGTTCACTGAAGATACATGAAGTAGAGCTTGATGTAGAAGATAAACCTATAAGAGATAAATTTATCACATTAAAGGCTAGTCAGAAAAATCTGAAGAACCAGAAAAATAGAAGCACATCTTCAAAAGAATTAAAGATTGAAGAAATCAAGAATAGTGACGCTAGTGAATTTGATCAAGATTCAAGTGAATATGACGATGAATCGTCCTTCATTTCAAGAAAGATTAGGAGGATGTGGAAAAAGAAAGCGAAGGGAAATAAATACTTTTCTTTAAGAAAAATAGCAAAGATGAATTAAGAATGAGAAAAGTTCTATCGTCTGCTATGAGTGCAACAAACCAGGACATTACAAGTCTAAATGTCCATTGCTCAAAAGAAAACAGAATAAAAGTAAAGAAAATAAAAAGAGCATGATGGCAACTTAGGAAGATTTGCATTCATATGAATCTGACTCCGACTTAGAAGCATCAGAACAAGCAAATATATGCTTAGTAGCTGAAAAGGAATGTGACGATGAAGTAACTTCTAACTTTAATGAACTTCAAGATGATTATTTAGAATTGTTAGAAGATTCACAAGTTATATTAAAACAATATAGGATATTGAAAAAGAAATTTGCTAAAAGTTTGAAGAACATGGAAGTGTTAGAAAAAAAAACATATGTCTTAAGAAACAAGTAGACGATATAAAAAAAAAGTAAATGTAGATAGACCTGAGGAAATTAGTCAATTGAAAAAAAGGATTAATAGTCTCTTAGGAGATTTGTCAACATTTACTGAAAGTACAAAAAGGATTAATGATATGATTGGAAAATATAGACATCCAAATGATAAGAGTGGTTTAGGATTTAATAATAGTAACGTTCGTCATAATAAAAGTTTTGTTCCTGATAGAAAGAAAAAGAAACAATATTCTTATTACTCGATGAATAATTATAAGTCTAACCCCAAAGGACCCAAGAAAATATGGGTACTTAAAAAAGATATAATATATACTGCAGTCTCCTTTCTTGGAAAAAGAAACCAGCATCAATGGTACTTGGGCAGTGGATTCTCATGACATATGACAGGAAGAAGGTCCATGTTCCTAGACCTCCAAAATAAGCAAGGAGAATCAATAACTTTTGGAGCCAACCAACAGGGAAAAATAATTGGAACCGACAAAATCGGTAAAGATTCATTTGCATATATTGATAATGTTCTACTAGTTTAAGGCTTAAAGCATAATCTAATTATTGTAAGTCAATTGTATGATTTTGGTTTTGAAGTATCCTTTAATCAAAATTCTTGTACAGTTCCATATTCTTTTCTACTAAGAGACAAAATAATCTCTAGAAAATTAACTTAGATGATTTGAAAAGTCAAAATATTTTATGATTTATATCAACAGATGAGGAAATATGTGAAATGAATCTTCCTAAGTATTTCTAGGCAGAAGCTGCAAATACAGCTTGTTATATTCAAAAAGAGTATTTTTGCAACCTATTTTAAATAAAACTCCATATGAGTTATGGAAAGGAAGAAAACCAAATATCTCTTACTTCCATCCTTTTGGATGCAAATGCACTATATTGAATACGAAAGAAAATTTTGATAAATTTGATTCTAAGATCAATTCAAGAATTTTTCTAGGAAATTTGATTACTTCTAAAGCTTATAGAGTTTATAATCTTATTTCTAAATCTGTTGAAGAACCTATGTATGTTAAATTTGATGATGATTTTCATCTAGATAGAAGAGATGATTCTGATGATGAAACTCTATCTACTCCCTTAGTCAATAACCTAGACATGTCACCACCAAATGATTCATCTGATAAGGTAGAATATATTTCTGAAAACTTTTGTCTTAGAAAAAACTGAAAGTACAAATCTTCTCGTCCAGAAAACCTAATTATAGGAGAAACATCAGAAGGAGTGAGAACTAGGTCTAAATTTAGAAGAGAAGCAAATATAACTTTTGTTTCTGAATTAGAACCTAAGAAAATTGATGAAGCTCTTCAAGATAAAGGTTGGATTTTAGCCATACAAGAGGAGTTAAATCAATTTACAAGGAACAAAGTTTGGTCTTTAGTTCCTAAACTACCCAATAAGTCCATCATAGGAACCAGATAGGTATTAAAAAATAAACTAGATGAATTAGGAAGAGTAAACTGCAACAAAGCTAGGTTAGTAGCTCAAGGCTATAATCAACAAGAAGAAATAGACTATAATGAAACCTATGCTCCTGTAGCTAACTAGAAGCTATTAGGATTTTGCTTGCATATGCTATTTGTCATTATATAAAACTATTTCAAATGGATGTGAAAATGCCTTTTTGAATTGTTTTATAGATAAAGAAGTTTATGTAAAGCAACCCCTTGGTTTTGAAGATACCGATAAACCAAACTATGTCTATAGACTTTATAAAGCTTTGTATAGATTAAAACAAGCACCTCGTGCTTGGTATGATCGTCTAAGTTTATTTTTTATTAGAAATTACTTTATTAGAGGACAAGTAGATAAGACTTTGTTTAGAAAATGCATTAAAAATGATTTCATTGTGGTACAAATATATGTAAGTGATATTATTTTTGGTGTAAGTTCTAAGAAGTTATGTTCTAGTTTTGAAAATCTTATGAAAAGTGAATTTGAAATGAGTATGATTGGTGAATTGAAATTTTTTCTTGTTTTACAAATTAAGCAAATCGAAGAAAAGATTTTTATTCATCAACAAAAATATATCAAAGAGCTGTTAATCAAATATAAAATGGAGAAGGTCAAACCTTTGTCAAGTCCTATGCATCCTTCAATCCTTGTGTCTAAGGATGAAACAGGTAAGAAGGATGATCAAACCATTTTCAGAGGAATTATTGGTTTTTTACTTTACCTAACTGCAAGCAGACTTAATATACCGTTTAGTGTTTATTTGTGTGCAAGATTTCAAGCAGATCCAAAAGAATCTCATTATATTGTTTTCAAAAGGATATTGAGATATTTGGCAGGTTCTTTTAATCTCTATTTAATGTATGAGAAAGGTAAAGATTTCAGGTTAATTGGCTCCTGTGATGTTGATTATGCTAAAGATAAGATTGATAGAAAGAGTACAAGTGGAGGTTGTCACTTTTTTGGTCATAATCTAATTTCTTGGTCAAGCAAGATACAAAGCTCAATTGCTCTATCTACTACAGAAGCTGAATACATGTTAACTGCAAGTTGTTGTTCACGGACATTATGGATTAAGTATCAGTTAGAGGATTATTCTATACAAGAAGATCAAATTCCAATCTTCTGTGACAACACAAGTCTATCAATTTATCAAAGAATCCAATACAACACTCGAGGGCAAAGCATATTGAAGTTAGACATCATTTTATACGAGACTATGTACAGAAAGGAATCATCAGTCTATAATTTGTTGAGACAAATCAATAATGGCCAGATATCTTCACTAAACCTTTAAGTGAAGATAGATTCAAGGAAATCAGATGAAACTTGAATATGGTAATTCTGAATGACTATTTATCTGACACGTCATGACCTAGACGATTTGTACAAGAAGAAGATAAAAAGTCGTAAGTTTTTAAGTAAATAATAACGATAAAAAATGAAGCAATCTCTTATCTATGGGAGACACATTGATTTCACCTCTTTGAAGGAAAATCAGATGGACATTCAACCAAAAATTGAAGCAGTTGGTTGGAAATATTTCTTCAAAGTTCGTGAAAAGGTCTATTTGAATAAAATATATGAGTTTTGGAAGAATGCAAAGGTGGTGGATAACACCTTAATATTAATGGTAGATGGGTTGTCAGTTATAGTCACACAAGGTTCTATTAAGAAGGCCATTGGGTGTTCAAGTATTGGAGCAAAGTTGTTTAATAATACAAAATGGATTACTCAAGTTCATGTAGATAAAGTGCATATCAATTGATAACTATATGGAAGTAGTGATCCAGGAGTTAAGAAGGCTTCAACCCTTATTCTGAAGGCTAGGGTTCTACATTTACCGCTTCTCCACTATGTTCTACCAAGAATAGGCTCAAAGGACATTGTGACAATGAACGATGAACTTCATCTACTTAATCACCAACCCATTAATTTTTCATACTTGATTTGGAAGTATATAATGAAGTCTAAAGGAGATTTTAGCTCTTTACCTTACGGTATGTTGTTAATAAGATTCTTTAGAGAATCTAGAATCTTATTTGACAGAGGTAACAGGGTAAAGATGGATGTGAAGAGTATTATTAATGCCACTACTATTAACAGAATGGGAATAAAGTTTGAAGCTGAAGTGGATACAGGTTTTACACTGAAAGCAAGGTCTGAGGGGGAGCTTGTAGTAAGACAAAGCAGAAGTGAACATGTTACGTCTAAAAGAAAAACAAAACCTCGATCGATTGGGAGAACATCCGCAAAAGAAAAGACTGAAAAATCGTCTGATGTGCCAATAAAAGCTAAGACGATTCTACAGAAAGAGGAAAGCCGGGTTTAACAATCATCATAACAAGTGTCATTGAAGAGAAAGGATAAAACACTTTAATCAGGAAAATCCAAATAGTCAAGAAGGTCACCAAGATTATTAACCTTATGACAACAAGAATAGAAAAAGCAAAAAGCTCTGATTCTTAGTGGAGATTCTGAAAAGCAAGAGAAACGACAACGACCTACCAGATTAATTGTCTCTATTTTGAAAAGTTAATAAGCAAAATCATCTAGAGAGATAGAGATAAAAAGGAAGTTAGTATTTGAGAGGAAGAAGCCTCAACAATAACTTTCTTCCAAACTGGCAAAAGAACAAAAGAAGATGAAGCTTAGTCTGAAAAAGGTTTCTTCATCTGATGTTCAACAAAAGGCTAAGATAGTCGATACAATCCTTTTCAACCAATTAACAAAAAGGATTTGAAAATGAAGATTATAGAAAAATCAACACTTGCTCGAAACAGAAATCCAATTATTATCAAAGAACCTTCAAAGAAGATAGTCAAGGTACAAGTCGAACTTATACCAATTAACGATCAGACAATACATCTTCTCAGTCATAAAGAACGAAGACTATATAGTATTCTGTGAGATGAGAAGGCAGAACCATATCCAATGAAGATTTCAAAGGATCGGTATACAATCTATCCGATTACGAGCAGAACATCAATAAAGATTGTTCCAGATATACAACCAAGATGTTTAACGCCCGTGATAAATGAAGAAAAAGGGAAGAAGAAGATGTTTCTTAAAGGGAATGGAGATGATCTTATAGAAGAATAGATTCAAGTGGCTGTGAAGAACATAGATGATGCATGTATTGCAGCTCAACTTTTAGGTATCTATGTATCACATCATATTTCAAGAGCATCAGGGAGTCAATTTAGAGTTTTTACTAAAGATGAAAATTTCAAGGTAGTTGGCATTATGACAGAAGGATGGTACAAAAGTATCACAGTTAAAGGTATCAATTTCAACTTAGAAACCTTTGTGCATTTAATCATGCATTTTAGACCCTTACATTTCATACCTTCAATCAAAAATGTGTTACACCTTCTTGGGCAACCAATTCTTAAACTACCTAGACCTGATGATCTTGATCTCTCAAAAGGAAAACAAACCTTCAAATTACCCTCAATCAAAATTATAGAGTTAGACATTTTACCTACAGAACCATCTGTTATTTAAAACCTTCATCCACTTAGTGAAATACAACAAGATCCTACTGTTAATTCGGAGTTCTTGAAGCATTTCATCAATTGGATGGAAGCTAGTCACAAACAGAAGGAAGTTTAGGAAGCCTTAGCGAAAGATATTGAGGACATTCATACTAAGGTTGATGAACTGGGTGACTCAGTGGGTGATCTTCATGAGGAAATAGCACTTTTATATGTTACTATTGAACAAGACCTCAAGACGATCTGCACTGACATTCAACATATGTTTTCTGAAATTCTGAAGCATCTACGATGCGCTATCTTTTTGATTAATAACAAATAGGGGGAGAAAGAGAAAACAAAGAAGAAAAGAAGAAGAAAAGAAGAAGAGAAGAAGAAATGGAGAAAATAGAAAAGTGAAACTATTAGAAAGCATTGTATATCAGGTGCATGAATTTCTTGTGTTTTTGCTTTGATTATTATTCGTCTGAATACTATTCGTCTAAATATCATTTTATCTTCTAAACTTATAATTATTTGTTATCATCAAAAAGGGGGAGATTGTTAAGTCAAAAAAACTTCACTTCTATTAATTTTGATGACAATCAAATAATAATAATCTTGGAAATGTATGAACTATTTTGATAAGTTTTTTAAGTGTGCAGAAAAATGTAAGTAACACTTAGTCAAACCTAGAAGATGCGTGGTCAACACTAGACGATACATCAACAACAGACAATACATGTCAACAACAGATGATACACGTCAACACAGACGATACACGTCATTATAGATGATACACATCCATAACAAAATAAGTGCGACACCAAAAGAAGCGTGATAACAGAAGAAACGTGACACCAAAAGGAGTATGATAACAGAAGAAGCGCAATAACAAACGAAGCGACACCAAAAGAAGTATAATACCAGATGATACAAAAGGAAGTTATTCTAGAACATCAGTCAATTAGTTAGTTGGAGTTAATTACAATACTCAACTAATAACAGTTTCTAGAAGATTCAAGAAGCAGTTTCTCAAGAAGACAGTTGAAGACTTAGGCTATAAATACTAGTTCTAGTCATAAACTAAATAACGTTTTTACAAGAGAGAAATCTGATTGTACAATACTTAGAGAAACACTGTATTCAAAGAACGAAAGAAGAGAGAAAATACATCTGTAATGTGAAGCTCAAAAAATATCTTTCCTAGAGAAAGAAATAAAGGCTAGAGCCTAGAGAGGCTAAGAAAGCAGATAAAGAATCCAGACTTGAAGAGGCTCTACAAGTGCAAAAATAATACTTGTAAACTTGAAGAGTATAATGAAATCTCAGACAAACTCTGAGGACTGGACGTAGCCTAAGGTTAAGGGTGAACCAGTAAAATCGCGGCATCCACTTTCTAACCCTTATCTTTAATTTTCTTGTTGTTTGAAAAGTAGATAATAATTCTTGTGATTGCATTACTTATTGACTTTAGAAAAGTGTTTTGTGATTATTTGGATTTTGTGAAGAAATTCAAGAAATTCCTAAAGATTAATATCTTCTAAAATATTACACAATTCAACCCCACTTCTTGTGTATTTTACATAGTATACATGATTTCTATATTAACAAGTGATTTACTTCATTTTAAGCTGTGCAGGAAAGTTGACCATGGTGAAGTCAGGAGTTGGCTGTGGTGAACTTTTCCAGAGATGAAATCCTGCAAGTTGACCATGGCGAATTTTCACAGAAGCACAATCAGGACTCATCTTCCAATTTTTTAGATTCTAACTCTTTACTTACTACATTCACTAATTTAATCTTGCCTATCATTTCTAATTCAATTTCTCCTCATTTTCCCATCATTCTAACTCCATTTCAACTCAATGTCATCCATAAACAAATTATACTCCATGATTGATCATGAACACTAATAACAGAACATACACATATACACACATTCATCATCAACATACTACACATATTAAACTTCATTTTCACTTTCATTTTACTTCTAACTATCAACTTAATTCTTCCTATTTCATAATCTCTTATGCATCAAAACACTCAAGCAAGACATGAATCTATCCACATTTCCCATTCATGTTTTAGCATATACCCATCCCCATTTCATGAACAATTTAACCTCTAACTATCATCAGATACGCATCTATTAAGACAACTTATGAAGAACAAAGTTTAAATTACATGTTTAGCTCCAAAGCTCCTTCAAATCACCATGAAACCCTAGCTCCTCCACATATATGATCTTCGCCATTTTAAGGTGTAATAGGTCGATTATTTTAGCAACAAGAAGAGGGAGGCAATGAATCTTCAAAAAGCAAAGTGAAAGAGTTAAACAAAAAATAACATAATAAGGGTGAGAATGGATATGGTGGTTGAAGGAGAAGAATGAAGAAGATGAAGAAATGAAGAAGTTAGGCAAAATGAAAAACGTGTTGTTTTTGACAAGTGAAAAACCAAAATATGGTCTTTCACTTAATAAAAACATGACTTAACAAGTGGTGTGTCTCTCTCAAGGTCTCTTCTTGATCTTTTAATAAGCTAGTCCATTTGCCTCTAATTTTCTCTCAATTTTCAATGATAGTTGCCATTAAATCTTAATGTCATTCACAAAAATTTCTATTACCATTTGACATTTATTTCTACACTATTCATCAATTGTTCTGCCACTTGGCTTTTTCCTTAGTCCAATATACCCTTAAAATTATAGAATTTTTCCAAATTTTCTCCAAAATTTTGAGTCAATAATTATACTCTCCAAATCAATTCCTAACACGTACAATTCACAATTCTATATATAATCATATTTATAGATCAATGATAGACAGAAAATATTAATGAATGCATGTATAATCATTTTACTGTGCAAAAATCAATATTCATATATGTGTATACTAACATTATGCATGAGCATGAAATGCGTTTTTCCAAACTCTCATTGTTGTTTCTCAATTACACAAATCTAGGATCTAACCCTTAATATGGGAATGATATGTTACATTTCTCCCCCTTTATAAATTTCATCCTCGAAATTCTTATCTAATTGATCAAAAGGTAGGGGTATTGTTTCCTCATACACTCCTCTGTTTCCCATTTAGCTTCATCACTCAAATAATTTCTTCCAATTGACTATAGTCACTAGAATCAATTGGTCACCCACTTACTTATTCAGATATCATACTATCTTAACTGTTTCCTTAATATTTTAGATTATTCATAATTTCACTTCCGATCTCAATAAAAACTATATCGGAACATAACGATATTTCCTAAACATGTCCATGTAACACTGTGTGAATCCGAAACATCTCTATTTGTAATACTAATTCATAAGTCAATGACCCTATTCTCATTAACTTCATATAGACCAATACAATTCTAGCTTAGCTCCCCTTTTTTCCTAACCTGTGCAAACCTTTTTCTCAATCTAAGCACACCTTAGTAAGCTGATACTCTCAGAGACATTTCTTCTTTCGCATGATAATTGACATCTCTTTAATATTAATACACTTAACTCATATGTCCATCTCACTATATTCCATTCTTTTTTCCATCTCACTATATTCTACTCTTATGTCCATCTCACTATATTCCATATGTCCGATGTTAATCCACCTAACTCATTTATCTTTCTTGAATCACTTAATTTCTAATATAGATCAATTTCACTTGTCAACAACATCTCCAATCAATTCTAGCCTTCAACCATTTTTAGACCTTATTCATCACAATATAAAGGCGAACAACTCTTTTTGTATATAACTCCTCATACAGTATTCTAATGAAATCACTAAGATAATGATTGATATGCTTAAAGTTAGTTAAAACTATACATTTACCTCATATTACTGTGAATTCCAAAATATAAGCTTTAAGCATATCTCCAACAGTTAAGACTATTGGTAACTCATACATGTAGTCTCTTACTTATACATCCTTAGCTTTTAAGTACTATTTTGGTGTATTCTTACTATGATGTATAGCATTGGTTACCATTTGTACTTTATCCAAAAATCCCTTTTCTCAATCATCTTTATCGTGTACACATACTTCTTGTTTCAATAACCAAATATCATTTTCCAATTCCAACTTAAAATTCATATTCATTTTCAATTCCTCAATAAGATTCACAATTTTTTAATCCTCAACTTAGGCTTTGTTAATCTTTTCATGTGAAACTAATCTTAAATTCAATAGCTAATAGAACTTTGATTTGCCTAAAATTTAACTCGACATTCTATGCTCTTTATTGCACTAGATTTGGTAACCTCAATATCTAAATTTGTGCTACATCACTATTGAATTTTTTGTTCAATGCATCAAATTATAACACTAGCTTTACTGGGAATACTCATTTGCACAATCATAATCTTTCAAGTAACTCTATCCATTGTCTCAATCTCATATTCAATTCTTTTAAACTTAATAATTACCTTAAAATTTAATGATCAGTATAGTTATATATAGATTCGAAATGTTTCATTGCACATATAATGTCTCGAAGCTTTCAAAATAGTTATTATTGTAGCAAGTTCTAAATCATCTATCAAATAATCAACTTATGAGACTTTATTTGTCTCTATGCACATGAAACTACCTTATTATGTTGCATTAGAGCTCATCCTAATCTCTTATGTGAAACCTTATTATATACTACATTATCTCCAATTTCAAATGATATAATTATCATTAATGTTATACTTCCTCAAAATTCTCTTTACATTTGTTATTCATATGATTTACACGTTTTCCCTTAGATATTTTTGTCAAAGGCTAAAATCAGCAAAAAACCTTAACAACTTCTAGTAGTGTCTAATTTCTAGCTAATTCTAGAAAACTTCAAATCTCTTATATATTCCTTAGATTTTCTCACTTCCTCATTACCTCTACTTTCTTTGGGTCTCTCAATATGCCATGTTTAGTACTATACGTCCTAACATTTCATTTAATCAAGCTAATATTCACTCTTATTAAACATTTGAATACATTTAATATATCATCTATGATCATAGCCACTGACTAATCCAAGCGAAATTAGCACACTTTATTCTTCAATACCATGATATTATTGTGGGCATTGTTGTCTCAAACAGATATTCCAAAACTCAATGTGCCCATGATTAGTTCTCGTAATTCCTGAAGTACTAATTCCTCAATGAGGTAATATTATCTTATGTTATTTTTGGTTTTCCAATTGGCTTCTTTTCTATAATGATTTTTTCAATTCATTTGATTTCCTCTAATTTCACGTTGAATTATTTTAATGTCTATTCATTCATACTAATTTCTCCACACATTTCAATTTATTTGCAATCTTAACTTCTTGCGTTGGTAATACATTCATCAAATCTAATTTGTATCTCTTATACATATTTACATGGAATATAGTGTGGACCTTAGTTCCTTTAGCAATAGTAGTAGTATTATCTCCAATTCAAGAATCCAATAACATAGTTAGATACTTTACATTAGATACAACCCATGCACTCTTAATAATATATTCATTTTTCTCGCAACTGAGTCTCATAACTATCTAACTCCAATATTCACTTCTGGCTCATTAACTATTTATTTCTGATTTATTCCTTCATTGATCATTCTTAAAAATAAACCATCTAGTTTACCTAACCTAATTCGGTGAAATTCTTCTTCAAAAGAAGATTTCTTGCTACTGTCATCTATACTATTCATGTAATCTTTAACAATCAATAGTTTTCATTATTGCTTATCAACCATTCTTAATACTTCAAGAAGATAGATTCCAATTGTTCCTGATCTCTCAATAAGAGAAATTTCTATCATATCTTATAATAAAACTTATGGAACAGTAAACATGTTCATTTACTCTTATACTTTGGTATATACCATCAAGATCATTACATCTTATCCAGAGATCTATTTATGACAATTCACTAATTAATAACTTATGCTAAAGATACCTTAACCTCATTTGATTTTGGATAACACTTCTCCTTTCCCGCCTGTCCTAGATCATAGAGACTATGCCACGACCGTGCCCTTCACTTTCTTCTTTGCATTAACACATATACTAACATCAATTCTACTCCAAATTTTTCTAGAATTTACTTATCCTAATGCTACATCATTTCATAATTATTCAACTACCATATTGATTGCATTTACTCTTCCCATTTGATTCATCATCTTTTTCTTAATCTCATGCATACATAAAATCCTATCTTGTATGCATTTCTAACTTTCTCCTTACTATATATATCATTCATCTCATAAAAAGTCATTTATGTCTATTTCATTCCCCTTTTATTCCTTCTTCATTTCTATCCTATTTTCCTATTGTCATTTATTTCATCTTCCATACGTAAATCCTTAATCCAGTTAAAATTATAGATGCAGAATCATTATGAAATTCTAATCTCAATATCACAGACATATTATTATACTAAATCATAACTCTTATCGTATTTATCCGACATTTATTAATCATAACTCTTATCGTATTTATCCGACATTTATTTCAAGTCCAAGTCTAACCTTTCAAGGTCATAGAAAATTTTATTTTCTTTCAACTTGGCTTGTACACTTTAAATGTTGGGACCCGATCCGGGAACCGGATCCCAACCAAAAGACGAAAGAACGGAACAAAAGAAACGAAAAGGCGAATAACAAAACGGAAAACGAGCAAAGCGAATGCAAATCGAATATACGAAGGCAGAACAAAAACTTAACAAAGCGGAGTCACGGTAACGGAACGA
>JAOSBK010000006.1:36877648-36894098 GCA_027568895.1 Erythroxylum shatona | reverse complement strand
TAATAAATATAATTAAATTTAAAATATATTTTTAAAATATATAAATTTCAAATAAATTTTGATTTAATAATTAAAAAATATAAAATAAATATTAGTTTATAAATAATAATTTTTAAATTATTTATTTTAAAATAAAATATTTTTATTAATAAATATTATATAAAATATTAAATAGATTTAAACAAAAATAATTTATTTTTAAGTTTTATTTAAGTATTGGTAAGATAAATCATGTAAGTGTTTTCTTCTAATGGCAACTATTATCATACTATAACAAGTATCTTGAATTGTGATCCTTATTTATGCCTTTAATAGGCTAAATTAAATGAAATATTCCACCAAGGTGCTGTGTCCTTTAATTTTGCTTTATGCAACTATTTGCATTGAGATATTATAGTGTTGACATCCATCTTACATGTTGCTTTTAAATTTTATGATGTTAATCAATTCTAAAATGTCATTTTATTTGTCATTTATATTTGGAAAAATAATGTCGTTTTGCCCATGTCCTATCAAGTCTTGGGTCAGGTCGAGTTTGGACAGCTAGTCCCAAGGCTCAGTCAACCTAGGAAATGGACCCAAAGCCAATCAACCTAGGCCTGTCCTATTGATTTTAGGCCAGGTCGGGTCCAATTGCCTAAATAATTATAATTATGATTTATTCTTATAATACTAAAAGACATCAATCACATTTTAAATGTGTATTTATTATTTTTATGATGAATTTAAATAAAACATGTGAAATACTCATAAAATGTCATATAAAGATACAATTTAATATGCATCTATATCGTATCAAATATATATATAACGTGCAATTTATTATGAAAATACGATCAAATTATATGCATAAATCATCAAACTTTGTTTAATTTTAGTAATTGATATAATGTTCATAATCTAAAATAATATTTTTAACTCTTTGGATAATTCAATTATATTGATCATTGATGCTTAAGTAAATTAAATTCGTATTTTACAAAATTTAATGATTTGAAATCAATTTTCAAATTATCTTTACTCCTTTAATGAATTTATGAGAAAATAATTTTCAAATAAATTACTCTTTTTACTTATTAATAATTTAGGAAAACTCCTTTTATCCTAATCATTATAATCACACAAAAGTTCATCTTAAAAAGTTTTTACACAAACATGTTAAGAGAATTCTATAAATGGTGTACAGAAGGGTAAGTGAGAAGTGCTATCTCTTAAAAAGCCTAAGCATATTTATTATAAGATTTTGAATTTTTCGTAATTTAATTAAAAACTAATTATATTTTTAGTTAAAATTTAATTCAAATTAAATACCAATTGAGCTCAAATAAGATTTAATATATAATATTAGTCCTTAATTATTAAATATCTTACATCTGATCCTAAAGTTTCTCAAACTTTATAATCAAGTTCAACTTTGTTAAATTACCTCCTTTTCTCTTCAACCATTTATATGCATGAACCATTAGGTTTTTAAAATTGTTGACAATGAAAAAATTATAATCATATCACATTTATGATTAGATAAATTAAATTGCTTTTATTTATCTTTAGTTATATAAATAGATAATTTATAATTATAGATCAAGATTGGTATATGACAATATATCATGACCAACAAAATATCAAGAATATTATAATAGTTTTGACTAACTTTTCTATATATAATTTTTTTTATATAATTCAATTCTTTGATAAGATATTCTTATTAGACATAGACTATGAAATTTAATATCTTCTTTATACAAGTCTAATTAAATTTGTTCTTTAACATTAGTAACTAATTCTTTCAATGATATTTCAATAGTAGTTTTAAATTTTCATTTCATATTAGTTAAGGATTTTTATATCAATATTAATCGAGAATAATGGAACATTTTTCAATTAATTTAGGGTAATAAATCTTGTATTGATCACTTAACTACCTCTATATAATTTAACTATATCCAATTAATACCAAATGAGCCATCCTTAGCTTGGATAAAACCTAATTAGTAATTAAACATAAAAATTCTTATATAAGATAATTTAGAGATCTCAAGTCAAATGATCATATATATATATAATCATTACAGTGAGAGTTTCTATAGACATACAAGTAATATTATAAATAGAATTATAATGTTATATAAGTTTAGTGAATTTGTTCTCTAACGAGCATTTACTTATTTATTTCACACTTTATGAGATTAACTACTCCCTAATAAGGAGAAAATATAATATTTGCTAGTTTTTTTAGTTCTATTAATATCTAATCATAATAGAGTAATGAATAGGAATAATTTAAGATAATACTTAAATATAATAAGAGGGCGAGCCTTTGAGCAATTGGTAAGGTTGCTCTTTTGTAACTAAAAAGTCATAAGTTCGAATCACAGAAATAACCTCTTTGTAAAAATGCAAAGGGAAGCCTGCTTACGATATTCGTCCCCAATACCCTCATAAAATGAGGAGCCTTATGTAATGAGGCTTGTTGACGTTGACGTAAATGCAATATGAATCTCATAATTATAAACTTATTGTAATATCATTACAAAATATATTTATCTTATGGACTTTTGGATAATACTTAAATGTAAGATAAATCTTATAATTATAATTTCATCATAATTTTATTTTAAAAATATATTTATCTCACATAATTTATCCTGTGCATTTTATTTAATTAAAAAATGCATAGGATAAAAAGGTCTTTAATTAACTATATCATAAAGTTATAACCAACTTATTGGTTGTAGAGCTTAAACTAATATGTTATATGATCTATATTTCTTATGTATACGGGGATCCATCATACCTTTGTTAGTGCCAAAAGAAATTTTATTTTCGCATTTTTCTCATATTTACCCTACTTATCACATATGAGAGTTGGAGAGGATAAGCACCCTTGGTTTGTTTGTCTACTTCCAAAGTGAAGTACTCTTTAAGATATCAAATTCATGTATGTTTTAACCATAAATTATATGTAAGCTCATTTTTCATCATCTCTTTTTATGGAAGATAACAGAAAGTGAAAGGACGAATACAAATAGTTTGCCTAGCTGTTCCTTTAGTGATATTAGGTTTGTAATAGTAAGATTAGTGGGCCTAAACAAGTCAGAGGTGAAGCATTTAGAAGGGGAAGCATAGGATGATCTGAGAACCACTAAGCTAGAGAGAGTATTTGTTGGCATTGGGGCAAAGATTTGGAGATGCTGCTTTTGAGGGCCCTATAGACAAATTGAAGGAATTAAGGCAGAATGATGTATGTAGTTGAGGAAGAGTTAGATGATGATGAATTAAATGGAGAAGAAGAGGGAGTGAATCAACCTAACCTATCTTCACAGGCTATGTCAAGGGTCAATAAGGCATTGAGGCCATATATCAGCAGAACCATGAAATTCTGAAGTAAGGGTGTGAGATGGAAACAACCAATGAGGACAGTAAACAATTATTAAGGTTCCAAAGAAGAAAGTGGAGAGAATGCTATCTATCACTGGTATGGTATGCTACTTTTGGTAATTCAAGAAGATAAAGATAAGGAAGAGTTGAAGTGAATTCAAAATGAAGGTCAGTCTATTTGAATGGAATTAAAGAATAATGTTTTATTAAAGAAGTGGCATAATAAGTTGAAAACATTTATGCAGAGCTACTCAGCAAAAAGGATTTCTACCAAAACGATTTAATAATTATAGGATTCCTTTAAAGAAGGGACTGAAGGCCATGAAAGTTAGTCTTTACATATATAGGAGGTCATAGAAAGGTGTTTGAGAAGAATTGGAGGAAATGCTCAAGCAAAGAATCATACAATAGTGTCATTCCATTCTTAGCACTTGTAATATTGATTAAGAAAAAGGATGAATCACTGCGTCTTTGTGTTTGACTACAGTTAATTAAATCAAAGCAACATTGGGGACAAATTTTTTCCTCCAGTGGAGGAGTTCTTTGATGAATTGAATGGTGCATGGTATTTTTCTAAGCCGAATTTACCAGTAGGGTATCGTCAAATTAGGGTTTATGATGATGATATGTATACGATAACTTTCAAAACTCATAGATGTCATTATGAATTTTTAGTAATGCCTTTTGGGTTAGGTGACTGGTTTCACAACTTTCCAAAGTTTGACGAATCATATATTTAAAGCCTATATGAGAAAGTTTGTGTTTGTCTTTTTGAAAACATAATGGTGCATAATTAAGTCATTTGAGCAACATTTGGAACACTTACAGCAAGTGCTATAAACATTAAGGCTTCATCAGTTATAGGGCTTCATAGGTGGAATATTGGAGACATGTAATTAGTTGGGAAGGAGTATTAATATATCCTCATAAAATACAGGCACTATATGATTGGCTAGAACCAAAAATAATTAAACAACTTTGGGGGTTCTTAGGCTTGGGTGGCTACTATCGAAGATTCATTAGGGTTTATGGTCAGATAAGCAAGCCTTTGACAAATCTGTTGAAGAAGAATGCCTTTGTCTGGACTTGGGAGGCAACAATTGCATTTATAGCTCTAAAGAATACTTTGACATCAGCTTCACTAAACTGTTTGTCTTGGAAGCAAATCCTCGTTCCCTAGGATTGATTCAGAGCTGGTTGAAGAATAGAGCCTTCAAATAATCCCGGTTGCGACCTGAAGCATCATTGTCAAAGAAACTTGCACTTGCTTATGCCACTTCGTTCAGGGTATAACCTTATGCTACAAGATCACTGAGATCCCGTTTGATTTTTAAGACTCCGGTACTCTGACATTAGTTTCTGTTCATTTGGTTTCAAGCTGAGCCACGGATCACCCAGCAGTGCAGCCGGAATCATCAAGACGGCTAGATCAATTTATAACCTTCACCAATTTCAGCTACTTTGTAGTGCAACCACGTATGTGATGCTATCCGCCCATCAATCCTGTGAGTGATTGCTCAGTTTTTATCAGGTACCCCTAATAGCTCCGCAGCATTCAGGGAACAACGTTGGTAGCTTCAAGCTCATCAACTGAATAATTGGCTTAACTGACACAAATTCTCTGTTGAAAAATGAAAAATTGCATGCATTTGAAGTGAGAAATTTGTAGGAAGATCAATCCCTTGTGTATTCATACTTATCTGATTAAGCAAGCTACCTACCTTCTTCAGCTTGTGTGGATACTAACTGTGAGGAATACAAGACAGTTTAGACATAGCCACTGCTTTAATCATGTTGGACTTTGCTGCATCCAGTAACGGGTCAGCTTGGAGGGCCTTGTCAAAGCAGAACTTTGCCTCCTCCCATTTGTGCTCCGCTATGAATACAAGACCAAGATTGTTGAACGCCGGAGCATAGCCAGGCCGCAGCTCAAGTGACTTTGCAAACATTGCCTTAGCTCGATCATACTGCTTTTGCTGCCTGTATAAATTTCCAAGGTTGGAAAATATTGCATGTGCTTGTTCAGTAGTTGCACATGCCAAAGCCCGCTTGTAGACATCTTCGGCTTGAGAAGATTCCTCCGACAATTGCAGTGAGATACCTACCCATCATATGCATAAGGGTGCCACATAAAAGAATACATATAAAGAAGTTAAAGAGCATGAATCAGCACACATAAAAGAATACATATAAAGAAGTTAAAGAGCATGAATCAGCACAAACCAAGGTTTGACCATGCATAGCTGCAGTCATTCATCCGGGCAACTGAAGTTTTGAGATACTTCTGTGCTGTTTTAAATTGTCGGGAGCAGAGATAATGCAAGCCAAGCTGGTGCCATTGCACCCCATCATCTGGATCTTCAGCAATTGCCTATTTCATATACATGACTCATGAAGTGTTTTGGTGTGAAGCACGGGTAAAAGACCCGGACACTCCTTGTGATTTGTTTGATTCATAAAAATTCCTTATGATTTTTTATTCTCAAAAATGCCCTCGTACTTTATTAAATAGACATATACAACCCTTCCGTTTTCAGTTGCAAAAATTTGATAGATACACCACGTATCAATTCCGCCTAAAAAGTTGACCAAAAGATCAACAAAAAGGGTGTGTATGTCCATTTAACAAAGTATGTGAACTTTTTTCTGAAAATATAAAGCTGTATGAAGTTCTTTAAGAATGAGTCAAATTAGAAGGGAGGTCAAGCTAGTACAAATATGTTTTCCTTCATCAGATGGGGTCGGTGGAGAAAGACTGAAGAGCCATACCAAGAGAAATGGATGAGCAAATAAACGTACCATCAATTCCAACACCAAAAATGGCATGGTATTTTGCTTTTTAATTGAAACATAATTAACTCAGAAAACTGAAATAACCATACTAGTTCTTGTATTACTGAATTAAATGCCTATTTTGATATTTCCAACATGAGGAATAGAATAAAACGTACCAGTATTTCTGGAAAAATAAATGGAGACCGACAAATTTACCTGTTTTAAACTTAGGTGAGCATGTTCTTCCACCTCCATCAACTTTTTCTGCTCTGTGTCAAAGGCTGCTGCAATCTCATGTTGAGCCTTGTGAACCATAGCTAGTCCTGCCCAAGCAATTGGAAGATCAATTGGAACAGAGTCTCCTTCTCTTAATATTGAAGCCATTTCATTTCCAGCCCAAAAAAGCTGTTCACTGGGATCCTGAGACCTTTCTGCATCCTTGATTCTATGAACTGCCACAGCATATCGTGTAGACATGCAGTTAGGCTCCAATTTCACAGCCTGAAAAATGATAGAACCAATATAGGACCATTATAGCCTCAAAAGACGATCAGACAAGTGCTTGCATTCAACAATTGGGAAGAATTTCCCGAGAATAAAAAATAGGAGTCAACATTCTAAGGTAATTATTGATAATCATTGGAATCACCAAATAGCTCCTTTTATCCTTTTTTTTTACATTTTTTTTCTAATAAAGGTGAAGCAGGCATGAAAAATAGTCAACAAATAAGTAATAACTGACAATAATAATGAATCATGAATACCTTCTCCAAGCACTTTCCAGAACTTTTGTGGTCCGCAGTCATGTAATATGCATAGGCGAGATTTGCCCAGGTGTGTGGTGCTCTAGGATCAACTTTTAATGCAGCTAGCAGACATTCCTTGGCAACATTAACAGCTTCAAACTGATCTGCTGAAGCACCTTGACCGGCATGTGCCCCAGCACCTGAGTATTTTATAAGAGGAAGGCTTTTAATCCAGAAGTATTTGTTGAGAAAGAGGATATATTCACATCAACCACAGAATTCATTAGGCTGAAGAGTTTACATTAAACGTATGAATTCCAAAGAATATGGGATCCAAAATCATCACAAAACTCTCACCTGCAACCACTGAACCAGATTTAGACAAAAGAAGGGCAGCATAATTGATTAAGGCAGTAGGATGATTTTGATCCTTTAGAATCACATCTTGAAAGCATTTTCCTGGTAAGTCTGAATTCCCACTGCAAGATTAAGTAGTAACTAACAGTTTAAAGATAAAGAAAAACAGGAAACCTTAAGGAACATTAAGTAAAGACCAAAATTGATGAGTAGTTGAGCACACAAAAAGAATACCAGTCTCCTACCTTAGAAGGTAGGCAATACCAAGATTTGCCAGGCAGTCGTAGTTGTTGGGATCAAAGGACAACACAGCTGACAGAACTGAGATAGCACTCTACTAGAGATAAAACTCCACGTCAAAACATAAAAGAACGGAACTCACTATCTATGAAACAGCAGCGAAAAGACTAGATCGCCATACCTGTAGACGCCCAGATTTAACAAGTAATAAACCCAGTGTGTTCCAAACAGATGCCCGTCTAACATCCAATTGCATAGACTCTTTTAGCTTAGAAAGAATATCCTCAACCTCTTCGGCATCAAGTTCTTTGTCCTTAACGTTATCAGCAGAATTTTCCAGGAGAATACACTACAACATTTCATTCACAACATAAGCTACCATAATCAGAAGCAATGAATAATTCGAGCTCTTCTCACAATTCAAAGTAACTTTACCCAAAAAAAAAAAAAAAAAGATTAACCACCTGTGCGTGGTGAATTTGAACCAAAGAAAGCAACTCGGGCCTAGAGACCTCCGCCTCACAGCGGAGCAATATCTCTTCCGCCTTCTCATAAGCCCAAACTGCCTGAAGAAATATTCGCATTAAACAAATGATCAACGCGACGCACAGAAGATTATCAAACTTTAACCAATTAAGGCCAAGATTCGAACGTCACCTTCTGCGGTTGGCCCATTCTCTGGTACATGAGGCCAAGCATAAAATGAACATGAGCATTTTTAGGCATCTTCCTCGCAACCTGAACCAAACCCTAGGAAACAACAAAAGAACTAATCAAGCAACGCACTAACACATACAAGAAAGTAATCACTAAACTATAAAGCGGCGACTTACAGTTTTGAGACTGCTAACTTTCTCCTCGCGCGAAGAGCTAGGGCCAAGTCCGCTCTGATCGTCACCGTCAGCTCCATAATCAAGAAAACCCTCCACTTTGCTGTTTCTCGACCGGCACTTTCCCGATTTGTTCGATTTTTTCACTTCAACTACCATCATGTCACCATCCTTGCACTTTAAGCTGTTTTTATCTCCAAGTTGGTTGCCGTCGGTTTCGGGAGGATTCGCGTTGAGATCAGCGAGAACAACAGGTTGAGCCGTCTTCGAGCACTCGTCGGTGATGCTTCCTCCGGTGACCGGTTCTGATTTTACAGATATAGACACTACCGGCGGTTCAGACATTTTCGTTTACGCGTTGCGCGAGTAAATGACGGATGGCGAGAGGCTTTGTTTGGTAGATATAGGTTTCTGATAGTAGCTGTTTGGATATGGGGGTCGTTGTAAACTGTTAAGGGATTAGCTTAACTGGGCCTGGGCAAACATGTGTGGAACAATCTCTAACGGTGTGAAGGCTCGAATGCCTACTTTTGCTTTGTATTTTTAAAATATTATGTTAGTACAGATTTTCAATATGAACAAATAGTAATTATTAGAGTAACTGAAAATGTTGTTTTTTCAATTATAAAATTATAAGTTTAGTACATACCATGACTTTTTAAATTCCCGCAAAATGAGAAATTTTGTGCACCGAATATGTTAAGAATACTTAATTCGGTTTAGCAATCACCTCTTATGTTCTGAACCCAACATCGCTAGACAAATCACGTAAATGGAAGGTAAGTGTGAAAAAGGGAACAGAGGGCAGGAAGAGAAAGAGATGATAATTTAGAAGCATAATCATTTCTTGTCCCTAAAACTATGTCAATAAAACAAAGAACCAACTTTATACATTGGCTGGGAATGGGATCAGAGGGATCTCCGATGAAGTTGAAAACATCACATGGAGTCCAAATACCCCATTATCTATCTACCCATCTTTGAAGAGAGACCGGTAAGCAGTAAGGAGTACACATAAGCTATAAGAAGGTAGCGGGTAATTAACATACATGCGATGCGAGAAACCCACGTACTAGCTGTTTCTCAAGTAGCTCAGGCATTTGCCACAGAAGCCCCAAAGCATGCTAGAAGCCATCCCTTTTCATGAGCATACTCCAAATAACTGCTAAATTTCTCTTTCGCATCGGGAATGTCAAGAGCAAGATCATCGAGCCCATCCCGGATCCGACTGAAACCTCTTGTCATCTGATTGATTGTAATCAGGCCTTCATTGAAGCATTCTTGGAGGAGAGTCAGCATCCTATCATTCTTCTTCTCCATAGCCATAACCAGCGCCTTTTTCACCACCTCATGGTTAAAAAAGGGCATTCCAAGATCTCGAATGCATTGGCAAGCTTCACCTACAACACCTCCACTTTCATACTCTTCCAGGAGCATCGATATCTTGTCCTTTGCATCCTCCACCGCCCACCCACTACTGCCTCCCCAACACCTCAACAGCCTCTCACCAGCATGACGGGCCGCAATTAGAGATCGAGCCACATGTACAGTCTCAATCCCAGTGCAATCTGATGGCAGCTTGCTGTTTATCTCCGCTAGATTCAAGGGAGCCAATACATCATCAATCACAGCCCTAGCTAGAAAGAGAGAGAGTTCATTGGACACATCCAAAATGTCCAGTACTGTATCTTCTGCAGATTGTAGAAGCATGACAAAGCCATTAACTATATCTTCGGTGGAGAAAATCTCAATGTGAAGAGCTGATAGCAGAACAGATGCCATTTCTTTCTCCCGGTTCTTCCTGTCCATTGCCAGAGTGATGAGCTTTTTCAGGAAAACTGGGTTAAACTCTGGCATGCCAAGATCTTCAAGGTTCCGAATTAGTTCTGGAATGTCATCAGAGTGGAAGTACTCATGGATTATTGCAACAGACTCCTCCTTATACTTCCTCAACTTTTCATCCTCACCTAGACTTTGTACATCCTCACCATAGGATTTCAAGAATGACCGATCAAGCCAACCATCAGCTACAGCTCTGGGAACGATTGACTGGAACAAAGCTTTTGCAGATGGAACGTCAAGGGCAAGGTCGTCCAGGCTCTCATCGAATCTAGCAAAACCCTTCACCATCTGACTGGAGCTGATCAGGCCCTCCTCAGAAGCTTCCTTCAGCAGCTTCAGCACAAGTGGTTCAGCGGTTTGAATCTCCATGGCAAGAACCAGAGCTCTTTTGACAACCTCATGATGAAAGAATGAAACTCCTAATTCCCTGATACACCTGCAAGCCTCAAAAGCATCACCATTCTCCACGTACTCCCTCAATAAATCAGCAATTTTTTTCTTTACTTCCTCAACAGTGATGTGAGTGCTACCACCCCACTTCCTTTCCACAAGTTCTGCATGATGTGGGGCTGAGAGATAGCTCTTCTCAGCAGTTTGGAGGACCTCAAATCCTTTAGATGATTCTGGAATGGTCTTCTTTGCTCTGGTGAGAAAAGCAGGAGGTAGGATCTCATCAACCACAGCACGGGCTATAAATAAAGCAAGGATGTCAACTGCGTCCAGTATGTCTACTGCTAGATCATCAGCAGACTCTAGAAGCATGACAAACCCATCCCTAATCTGGGATGGGCTTATAACGTCTGCATAAAGTGCAGATAATAATACGGAAGCCATTTCCTTCTCCTTATCATGCCTGTCCATAGCCATGGAAACAAGGCGCTTAATAAGGTAAGGCTGATACGCATTAGAACCAAGTTCTCTAAGGTCTGATGCTGCAACTTCCACATCACCATTACTGAAGTACTCCTCTATTATGGAAACAATAGCTTTTTTGTACTCGTCTAGGGGGTCTGAGATGGTTGCCCCAACAAGCTGATACGGTTCCTAACAAGTGAGAGAGAGAGAGAGGCTAAGAAGAAATAAATGGAAGTAAGATCAAATACCACGTGTAAACTGAAAAGGGTGGCAATAGAAGAAAACAAAACATGATCCAAATCCGCAATAACCGTTATGCACAGCCTAAGAGACAAAACTCAGAAGGAAAATAGTCAAAGAGTTCAATTACCTCTCCACTGTCGTAGTTAGGATCATTCCTATCAATATGGGAACCGCCATCAGTATCCAGTAGTTTCCCCCATGTGCCCTTACCACCAGCACCATCTGCCACGTTAATAAATATGACAACTAATTACCATAAAGAAAATGGAAATACTTTTACACATATCACTATCAGTCCTTTACATATTACACAATGCATGCAAAAGGAAAAGAAAACAGGAATCAATGATTGGCCACACAACTGGCAGAAATTTGAATGAAAATGCACATTTTTGCTTTCGATAGTGTCATACAGTCACCATTATCTGGTAATGAATTTATAAGAAAGCAAGTCCCTAGATCAAACAGAATTATCAGCTCATTTATAGAGAAAAAGATAATTTACTTTTTTTTTCCTTCATAGGATGTAGCATGCACAGGAGGAAACCCTATATTCAAACAATTTCGAAGAGAAGTAAAATCTCGCCACTAGCTCTTCAAGCATAAACGTGTGAACCAATCACACAAAACATGTAAACCAAAGTTGACTGAAACCTATCTATCATCATACAGCAACAATGAATCTCATTTCAAAATGCAAGATATAAACCCACCACAGACAACCTCCTAAAACAAAATCTTCACAAATCTATCTATAAAATCATGGACTCACCCTTTTTGACACGCACAAACTTTCCAGAATGTGAACGACGCATATGCCTCGGTGAGGTAATCCCTGCGGTGGGTGCCCTCGCAGAGAGCAATGCCGATGGGGTTTTGGGTGATGATGATAAACTCTTCGGAGAAGAAGACAAGTTCTCCACATTCAAGCTTGCTATTTTCAACATTTCCCTCTGCTCATCGGTCAGAAATCCCTCACTCGACGCCATGTACACTTTGTTCCAATCTTAATGACTAAATTCTAGACACCAATCATTGAATCATTAGACTTATCTTAACAAGATAACAAATTTAAAAAGAAGACGCTAGACGGAACCAAGGATAACTTCCATTTCTCTTCAAATTTAAACATATAAACACGCAGTCAGCAAATTTATGAAGGCAATGGAAAAAGAAAGTTCCATTCTAAATTCTCTAGAATCGTCAAACAATGTCAAAAAGTTCACCATCATCTAGAAATCAAACATAACACACACCAGAAGAATCGAGAAATAAAAAACCTGTAGGCTGAATCTAAAAATTCCGATATTGAAACTTCTGTGCTTGGCCCGGATCCGAGCCAAGACAGGTAAAAGAGCAACGGATCTCCAATCGGACTATGGAGATCCCAACCGAGGGGGCCAACAAAACGGACGATAGAGACGATTCAGCGACCACAGAAATGGAGCGCCTGTTCGGCTGCAGATCCGAATTCGAGTAATTTTACCGGTTAAAGCGAGAGAGAGAAATGGATGAGAACGAAAGAGAAGAAAAGAGAGAGGGAGAGGAAAACGGGGAAGAGTGAGTGTCATTTATATAAAATGGAGTCTGCGGTTACGAGTACACGTCAGCTGGGGGTTTCGGCTATAATATCAGTTAGGATGCCACGTGGCACCCAGTCCACAGGCCGTGTTGCCTGTCGTTTGCTGCAACCCGGCGCCTTGTGAACCGGTTTAGGGTTTTCACGGGTCACCACTTTTCTTCTTCTTTATTGATTGAATTGCCGAAATAGCCATGCAATTGTTCTTTTTGTCTTATTTACTGTACCGAAAATGGGCGACATGAGTCTTTTACATGCTGTAGGTCTTAAATTCAGACAAAGTATGCTGGAGAGGATGATTTGTATTATTCTCTTGTCATATTTCATGAGTATTCGTTTACATGCTCTAAGTCTTTTCAGCTTTAATTAGATTAATTAATTACCAGTTGCAACTTTCATGTAAATATTGTAATAGATAACGTATTTCCATTACTCTCTTATCATATTTTATGAGCAATTATTTATTGATGAATGCTTATAAAATTCAATAGGCTCCCTCAAAAAAAAAAAATCAATAGGAATAAAGTAATAAATAGGTAATCTGAATCCGTAAATATCGGTCTAGCTCTTTAGCCTTTACAATTTTTTATAAATTAATTTATAATCCTTTTACAAAATTTTTAATAAACATCTTATTATTATTGCATAAAAATCTCTTATTCTTTTTAACCTTTGTTTTAATGGAATATATTATGTTCAATGAATTTTATTTTAAAATTGACTTATATATATATATATTAAAAATAGGGAATATTGCTCTTTGGAAATATTTTATATCAATTTCTGATCCTATTTATTTTTCTTTTTGCACCAAAAGAATGGCAACACTTTACTTCCATCAACCATTTAATAGGTTAAGAAGGTCTTATGTTTGATTCTTAAGACATAAGAACTATGGAAGTTTTGCCATTCTTTACCAATTTCTTTTAGTAACTGTCCATATAAGTAATTAATTAGAATATCTAATATTTTAAAAACTGAATCAATTCAACCTGTTTGTAAAGAAAATATGTATAGAGAATATGTATATTATTTTGTTATTCATTCATCTATACATTTATACAATTGATGGTTTAATATGACCATATATGTGTTAGTGAGTATAGAATAAATTGGAGGGTTGAGATTAATTATGTTACAATATAATTGTACATTCATTGTACATTTCAGCTAGCATTTGTTATTGGGAAAATGTCTTTTGTAGCCTTAAGTGAGGTTTCGATTGTGTCCCTTCTTATTTTCTTTCTGTCTTGTTCTTGCTCGTCAACACTCCCACTCAAATTGAATCGAGGGGTTTCGAATTAGGATTAGTTTGGTGGTTAGAGAGAAAAACCTTGCCGAGGTTAGGAGTTTTGTCAGGATGTCGACGAGTTAGTATGTAGTGTTAACGTATCTGATCTCGAGTTCTCCTTTTTCAACTTTGTCTCTGATGAAGTGCACATTCACTTCGATGTGTTTTGTCTGTGAGTGAAATAGTGAGTTTTGACCTAATGGTCGAGCTCTATTGTTGTGGCTCCATATAATAGGTTTGTGTGTGAGAGAGAACCCTAACTCAGATAGTAGGGATGTGAGAAAGATTAGTTCGATAGACACCTGAGAGAGGGCTAGGTATTCAGCCTCGGTGCTAGACCGAGCTACTATTGTTTGCTTCTTGCAGATCCAAAAGATAAGGTTTCCTCCCAGGAAGATGCATATACCAGTTGTTGATTTTCGATCATTGGGAGAGTTGGCCTAGTCGAAGTCACTGTAGGCATAGAGGTCGAGAGGAGCAGATGATGGTTAAAAAAGCAGTCCCATATACGAACTTCCTTTTAGGTAACGCAAAACTCTCTTACATGCAATCCAGTGTGTATTTAGAAGATTTTGTAAAAATTGACTTAATTTGTTTACTACAAAGCTAATATCTAATCTTGTATTACACAGATATTAAAGTGTTCCCATAGTGCTTTGGTATAGTTTTAGGTGTTCAAAGGGTGTGTCATCCTGTAGAGATAGTTTTGTTGCTAGAGTGATTGGTGTAGAGTAGGGCTTGCATGAAGATATATTGGTTATGGTAAGTATATCTTTAATGTAGTGTTTCTGTGAAAGATGTAATCCATTTTTATTTTTGTATGCCTCAAAACCAAGAAAATGGTTTATGTTTCCAAGCATTTTAAGTGCAAATTGAGACTGTAATTGACTAATAACTGCCTGAATAGCTCGCATTGAATTTCCTGTTATTAGGATATCATCCGCGTAGACTAGCAATATTATAATAGTTCCATTATTGTTTGAATAGAATAGGGAAATATCTGACTTTGAATTATGGAACCTCTACTGAGACAGTGTATGTTTTAGTTTATGAAACCAAGCCCTAAGGCTTGTTTTAACCCATAAAGAGCTTTAGCCAGCTTGTAAACATGATGTAGTTGTGCTTTGTTTTCAAATCCTCTTAGCTGATTTATATAGACAGTCTCATGTAGATCCCCATGTAGGAAAGCATTATTGATGTCAACTTACTGGACAACAAGTGACAAAATTACTTTTATTGTGGAAGCTTTCACAACAGGGCCGAAAGTTTCTGAAAAATCAATACTTAGGATTTGATTAAACCCTTTGGCTACAGATCTGGCTTTGTGTTTGGAGCAGTGCCATCAGCATTATATTTGGCTCGAAACACCCATTTAGCTCCAAAAATGTGCGTAGTAGGTTCATATGGAATAAGTGTCCAAGTGTGATTTTGGTTGAGAGCATTGAATTCATCTTTCATATCTTAAAACCATATAGGATTATTTAGAGCTTCAAAAACTGTTGTAGGTTCAGTATGAGGATTTATGCAAGAGAGAAGGAATAGAGTTTGGGTATGAAAATCCCACTTTTGGATTGAGTTTGTATGGGATGAGTATTTTGTGTGAGTGGGAATAAAGGATTTGGTTTAATATTTGGTGTGGTTGAGAAAACGGGGTTAGGTGAGGTATTTTGATTATTTAGAGAAGTTATGGGTGTGATGGTGAGTAAGGGTTTTGAGAGTTTACCTGTCTATTGGAAGATTTAGTTGCAGGAGAATATTCTGCAGCAAAGGAGTGAGTAGGGATAGCGTTTGAAGAGAGTGAACCATTTGGAGTTGAGGTCAGACTGAAGGTAAGAAGACTTGATAAAGCTGTAGGATGATTTGAGTGTATGGGAAAAACTTGAGGAAATGGAAATTCTTCCTCATTGGATTCAACATGACGAGATATTAGGATTTTCCCTTGATTAGTTAAGTATTTGTAACCTTAATGCATTGAGTTGTACCTATGAAAGACACATTTTGTCGTATGAAACTAAAATTTATGATGAGAGTAATATCTGAGATAAGGAAAACAACTACAACCAAAGGTTTTAAGGTGAATATAATTTGGGATTTTGTTATACAACTTTCCAAATGGTGAGAGATTGTTTAGTGTAGGAGATAAAAGATTATTAATTAAATAGGTGGCCATAGAGAAGGCTTCTAACCAATAGGTGAGTGGCATGTAAGCGTGGGATAAAAATGTTAGTTTCATTTCAGTGATATGTCGGTGTTTCCTTTCGGAAACACCATTTTGTTGGTGAGTGTAGGGACAGCTAAAATGTAGTTGTATTCC
>JAOSBK010000006.1:36841907-36862339 GCA_027568895.1 Erythroxylum shatona | reverse complement strand
ACCTTTTGATTTATATTGTGCATGTACTACTTAGTAGTGTATTCAAGATTGTAGAGCAAGCCTATGGTAGAGCATTGCATTGTTTGAATTTATGAGAGTTAAAACACATATGAGCCATTAACATTTGAGTGTTGGAGTGTATGATAATGAGAGGACCCATTATTTTGATATGGTGTAGATTTCCTCTAAGTCTTATGTGTTGTCTTGCTTGGCTCTTATGTTTAAAGTGAGTTCATTATTTTTATATATTAAATGTCACGGGTTCCTTCTTGTTTATAATCCTTATATGTCTTTGATGTTGTTGGGAGGTTGGGAGAAAAAACTTTGACACTTAAGAAAATGTTCCCAGCATTTGCATATTTGTTTCTTTTTGTTTTTGCATCCATACTTATTTTTTGCATTCTCGGTTTTTTTAGGCTTTATTTTCTATTTTTTAACCTTACTTGAGGATGAGCAAGAGCTAAGTGTGGGGGAATTTGATGCAATCATATTTTTGTATTTTTTAGTTCCTTATATTTAGTATCTTGCATGTGTTTTATGGCTATCTATGGCCTATTTATCATGTTGTATAATTATTAGAGCTTTAGACACATAAAATACAAAAAGTCCTTAATAGGTTGAAATTAACACTATTTTGCAGTTTCTGGCAGATTTGACCTTTGGACTTTTGGGAATTTTTATCTCGAGAGTGGTGAATCAAAATTTTCTAAAATTTGGCAGGCATAATCTTGACTCATTGAAGAATTTTCCACCAAGTTTCAGAATTTTTGGAGCTACCATTTGAGAGCAGTAAAGTTTTGAAGACTGCTGTAAAGTTGGAGACGTTCAGTCTGACCTCTTATGATTCAAAAATTCATATATGAGATCCAACTGTTGGATTTCTGCGATCCAAGACTCAAATTGAAGCTGACTTAATGATCTTTCTGATGACCAATTTTGAACTGTCCAAGTCCTATCTAGTCGAAGTTGGTCCAGAAATCAACCAGCATAATCAATATGAGAAAGATCAGAGTTTGGGGTCAATTTTGGATGGCTTGTGGTGACAAACCAGCCCATAGACATCTTGAAAAGAGACCCAACTCGATGTAGAGCAAGCTCAAAAGAAGTCCAAGAGCATATTAGCCTTTGAAGAAGCCCGAAATAGGCCCAAATCCAAGTCTGAAGTGCAGGAACGTATGCGTGCACGCAAGGAAGCTTCAACAACCGACCTTACCAATATAAGGCCTTTTCCAAGTCCGCATTTTTTTAGGGGAGACCAGACCTCCTCTAGCTAATGTAATAGGGTCTCCTAGAAAAGAATAAGGGACACACGTCTCTTTAGTTTTCTTATGGGTGTAAATGATGTTTTCTTTTTGTCGTTTTTTCTTTAAGTAAAAACCCTAATTTTCTTTTCTCTTCTTCTTCTTCTCTATAACCAAAACTTGCACCGTGGTTTTAAACAAGATTTTTAACTTTGTTTCAATTTTAGTCATGAACTAAGTTTTCTTTTCAATTGTGGAGGTTAGTAGCTAATTCTTATGGGTTGATTTTATGAGATTTTGTGCTTAAATCTTGATATTTTATGGTTGAATATTTATGCTCATGGACTGCATGAATTATGTTAGATATTCTTGAAGTCTAGAATTCAATTTATCTTGCATGATTTGTTTGCCAATTAATTCAATTAGGTGTTAGTCATCAATTTAATTAAATAAGTGACATTAATCTATTAAATCTTGAAGGTATATGTAGAATTTTAATAGGTTAGTTCTTGAGCATAGAATTATTTAATATATGTTAGTCATCTTTGAATAATTTTAGATTCGAGCGAAGCCATCTAATCTTAATGCTTTGATGTTTGTTTTGTTCATGTTAGTTTTGAATTGATGCTTACATGAAAAGGTTTTGCATTACATGTTAGTCATGGATGCAAAGAATATTATATGGTGAATCCGAATATTGATCATAAATTGACTAGAAAAATCTTTGGTTTCAATGATTAAAATCAACCTAGGGAATTAGTAAACACCTTTGCAATTAATCTGAATTTTTATCAAACTTTTCTTGCAAATTTTCTTCTTAAAAATTTTCGACACTTTCTCAAATTTTTTGTTTTTGCGATTCTCTTTCTTTTCTTGTTAATTTGACGCAAGTAAGCCCCCCCATAATTCGACTGCATCATATATTTTAGTACTAGTTTCTTGCATGATAATTACTTACATAGTTCATGTTAGCTTGTATACTTGTCTCGTAATTCACCTTTCACCTTCTCTAATCACATACTTACCGTCATAGTAATCAGACACATCTTTTACATCATAAATCACGTGTCTTTGCTTCATCTTCTTTGCCATCCTTTTCATGCGTGAAATTGGTCTGCACTAAGGGGTAGTTTGCATTCTAAATCTTTAACTAGGTCACGTGTTTAGTTAGCATAAAATCATAACATAGCACTTGTCCTTCTCTTCTTCTTTCCACGTCAAATACAAATGCAAACTTTAGATTAATTTAATTAATTCATCTTAAATTAGTTGTCGCATATAGATAATATTTCTAGCATTCATACATATTAGTTAATCATATTAGGTCTTATGTGCTGCATACATCTAGCATCTTAAGAATAAAATATTGCATTTGTTCATCTTAGCTATAATTTGCATTTAATTTTTATTTTCCCCTAGCATATACACGCTTACGTTTGATTGAAAGTTATATTTTTTCCTTGTTTATTGATCTCTGTGGGACAATACCCTTACTCATCTATACTACATATCAATTTAAATAGGAGATCAAATTTGTAGACTAACGACAACTTACCACTTATCTTAACCTCATTCATCAATTTCTAGTAAACAACCTTTTGAGGTAGGTGGAATTGATTTAGTTTAACAATAATATGAGTTAATCATATATAATTATTGATTTATGTATTTATTACATGAATAACTTATTGTTTTAATATGAAAGCAATCATCTATATTAGCTTCATCATTAAAGATGAAGAGAACAATTAGTTCAGTTGATTCAAACACTTTCCAATTATCATTCTAACAAAGAGAGTTGAAGTGGAAGGGTATCTCAAGTATCACATCATACTAATTACAAGAGTGAGCTTCTAAACATAGGGTTGTTAGAAATTCAAACCAACAAGCAACTAATACTTAAAATTAAAAGTCAACATTGTGTGAATGTTAATTAGTTGTGCATTATTTGGTTTGTAATGAGTTCTAGTTAGATCTATAATCTTTTAGGTGGTTAATTGTAAAATTGATGTAAGAGAATATACCTTTTTAATATATTTTATGTAGATTATAATTGAATCCATAGTGTTTTACGAGTAATGGTGATCAGGAGAATGTACCTAAAATAGATTGTAGGAGAGTGTATTTAAAAATGATAATTTTTAGCTATCAATAGTCATTCTATGCCTACTTTTAATGGCTTACATTATTTCCCTTTCGTAATATGACTTACATCATATGAATCTTAAACTTTCAGGTTTATGAATCTCATATCAACTTTGCATATAACAAATTTTATGATTGCCTCAGGAACATTTTCTTAAACAACTTGTATTATTGCAAGTAGAATTTCATTCATCATAATATTCTTTATTGCTCAATTTTAATGTAATTATATATGAATTAATAAATACAATGGCTCAATATTGATATCTAACATTCTCAATATATTAAACAATTTTTTATATACAACAAATATGAATTCTTAGAAATAATATTCTAGCATTCTCATTATATTAGCCTTATAGTTCTTCTCACATTAGCCCATATGAATCCAGTAGAAATACGCATCAACATCGAAGCAATGAGATATGTCCTTGTTCTTATTCATTGCAAGTTTAAGTTCATACGTCATTTGCTACATTTTTTCTCCTAAGTCAATCTAGTCCTTTTATTCCTCTTTTTTGGATCTTTTAATAACTATCTTGCACACCTATTGTCTCATTGTAACTTATAGCCTAATTGTTGCTTTAAGTTAATATTTTCATTCATCAATGAATAACCATATCTATGAAGGGGTCATCGTGTCGATGAAATAACCACTTCCAGTTATTCAAAAAATATCAACACTAGGGCAAGAAAGGTCTCGTAGTGATTAAGGAAAGAAAGACGAAGATGAGTGCTAGATTAAGGATTTTAAATATGGGTGTCAACTGACATATTTGTTGATCAGATAGGTCACATGTTCACAAATAATGAAGCACACGTATACCTAACAAAAAATGATTAGAAATACTATAAATAATGGCAAGAATCAACTTAAGAAACATTCAGGTGCAAAAAGTATTCCTATCAAAACTTGGAAATGTGGAGAAAATAATCATCGACGCATATGTGATTTAATACTATGATTGATGATTTATATTTTCTTTACACAAACTTTAACTTACTGAATCAATTATCTGATTTAAACTACTGATTACACTGTCCTTTGAGGGCTCAAATGGAGCAATCATGATCACACATGCAACCTTAATATGTACACGTACAAAACTGTGAAGAAGCCACCAAATTTGTAGCTTCAGTTCACACACGATGGCTGTAATCCCTGGGAACTAATTTGCGGTGGCACAGGGAAGAGCCCATCTAACTAATGGTGATCTCTTTTGGTGCATCATCTCCCAAT
Source organism: Erythroxylum shatona (assembly GCA_027568895.1). Lineage (NCBI taxonomy): Eukaryota > Viridiplantae > Streptophyta > Magnoliopsida > Malpighiales > Erythroxylaceae > Erythroxylum > Erythroxylum shatona. The sequence goes on along the minus strand of JAOSBK010000006.1, from coordinate 36,857,713 downwards.
CCTGCAAGTTGATTGACCTTCATTATATTGGATATATACAACATTTGAATAGTAAAAAATGTAAAATTCAAGCAACTTTTGCATAGTTTGATCGTGTTCTCAGTAGTTGATAGAAAAGCTTTAGTAACTTGTACAGTGTGAAAGGGAAAGTTATGAGGCTATCAGCTAATGATGTCTTATTCTTCTGAACTTTCCACTCAGTTACTTCTTGTTACCTTGCTTGCAGGAATTGCGTCGCTTTTCCAACACAGAGCACCGGAATTCTCCCTTAACCTGCAGAAAAGACCCCAAGAAGGTTAATAAGCGCATTGAGAGTGAAAGCAAAATGTATGTGAACAAGCAGAACATATACGGAATCACGTCCTCATAACATCGTCAAATGTTAGGAGTAAATATGACATTGCAACGAGGAGAAATCCTCATAAAATTTTCTGATCTGTGTGAAATAGGATTACACGTTATGAAAGAACAATAATCGTGGTCTTAACAGGTTTTTCTCAATGCAAAATTCATAGATATGAAGAAGGCTGGGAAGGAACATAGAAGTCTAGTAGAAAATCTCACCCGTGCTCGCATTTCGAGTTAGTGCAGTTGTCATTGCTGACAGGTACAGAATCATGCAAACTGATGGATGTCTCAAGAGAGTTTTGTCTTGAATCTGATTGAGCAAGCTTTTTCTCTCCTTCATTAGCTATAGAATGCCACTTCTTTTGAAGTCCCAGAGTCCCTGGAAAGCAGTGTGGCTGATACTCTTTCTCCTGAGCACGGAACATCTCATGTCTAAGATTGCTTCCCTTAGCAAAATCAAGTCCATAAGCGGGAGTTTTTGAAGCATCATCTTTAACGCGAAGAATGTTTCCTTCACTATTTCTCAAAGCCTTCACCATTTCCGTACTGTTATATATATTACCCGACACATTAGAGCCACAGTCGGATGTACAAGCAACAATAGCATCATTCCTTATCATAGGCTTTTCAGAGAAATGGTCAGAACACTCAGAACCACTGCCAGATTCCATTTGCGGTTGGGACTTTTGGCACATTCTACGAGGACAACTGAACAAACTCAAAGATAGCTTCCTTAGTTTGGCACACTTAGATGCAGGTGCACAAAGCACAAGATTCATTCGAATTTCTATATTACAACCCAAAACAGCCTGCAGAGAACTTGCAATCAGCTTCCATGACTTTTCAGCCTTGGACAGGTAGTCAGGATGGTGGAACTCCAACTCAGCGATTGCCAAATCTGAAATTTTAGTGGTACCTCAGTCATCTCTTGCAAGATATAGCTTCCTTCTAAATGTCAAAATATTCCTAATAAAGCTGAAAATGATAGACAAGACAGATTTTTGCTGTATAGATATGACACTTTTAAATTGATTGAAAACAAATGAATCACATAGAAAACCACTGCATTAATGAAGTCTTACTCAATTTTTATAGTTATGTTGTCTTGGATCAATTGAAGTAAGCCCCATTAAAGAGTTCTGCATGTACCTTTATCAACTTGGACAGAGGAAAGTTTCCCTCGTTTTCTGAGAAACTTCTTAAGTGAATTTGACTGGCAGAATTCTGTAGCTCTTTTCCATACTGACTCCAGAGTTGATTTTGGATCCCCTTGCAACCCAAGTACATCATATGAACCAGGAATAAGACGCTTCAAGCTCTCCCCTGTAGACGAGCTTCTGCAAAGATTGGCATCTGTATCCACATTGTTGTGCATGTTAAAATCTAATCCATTTAGTAATAGCGTGATTATTATCAAAAGTTCCAGGTTTATTGGACGAAGACAACATTACACTATTTAAATGCAACTGAAGCCTACATCCTTACCTCTATCATTAGCATTTCTCAAGGAAGACTTGGAATCACTTGCATCCAAGGAAGAAGACTCAATTGAGCTTAGCTGTAGAAGAGCTACAGTGAGCCATGTGCTTTGGTTTTTTGACATCCTCAATTGTTTCTCAGTTTCAGAAAGTATTTTCAAGGCTAGACTCAATCTGTGCATATCTGCTTCGGCTATCAAAATGACACTTGGAACCATAAATATAACCCCATGACAAATATATGTTACAAAATGTGAGAGAAACTCCATGTTGGAAGTACAAAAAGGTTAAAATGTACAACTTAAGATTCACATAATGTCTTTTCAATTGAAAAAAACAGGAACTTGAAAACTATATGTTAACAGAAAAGCTGCAAACACGGAGATGGGACTGATAACGATAAAAACGAGAAGCTCTGACCAAAATAGGGGGGAAAAAGATGAAAGACATAGAAAAGTCAAACTTTACACAGTAGAGGTGGATCAAAATTGAGTAACGATCACAAAGACTTCTTTAGTAGACTGATTTTAATATCCCATTTTCACTACAGTAGGGTAAAGAGACTATAAGATGAGAGATATAGCACAAACTTCAATGGAATACTAGTTCAGTCCAGCATAAAACAAAAATGTGGACATCAATACAACAATTACTGGCAGCGATTGAAACTTTAACATATTTTGATCATATAGTTCTTACAAGCATATCTTTGAGAGAATTTCCTTCGGATTTCAGAGCTTTCTTCTTGGCATTTTCCAGCAAGTATGTCCATAATAAGATTGGCCAACTGTGAAACAAGTTGCATAGGATCAATCCTGGATCTCATCAAGTCTCTGGCCCTCCTAACTGTTTTTGACGTATCAGATGATAAAGCCAGATCGAGCAAATCAAGCAATTCATCATCAGAAGCAACTCCAATCTGCACGACAAATGGAACTTCAAAAAGTTAGGGATTGAGATGTGCAAGAAGAATTTTTAAGGAACCAACAAAATTTACTTACAAGTTCATGGGCTAATGGAAGTGTGATCCTTTTACCAAGTAAACTAAGTTGATCGAGCATTGTTTCTGCATCTCTAAGGGAACCATTAGATTTAGCTGCAATGAAGTTTAAAGCAAGTTGATCAAATTCAAGACTCTCTTCGACACAGATGCTACCCAATCTGCTTGCTATTTCATCATCCTTTATCTTCGGAAAATGATACCTCTGAGATCTAGTGACTGCACTTCTCGGCAACTTATCCAGATCAGGAGTTATCAGCAGAAAGACAACATGTTGAGAAAGGTTGTCTAAGCTATTTAAAAAGGTGGCCCATGTATCCGCATGCAACAATTGACACTCATCAACTATGAAAACCTTGAAACGTGACGAGAGTGGAGGAATTGCTGCATTCTTAAGAAGGGATCTTATCCTCTCAGCTCGGTTGATTCTCACAGAGTCCACTTCTTTCACATCCTTGCTCCTTCCAGAAAAGAACATAACACATTCCCGACACAGACCACATGGCTTATTCTCCCTTAGCGATAGGCAGTTTAATGCAGCTGCAAATATCCTGGAGGCAGAGGTCTTCCCAGTTCCACGAGGACCGTGGAAGAGGTACAGAGAGGCTATCCTTCCTCTGGAAATAGCACATAAAAGAGACTTCGTCACCACAGTTTGTCCCACCAATTCATGAAAGGATTTTGGCCTGAATTTCTGACTGAGAGTCCTAGGAGGTTCCTTTGCAACAAGCTTCAACTTCCTCCGCCCATATTGAGTCGAGTCATCTACTTCCCTGGACAACAAAGGATGTCCTTCTATGTTACAATATGAATTCGACACTCGGAATTTTGGGGTTCTTGCCCAACAGCAGCTTACTGCACATCCACCGTCATCCTGAAACATGAAATCATTCTCTTCCTTTGCAAATAACGATATGCTACAGCTCGACAAAGCATCACTTGTAGAAAGACACGGACTGGCAGTACAACTCAAGGCGTTACCCATCAACCCACTTGATACAATTTTGTTTGAATAGATGGCTTTCCGACTTGAAACACAGAGGTCAATGTTGTCTACATGTGGTGATTCTGCAATTGGTTCGCTAGCGGTATCTACTTTCTCCATGCAGTTCTTGATAGTTGTCATGCATGCAGAGGCCCCCTTACCCTCCATATGATTGCCACTGTATCTTTGGCTCAGTGATTTGTTTCCACAAGTACCTAGTCGACAATTATCCAATACTTCATCAAGTTTGGGCCCTGTTGGATCACCTACATTATCTACTTCACTGTGGTTTTCGCATGAGATTAACTTGGATTTTCCCAAATTGCAAGGAAATTCTAAATCATCAACTTGATCATCCTGTAATCCATTAGCTTGAAAGTTTTTCGTTGCTGACAGACAGTTATGATCAGAACCATCACATTGGCAACCATGAGTGAAACGAAGTGAGATTCCATTTGTGGAGTTGGTTTCCCAATTTACATTTTCAAGTAAAGCAGAAAATTTGCTCATAGAATTAGTTGATGGATCCCTCAGTGACCTAACTCGCCTCAGTGCTATGAGAGTCCTTGAGATAGGAACATCAACTGAATGCCGCCGCCCATCAGCCATTTTTCAATGTCACTAACAAGCATCAAATGAAGCCCGCTTGCACACCACAAAATCAAACTTCAGGAACCACAGAAAAAGGCAACAATCCCTACCTGAACGAAAAATAATTGAAACATTCTGGTATTAGAACGAAATCTTCCCACACAGTAAATTATTCCATAGAACCGAGAAACTTGGTGAAAACCTAAATATCTTCAAGACGAAAACAGAAGAATTCTACCGTACAAGTTCCTGTTGCAATGAAAATATCACTGAAGACACTGAGAATATGAAAATGCAATGCACCGTAAGAACCAACCAAAACGATAGTACGAGATAAACTAGAAAACTGTATCCGCCGAGTAAAAAAGAAGCAAGTTTGCGTACAATGCGAAAGGAATAGATATCCACACTGTTCTTGAAGAGAATGAGCATGACCAAAATGCACCAAAACTCAAGAACAGTAACACAGAGTTAGCACCTTTAAATGCATCCCACTACAAGAACACTATACAAAATGCTTTGTTTTGCCTTACAGGGTTGAAAACAGAGAGCCAGTTGTCCTTTCTCTAAAACCAAGTCACCGATAGTTCCATATAACCAATACAAACATACACGGCATTGTCCGTAAACTACTCACATCATCCAGTCAGAGAATAACGGAACTTGAGGCAAGAGAGAGAAAAATAAAATCTAAAAGGAGGAGCAGACCAGGTTAAGAAGAATCTTAGAATTCAAAACGTAAGAGATGTAAAAAAAATTGCAGGGGAGTAAGAACAACGTCAAGCATCAAACGTCAAAGTTGGAAACCAAACCTGGAAATGTAGACCACCATACTCCAACATCGAAGTTGACGAAATTTTGAAAATGAGCAGCGTGAAAAACGGGATACCCAGAAAATACAGACGATAAAAACAAAAACAAGGGAGACCCTTGAGCCTAAATTCGATCGATGCCTTGGTGAACGAGCTCTGGAAATAGTTTAAGCACATAAAAACAACAGTGACATAGAGAACAGAAGATAACACTGATACAGAGATAGAGAGAAGGTAAGTGGCAATGCAGTAAATGCCATTAAGATAAGGGGTCTACAATAATCTATAAACCATGGCTGGAGAGGGACAACGTGTACAGAAGTTATAGAAATATTTTTCGCAGAATTCTTGTTCCTTATGGCAGAGTGTTGCAGCGTTATCGGTAAGAGAGCCTAGACCGAGGTCGCTTTGGTAAATTCACGTTCTACGTGGTTTCAGTTAGTTTGAGTAGTTTTTCGACAGCAAACTGGCAAGTTTGGTCTTGTTCGAAAGTCCTCTCACTCAGTTCAGTTCTTGGCGCGTAAGCACACGCCTTATCCGGCATAGCTCAATTAGATGATCACACGGACTGTGCAATGTCAAGGTCAATCAATAAAGGCGCGTGGGACTGCATAAGTTATAACTAGAAGGGAAGTAAAGGAAAAGAGGAGAATCCGGGAAGAGTGACACACTTTGGGTAAACATCGTTTGAATCATTCGTCAAAGCTTTTAAATGCCGATTCTGTTCTTTTACTCTTTGCACTGCGCAACTTCACCCTTTCTCTCTGGCACACATCCTGAGCCTGCGACCCCAATCTTTGCTGGTTCTTCTTCATCACATGTGATAAATAATAAATATAACTTGGGATGGTGACTAGAGCCAAGGCTGTCTATTCTTTTCTTTTCGTGGCAGGTGACGATTTCGCACACCGAATGATACCAACAACGACCTTTCCTTACATATCAACCCATGCTGTGCTGCTTGGTCTAAATTTTAAAAAAATGTATACGTTATAAAATTTAAAAAAAAAATGACATATACCCTAATTAGAAAGGTGCCTACAACATTACTTTGAAGTGTACCAATCATAGACCAATCCTATGATGCTAAGATTAGATTGCTATGTAGGCCTTGAATAGTGATATTTAACTATTTATTACCGATACTTGAAGTGAGTGAAGTGCTGAAAAACACATTAACATAAATAATTAATGAACTTTTAAAACTAAAATTGAGGAGGGTAATATCGAGATGTGATACTTTTGGGAAGCATAAGCTAACAATTGAATGGGCACCGTTAGCGTAGGCAGGGAACGCCGAGCTCCACCCTAATAGGGTCGTAGGCTTGACCCTGTAGGGAAAGTAAATTGCCTATTTATTGGGCTGTTATGTAGCCTGTGGCACGCCGTTCGCCTAATAAAGCCCTGACATATATATATGTATCATAAGCTGCTTTTCCTGTGATCGATCACGTTACCGCCACCTTTTTATAGTTTATTTTTTCATTTATTATTATTTTACTATTTTAATTCGTGGATGTTCTGTTGATATTGAATTTGAAGAGAATTGTTGAATGAGTTCTACTGATTAATTGAAAACATGATTTGGTGGTGAACCATCCCAAAGGGTGCAGGTTCCAACTTATGCGATCCTAAAGAGTTTGAGAAATTGTGTGAAGAAACACTTATCTTTGTAGATTGATTGAGTACCACATTTATAAACAATTACAGAGAAGATCCTATCTTAATGAATATATTCTAACTTCCTAATTTAGATACACCCAAGATATATACAATTTGAATTAAAATAGAAAGAATCAATCTACACGCCTATGATGGTGCAACGGTTACTTTGTTACGTTTGAATGACGTCGAATAAGACCTTGCTTTATACGTCTATGTAATGACGTGTAGCTAACACTTGTACCGCTGGCCTTCAAAGATTCGGTAAGTGACATTATAGTCTTTCGTCGATGTAAAGGAATTTGAAGAACGTGATTTAAGTCAACTTGAACTCTCTTCCGCCCACAATTTTTTGTTTTCTTATGGGACACATCAACCGCTTCACCATTTGGAGTATCTTTTGCCCGTTTCCAAATCCTTTGGACTGTTCTTATATGAATTGAAAACAACTCTGCAACCTCTTTGATTGTATCTCTTTTCAACTTTCCATTAACACTTTTTCTAATAAAGTATTGTATATTGCCCATCTCGGCTCATTTGTTAAATTTTTCTTTGTTTCCCTTACTATTCCCTCTTCCAGCAATGTATCTGTTTTTAAGGGAAAAAAGTTACATTCAATTTCTAAAATAACCAATAATGAAAAATTTTGGACTGAAAAGATAAAAAAGAAGGGCTTACAATTCTTAATATAAACAAAATTATTATTATTCATAAACAATAACAAAGCTAGAACAAGAAACTGCCACCAAAAGCTAACTTCATGAACGAGGTTTGGACTTATAATCTTGCGTATGATGATTGTTTAATTTACATACTAAAAGAAAACGTCCTTGAATACAACCTACGTTCTATATTTGAAGCCACGATCAGATACATGCGTTCTCACTCCAACTTTTACTTGCCCAGATTGGGAAAAGTCTTTTTTTATTTTCGTAGAATTTGATAAAATATCTTATCATATTAAGCATCTTTATGGGCAATAGTGCAGTGTTGAAAAATTTAAAAGAAACAACATGCAATACAAAAAATACATTAAAAAATACAATAACTGCAGTGCAGTAAAACATGAATGAGAAGAAACATTCAAACAAATTCATAATACTGGAGAGAACTATTTATTATAAAAAATAAAAATAAAAATAAAACTGAAGATTATCTATGTCTAAAAATAACCTGAATTGTGAGATAAGATTGATCCATCTTCCACACACACACACCATCGAAATCTACATCTGTTAACGGTGGCTCGAACTCTTGATCGGGATCCAAATTTAAATCGAACATCGTAGTGGGTGTAGTTAACAGATTTGATAATCTCGACGTTACGGTTTTATTAGGATTTTCAGAACTTACCGAAGTAATATTCAAATCAATTGAAACTACTCCCGTTGCACATTACTTCAACATTCAAATCAATATTTTGTTTTTCTAAATTGAAAGCCATGAATACATATGCTGTTGTTTTTAAAGTTCCTTCTATATATATATATAGCCACTGGAGTTTTTGGTTTTAGTTCCTTTACAAATTTTTTAAATATTCTGTAAATTTTTAAGTTCTAAAATTTTCACATGTTACTGTGCTTGGCTCCAAATTTGAATCAATCAATTTTCAAATTTTTTAACAATGTTGAGATCAAAATAGAATGTTAAAATGAATAGATATGGATGAATGTCAAAAAATAATGATGGAGTTTTTGAATTAAGTTTTTGTTTAATTAAAATTTTGAGTAAATTAATTTTTAAAATATTTTCTTATCTTTAGATCAATATCCAAAGTAGAAACAAAGAGCCACAAGTATGGAAAGCAATAATGATGGATTTTCTTATTGATATTTGTGTTTGGCTCCAAATTTTGATTGAATTAATTTTGAAAAATTTTAGTAAAATCTTATGACCATACATGGTGGAAATGAAGAGAAGATGGAATTGATGAGATGCTCATATATATGGTAGAAATGTAAATAATGCAAAACCAATAAAAATTCTTTTTAATTAAAAGTTGGAAACATCCAAACTCTGCATATGATATTTGAATGATTGCATTGTTAATATTAATAATAGAAAAACAAAAACATCATTGTTGAATAGTACTATTAATAAGGGAATATCATACATTTTGTTAGCTTTCTTAATAAGTGTGCATCCCTCTAAAATAACTTTTATTTTGGACAGGAGAGAGTAGCATTTTGCATGCATGTCTCTCACAATGCTTGTCAACATTTGCGCAAAAATATACAAACCACTAGGTTATGAGTTTTGTTGCCTCATGTTAAATCAGACAAGTCTTTTAAATCTTGATAGACTTGGCATTTTACCACTAATGTATTACACTATTTTTAAAAATAAAATATGAGTTTCTAGTACCAATCTTCTTCTGGGTTCTATCGAGCATTTAAGTGCCAACCGAATCCTTTTTTTATGTTAAAAGAAACATAGTCCTTCAATAAATTATTGGAATGAGTTATTTAGATATTTATTATATTCTTTTTCTTTTATTACAAACCGAGTTCTCGAGACACATAAAACATAGAGAAATTATGTAAGTTAGATTTAACATATGAAACCTAGAGAAATCTTATTTTCTAGCTACAATAAAAACTAACCATTTTCATTACTTCTTTTTTTCCCACCTCTTTTCGAAAGAATGGATCATGTTGTTCATTGCTAAAACCCTTTCAATTAAAACTAACCATTTTCATTACTTCTTTTTTCCCACCTCTTTTCGAAAGAATGGATCATGTTGTTCTTTGATAAAACCCTTCCAATTAGTTGCAAAACAACTTCTTATTGAGATATAGAGCTTGATAATATATATTAGACTTTACACTAGACCCACGATCGCAAAAATATGTTGTGTCTTTTGTATTCTTCTAGGCATATAAATACGTTCGATTCTCCTAGTATACTGATGTCGAAAACAATTCACAGTAAAATAAAACTCTAACCACTCGTGGATGTAGCCAAATATTGATGAACCACGTAAATCTATGTGTGTTTGTTATTTTCGCATTTATTCTTTGATTATTGTGATTGATTATTCATAACAACTCCATATTTTCAATAAAACAAAGCTAATCAAAGGCAAACTATGGTCTATTGTGTTTTATTAGCTTAAATTATTCCATAGTCAATGCCTTTCTTATTCACATATCACCCGACTCCTAGTAAAAACCAAAAAAAGAAAACTAATAATCTTCCAAAGTCAGGAGTAGTTAAAAGCAAAGTTTACCAACCCAGATACCTTTTGGCCACTTGTATGTACCGATTAATCAAAGTTAAGATGAACGACTTTGCTAAGAAAAGGACACATAACATGTTTATTAAAAGCTTGATTGCACTTCCATACATACCTACATATCAACAAGTGGGGACCTCTCCTGCTTTGAAGAACTGATCTATGTAAGATGCTAACCAACCAAAAGAAATTATATAGAATAATATTTACTATAATATGCTTCTATCGCAGATTTTACTTTGTCTTCTCAAAAGGTACATGAAAATCTCATTCTGTCGTAATGATTCTTTTTTCGTCTGGTAATTCTTTTTTTTTTTCCACAAAACGGGCGCAGAGAAGAATTTTACCTTATATATGAAACGGAATGTTATGTCTTTTATTACCTTACGTATTTAAAAGCTCTCCTATTATACCTACTTATGTCTTACACACGATTATAAATTTATTACTTTTTTCAATAATTAAAAAATATTGTTTATAAGTAAAAAAAGAAATCAATTAATTTTTATTTAACAATCTTTTTTAATTAAACTTCAAATTCTTCAACAAATAAGAACAATCTCTTTCTATCATATTTTAAATCATTTAATTTTATTTAATCATTAACCAGTTTGGTAGCGATTTAATCTCAATTGAATATTTTAAACCTTAACGTACCATCTTGTCTTATCAATTTAACTTTCAATTTTATTGAGGCCGGCCTATTCAAGTAAAGAAAAAATGTACTTGTTTATAAGAAAGTACAGGCCAAAAATGGTTAAATCCTATATAAAGATCAAATTCTACATCACCTAACGCATTCAACCAAGAACCAACCAACCAACCAAGGCCCTCCCTCATGCATGTAATTGATGTTCTGCGTTGGCATTTTATATAGAATGGGACAAAGGCTGCGTTTATATTTGTTGAAATCTGAGTAATAGTGATGACTGAGAAAGAAGGCCGGCCAAGTTATATTAGCTAGCTTGTCCTGATCTCTGGTCCCATTAGTAGATTCATTCAATCCTAACAACTACGTTAGAATGGTGTAGCTTATGTCAGTTCCAGAAGTCCAAAAGAAACAGCGCAAGCCAAGATATGCATAAAGAAAAAAAAAGAAACAGAATCAGATAAAGCCTACCATCGAGATAACATAAATAATTGCTACTTCATGCAAAGAGTTTGTCTACTTCCTTCTCTATAGTCATTTGGCTATTGTTATTATTATTTTGCTTCGACTCTACGCTTTGAAGCGAGGTAGCCTCTTCTTTGAACTCTTCTTTGAAGTACGCTTTGGTTCGACGTCCGGTCCCAGTTTTAAATTCCACTCGACTTGATTATCTATCCCACCAAGAAATACTATTCTATCTGCAGCACAGAAGTAATAACCTAAAGGTTTTCGCCTTGAAAGCAACTTTCTATGAGGGTATTAATGAATTACACGGATTTAAAACAAAAAAGTTGCCATCGGCAGAAAGAGAAAGTCAACTTTTAATACTATTGTTTACGTTTCACATTTTAATATTTTAATATTCTGTGATGATAATTTGTAGTATTTAGAAAATGACAGATGATGTTAAATTATTGTAAAAGAAATTTAGCCAGCATACTTTCACGAACTTGAAGACAACTGGGACACTGTCATTGCAATGCAGACAGTAAAAGATTATTTAGTGGATTTGATTTATTGTGACGTAAACGGACCTAATAAAAGTTTAGTCCCCAGATTAGGTTTTCTGTCACGGTCGCGTTAAGCAAGCATGCTGCGTCCAGAAACAAAATGAATTCAAACGTGGTGTGCAAATCGCTCAGGTTTGGCTGTCTCGTCAAACTTTTCACATGCGAAAGTTTTAGCTTCTGCTAGTTTGACCCCCTTTATTTTATTTGAATCCCTTTAGTTAAAGATAAATTGACCTAAAAAAGATATATTCGTTAACCTTAATTTTATACGTGTTTAAATATTATTTACTAAATAAATTTTTAGAGTAATTATAAAAAGAAATCATTACCGCAATTTTAATCTTCCTAAATAAATAAATAATATTGTGATAAGATTATTTTGTGAATTCCTCCAGACCAAATTCTAGATTAAGCCATAAGAAATACATTATTGAGGTTTAGTAGTATTAAGAATTTAAAGAAATACTTCTCAAAAAAGAATTTAATTAAAAGAAATAAATATAAGGATTGTAAAATTTATAAATTTCAATTTCTATCATTATATGTAGCAAGGTATAAAAAGAAATAACTAAAAATTATATTTAATAATAATATTATTATTATCATCATCATCACTAAAATCAATTTAAAACTTCTAACGCGACTAGATGTAAATATAACATGTATTATTATTTCACGGATAACTGAAAAAATAACATATAAAATGCATAAAACTCTTGGTCTTATGAAAGTCTAAAGAGAGTTAGAATGTACTAATCTTTTTTTGTATTTTTACGAAAAAAATAGTTCTATTACTTAAACTTGACTTAAATCTGTAACTTTATAGTGACAAAGAAAATAACTAGAAAATTTACTTCAATGCATCAATAAAATAATAACATGATATTATCAAATTCTTAAATATGAACCAGGATGTTTCTTGTCATTGGTATTGCTTTTCTCTTAACTCCAAAATATTGTATTTTATAATTTAAACACTTAGATTAATAAACATCTACCTCAAAAAATAGAAAAAAAAAGTTATTCACCTTAATTTTTAAATTTTTAGAAAAGAAATTTATGTAATAGTTTTAAATTTCCAACATTATATTTCAAGAACAATATAAAATTTCTCAAAAATATTTAAAGGGTTGTTCTACTCTTTATAAGTAGTTACAATACTATGATATGATTTTCATTAAGTTTATTTTATTAAAATATAATAGGACTTTCAAAGCACATGATTAATATTGAAATTTTAAATTTTGTATTACTAAAGTTTTAATCGGAGACACGTAACTGTAATTATCATAATATCTCAAACTAGAATTTAATGTGTTTACTAAATAGTGGCATAATCATTTGGGTTAATTACAAAAAAATCTTAAACTTTGCTCAATTTTGTAATTATAGCTCGAACTTTAAAAAATGACAATAAAATATTCAAACTTTCAATTTTTTAATTCTTGCCCAAACTTTAAAAAGTGATAATAAAATGTTCAAATTTTCAATTTTTCAGTTCTAGCCTAAGGTTAGTGTCTATGTTAAGTTTGTCGACATGTCTTGCTACATGTTCCAGAAACTCTAACTATTAATGTACATCAACCAAAATTAACACAACGAATGGAGATTAATGAATCGATGTTATTGTTAAAATGAAATTCCTAAATCAATTTATGCAGCCTTAGCCATTCGTTATATGTTTGTTCTTCCGATGCCCTCGGCCTTTTCTTTTCTATTTGTTCTTCCGACATCACAAACTACTCTCACATTAGAGTTCCTAGCGCTAGCAAGTTCTTCATTTTTAGTACGTTCTCTCGATACCCTTAGAGTGAGGGCATTGAGGCTATGTAATCTGAAAATTGAAGGGTGAGGATGTTAAGAGAATAAACTAAAAATAAAAAGAAAAAATTGAAAACAAAGTGTGAGGTTGTCGAGGCTGTGTAATCTGATTTTGTTCATTTTAAATAACAATATGATTTTAATTATGTAATTAAACGATGTTGTTTTATTAATGTTTGTTTATTGTGTTAATTTTAGCTTATGTGTATTAATAATTAGGGTTTCTAAAGCACGTGATAAGTTATGTTAGTAAACTTTAACGGAAACACTAACGTCTGACTATAATTAAAAAATTTTGAAATTTTAAATATTTTATTGACGCATTTTGAAGTCCGGGCTATAATTGAAAATAATTAAAATTTTGAATATTTTATTGTCACGTTTTGAAGTTTGGGCTAGAATTGAAAATAACTAAAAATTTGAGTATTTTATTGTCACTTTTTAAAGTTCGAGTTATAATTACAAATTAAGCAAAGCTTGAGATTTTTGATATGATTAACCCTAATTTTTTTAATACTATTTCCGTGATAATAGAAATGGACAAATCATAATGTGTTTACTTAATAGTGTAATACACTTCGATTTTTATTATCACCTTTATGATAATAACAAAATAAAAGGGCTGGTATTTTTTATTAAAGAGAGAAGGCGCAACTTAAAAAAAAAAAAACTAGTCTTTTCAAGATTTGAAAAGCTCTTTGACGATTTCTAACTTTTGAGATTAAGGATTGTCTAGTAATTTACTTCATAATTAAGTGTTAAGCTTTAAGAATGGACTACTGATTGTACTTTTTTGGTATCCAATTGACAGTTTTAAGACCAAGTTATAAAGTTCGTTGACTTTTAGGATAGTTCTTCCTTATCAAGTACAAAATCTTACCCGGCTTGAATGGGAATTAGTCTGGATGTGGATGATTTAAAAGTGCCTTCTCATAATTGAGACCCTCCTAGGATACCCGTGAGCAACAAAAAAAAACTAAAAAAAAAGTAAGAGCACCAAAATTTGATTCGGAAAAACAAAAAGTATTTGTGAACTTTTTAAACAAGGTTTGAATTTGATTGATCATAATTTTAAAAAACTTCTCATTTTCTAACAATGAAAGAGATATATATATTGAGCAATAGAAATACATTTTTAATATGAGTTATTTAAAAATAACTTTAAGATTGCGTATTATTAAATTTTCTTAAATTTTACGTAAAAATGAAATTTTTGTTGACTTATTGTGACGTTGAATTACAAAATTAAGATTAAAAAAACTAACCAATAACTTGTTAAATTGAAAGAAATGTCAGAAGATAAGGGTAGGTAGGGCTAAAAGAGGAGAGGAGATTGTAATTTAATTATAATTAGTATCGAAGAAAAGATAATTGACAAATTAGTAAAGGAGAAAACAATATTAATTTGGGGAGCACAAAAAAAAAAAAAGGATGCAAAGTACTACCTTTAAATTCTTGTCCAGATTTTCAATTAAAAAAAATACTTCACTATAATTGCAGTTTTCATTGGTGTGAGCCTATAGAAAAATCTTGAATTCAAAATCTCCCAAATAATTAAAGATCGTATATGATAAAATGACTTCAGACTCAGACAAATAACACATGTAAATGTAATTGCGTCTACCTCATAAGATGCCAAAAGGTCAAGTATTAGTGATACCGACCGAAACGCATAGCTGTCAATGTAAACCAATCCCAAAACTTGACAATATGGTTTTGACTTCGTCGATCTTTCAATTGTCCAAAATTTCTGGCAATCCCTTGCTCAATAAAACTGAAAATTTCCTCAATTTAATGTAAACTAAATAATTTTTATGAGTGCCGTAGAGAATTGAACGAGGTGAGGTTTAAAAACTTTTTCCTGGCCGACTAACTTTATCAGATGCTGACGTTTCATTTTTTAATTAATTTTGTAAGGACTCAATTAATAATTAATGATTAAGCACAAAATAATTTTCTAACTTCGTAAACACAAAATGAGTTATTCCATCTTTAACGGCAATGGGGCTTATCAGGTTGGATACATCCCATTACACTTGTTTCGTCATCAAGGACTTAGTTCGATATTTTTTACTTTTCTCATATTGAGCATGTAACGAGAAAGCTGTTGGGCACAGCGAGTGTATTTTGTGAAAAGGAAAATAAAATGAGCAAAATAGACATAAGATTTTTAACGTGGTTCACCCTTAACTTTGGGCTACGTCCACGGACAAAA
>JAOSBK010000006.1:36823730-36841807 GCA_027568895.1 Erythroxylum shatona | reverse complement strand
GCTGTCAAGCTCACCCCCTTTCATCCCCATCTCCAGGTATCGAGCGGGAGATCGGATGAAAGAAAGTCAAGGCTTTTGTTCGATTTTGGTTATCTTGGGTTTTGTGTATTTTGGATTTTAGTATTAGTTTTGTATATGGCTTGGAATGCCATTAATGTATTGTAAGCATTTATTTCATGATGGATATGAATTATGAATTTATGTATGGAATTGAGTTATAAATTTGTGTATGATTATGGATATTAATTGTGATTATATATGAATATGATTGGTTTGGGTTTTGGATTAAATTATGAAATTGTATATTGATTTGAGATATGATTGTGACTTGTGATATGGATTCCGGACGGGAGGTTCGATAATACTGATTATCGATTGAGAATTATTGAAGTGTTTTAGGTATAGAATTGTGTTTTTTTGTGTTAGGATTCCGGACAAGAGGTCCGATGAATTTGTGTGGTTTGGTTTGGTATATAAAATTGAGTTTAAAACTATTTGCAGGATTTTGGGATTTTTAAAATACAGCCGTTATGCTGCCCAATTTATGTTATGGTAGTATATGGACAAGTGTGATTATTTGTTTTATGGCAAAAGAAAGATAAGAATAAGATTTTTTAAAGATGAGATTGAGATATTGCATGATTAAGAAGAATATTATGAATTGAGTTTTGATTGAGGATGAATTTTCCAAAAGGGGAAATTAAATTGCTTTGTATAAGATTGAATAAAGTGAAAAAGAAAAGAAAAAAATTTACACCGATTCAGATAGGTTTAGTCTAAGGTTTCCAACGCGCTGTTTTTCTATAATATTTGTTTCGGATGTCGGAATTAAGTTTTTATTAGTAAGCGATTTGTTTTTGTAAATCCATTCCTTCGATTCCGCTTTCGATTTCCGCCTTCGGTTTGTATTCGTATTTGTTTTGCGATATGCTTTCGATTCGTTTTCGCTTTGTAATCCTATTCTTTCGATACTTTCGCTATTTGTTTTTCGCCTTTTGATCCGATTTGTCTTTCGGTTTCGTTTGTGATCCGCTTTGTCCTCCTTTCGTTTCGCTTTGTGTTTCGTTCTTATGTTTTCGCCACTTTGTTTTTCGTTTCGTTTTTTGTTTTTCCGGTTGGGGTCCGGTTCCAAGATCGGGTCCCAACAAGGGGTCATGACGTGTTACTAGATATCACTCTTAACTTGCTTGAATTAAGTGTTAATTCAAATGGCCAACATAACTAGAAACCTAATGGGTCATACACATAGGAGATTCGAAGGATGAGTAAAATAATCTTGAATGGTGATTCAAGATATGAGAGAATGTTTTAGTATTGTATTGTGATGTGATCGTGGTAGAAAACGTTGCATGTAATGGATTAGAAACAAGTTTTGTTGGCTGCCAATTTGGTTATTTAACTTCCCAAAACTTCCATTAATGCATGCTATTCATGATCATCAACTTCTCAAACTGCCATTAATGCATGCTATTCATGGTCATTAACTTCCCATAACTTCCATTAATGTATGCTATTCATGACCATTAACTTCCCATAACTCTCCACTAGTGATGGGGGTTATGGAAGGCCAAATAGTGTAAAAAATAGAGATGATTTTGTGCATCTTATGTAAGATACAAGTAAAAGAAAGGTTATTTTTTACACACACACTCTTTTTCTCTCTAACTCTCATAAGAATTCTTGTCTTTGCTAGCACAAAGAAAAAATTTTAGCCATCTCCTAGTGAGGTTTCATCCTTCTATCTTCGTATGGACCTTCATTAAAGATGGTCTATATTGATCATTGTGGTTTTTGACAACGCAACACGAAGAAGATTAAAAAACAAAGGAGAGTCAACGGAAAGATACGTAAACATATTACATTTCATGGTTTTGTTTTTTATATCTATATGCATAAGTAAATCTGGTTTTTGAAGTTTTGTTTTATTTTCTGTTGTGTATAGTTGATATATATTATGTATGAGATAGATGATCGGAACCTTACAATCCACCCCTCCACATTATAACTAGCTTAAGATTGTTTAATTAGAGAGATATATCGGTCATATCTTAGGGGTTCAAAGAACAATTGAAGATGGATAGTGGGATCTTGCAGAGCAGGTATTACAATTAGAGGCATACAATAGATATGTAGAGAACATCCTCATACATATCACTAATCATTAGGAGCTGTGGTCCCACCTCTACTCACGAGAGTCAATACACTATCGTTATCACCTCAACAACCAAATGAAAATAGTGCCTGTATATACTCAAGAACCTAATACTTCCTTTGTACAAACTAATCCCTGAGTGGGACTAAGCATGAGTTGACAAGCGATCAAATATTAGATTCCTTGTCTACCATGATGACTCATATTATCCAAGAATATTGAGATGAGAAGCAGGCTATTTGTCTCTTTTCTTTCATTTTAATTTTTTAATTTCCATTTTTATTGTGTCTTGATAGTTAATAAGAGAATATCCCTGCTAAATTGATATTATTTTTGTTTCTTTATTTTTCTTATTTATTGTTGATAGACTAAACGATAATTTTTTATATATACAATTAGTTTTTATTTTCATTTGTTTTATTTCCATTGTTTGATGCTCTGTTCCCTTTTATTTTCTTTCTGCAAGAATCACTACACATAATTTGGATAGAATTCATGCTACAAATTGGAATATCTTGCATATAAACAACAAAGGTACAAGTTCATTTTACCTTTTCTCTTGTCGACTATATTCCACTATTTTCTATGCTCAATATGTATATTGGGGATAATTTACATCTTTAAATGTAAGGAAGGGGTATGTGATTTTCATGTGGATTCGATTGTAATTCAAGCATAAAGCATGTTTTAGTTCTTATTTCATAATTTTTCTTTATAAAAATCTCTAATATGTTAATTTTTGTCTTGAAATATTTTGATTTGTCTAAATCATTGATTTAAGCTAGAATACGAGAGCAAGAGGCCATGATTTTATGGATTTTTACTTGCTATATTATGAATGGGTGTTTTAACATTCAAATTAGATGAAAGTACTTAGTATTTTTCACATATGAGCATAAATTGTGAGCTTTTAAACCTATGAGCAATTATCATTATTATATTATGCTCTACTTTTCTTTATTGTGCCTTTATCAAGCATAATTGGAAGATTTTAGAGCTAAGTTTTATTATCCATATTGGGACCATAACTTTTGATTAGAGACATCAAAATTAAAAAGGTACTTAGATTAAACCTTTATTTGAAACTTTTCTTTGAATTTTCTTTATCCTATTGTTATCTTTATGTGTAACCAAATTTGAGCCTTAGCTTTTCTTTGAATTATTTAAACCATATTACAAGTCAATAAACCATTTTTATTATTAGCCTGACATTTACTTTTGTACCTTAAAGGATTGTATTTATTTGATTGTACAAGAATCTTATTAGATAAAGAGGTATAAAGAACGAAAAAAGTTGTAAGCTTATACATTCAATATTATATCTTCTCATATATAACTTATCAAAATTTCCTATAATATCCTTGTAAGCTCGTCAATAATCAATTCAAAAACATCTTGAAACAAATTTAATTGAAAAAAATATATTTTTAAATTATTGTAATTGTAAAAAGGGGAAAGAGAAGATGCTTGTGTTATTCAAGACTTGTTTTCCATCTTACTTACGTTTTATTGAGAGATTTACGATAGATGAAGTCAGATTTTTGTAGTCTTGTTTATGTAAATTCCTTCTTTTTTGTTAACTCAAATTTACCCTTACTATACCTTTACCTAAGCCCCATTACACCTTGACTTAAATTGTTTTAAATTTTTTCCTCTAATGTATTTTATTGTGGCGGAGATACGGTGTATTAGTAAGCATATGGTTAAGATTCCTTTTACGCATTGATTTGATAGTTATAATAACTTCCACTATAAATACTTTAAGCAAATCATGCAAATCTTTTATGTGAAAATGTTGAGTCCTGTTGCACTTGATTTTAAAAAGATTGCCAAGACATCATTTGTGGTGTTTTCTTATGGGAATTTATTATATGATTATTTGATTATAATAATACTTTGGTTTGATTCTAAAGGCATGAAAATAAGCTGGGATGGAGGAGAGGAGGATATTTAGAAGGGTTAATGAATTTAAACTATTAGTTGTTTGAGGACAAACAAATACCTAAGTGCAGGAAAGTTGAATAAGTGCTTACTTGTTCATATTTTTAGGTTTATGTTTAGTGCAAAAAAAAATTTATTAGAGTGTTTTTTAATTTTTCTAGTACTCAAGTTATCCATATTTTATTTTTAAGTCATAATTTTTTATTTACATTAAACTGAATGAATTTTGACAAGCTTGAAACATTTTGGTGTTGTTTTAAATGTGTTATGAGACTTCAAGATAAGTACATGATTGTGTTTAAAGAATTAGGGGCATGTTGATTACTTTTTGTGGTACATACTCATGTTTAAGTGATATAGGCTTGTGTTGGTGTTTGATCAAACCGTGTTCACGTTTTACGCTTGTGTTTATACATTTTATACATCTAAATTTTACTTTAGAATATATCTTATATTTGACTGATTTATTACCCATAATATGTTTCAAATTTTAAAAGGCAAAATTTAGAGGTAGAAGTAACAAAGAAGTTGGAGAGACATAATTAGAAGACCTAGAATGGCAAAGAGAATGAAGAACAAGCAAGAAGATGAAGTTGGAGTAAATTTCCATTGGTCTAAAGTGAATTTCTTGGAGATTAAATGGGATTTCATCATGTTTCCATTGATTTTTCTATTTTTCATTAGTTTTGATACTACATATTATAAGTTTAGGAACTAAAACTTTTATGCTACTTGGATAAAATGAACCCTAGGATAGATTATGTAGTGATTTCAATTTAATTTAGTTTATTCTTAAGTTTTATTGACATTTAATTATGTGTTTGTTATTTGTTCTTGAATTAATATTGTTGGCATGTTATTCATAACTAATTTCATACAATTTAGATTAAGAAACCTTTTTTGTAAATTGATCTAGCATAATTGAAAAGAGTTACATACAAACCTAGAGATAAATTGTTATAAATTTTCTAGATTAGGGTCAAACCTAATAGCGAAATTTATGAATTAGTTAATGCAATTCTAGAAGTTTTAATTAGAAAGAGAATTTGAACAATCAACCTAGGATTAGTTGTTAATAATGATGAGAAAGACATTAGCATAATTGAGTAATTTCTACAATCCAATGAACTTTAGATTAAATTGATGTGGGAAGACTTAATTACGTGAAAATACGTGAAAAGTCCTCAGGGATTCAAAATATGAGTAATGTTATCTTCATCGATTGTTTCTTAGTTTAATTTGTAATCTAGTTAATTAATTGCATTGATTTGTTCTTAGTATTATTTTAGTTTTGAAATTGATCTCATCATCTTAATTTTTCGGCTGGATAATAAGAAAATAGTTACTACTAGTACTTAGTCTCTGCGTAATCAACACTTGGTATTAAAAAACCTATCCTATAGAAGTGGTATGTGCACTTCTCTGATTTATAGGGTAGGAGATTAAAATCATATATCAAAACCCCTTTTTGATTAACTATATCAAGTTTAATTCCAACTTTTCATTTTTTTTAAATAAAGGTTTCCTTATAAAGTGTTAGGGATGGTCTAATACAACAGTCAAAAGAAAGATTAAATTGACCTATAGACCAGATGATGAACCATCTACCTAATTGATTAGTACTTTTTCATTGCCAAATTTGGTACAATTAGTCTATAGCTATCTTTGAAACATGGAAAAATAGATCTTTTGTTAAGAAGAAAAACCTACAAAGGTGTTAAACCATTTGACAACTCCTCCCTTAAGATCTTTAAATAAAGGGAAACAAGTAATCCACACTAGAAGAAGCAGGAGATAAAAGTGGAGAGACTAGAATGAGACATTATTTCCATAACCATAGTCCAAAATGAGTAAGAAAGGAAGGAAAATGAGCAGGATTAAAGGGAGTTAAAGACAAAGAAGATCCTTTAAGGAATAATGATCATTGAGTGATTAAAATCTTAAGAGAGGATATGAAAGAAAGAAGGCAAGTTTTAATGAAAAACAACCCTGATAATTATAGTAGAATAACGATAACTAAGAAAGAAGTTAATAGAGTCAATCCTCAACACTTGATGTTAAGATATATGTTATGTATCTTATTATTAATTTTGACATTATTGAATAATTGGACTTTTAAGATAATGTTAATTAGCTTCAAATTCTAATCAATCTTGGATTTGATTGGTTGATTATAGCTGGACTTGGAGGCTGAGATCTTAAAGCCATCTTGGATAATATTGGTAGCTAATTGTATGTAGATAGTAAGCGAATCACGACTCTATCTAGCAAAGAGGTCTTGGTGAATTATGTGACTATTTAGTTGAGTTGCTCTTCTGTCGTGACTCCTTCTTTGTCTGTAGTGGTCGATGGGTTATGTGTGAGTTGTGGTTACTTCCTATTTGTGCTTGCATGATTTGGATAGATAATTGATGTGGGAGTGCTATTGAATTTTTGGTTAAAGATCATGTATCTATTGCAATCTTTTTTTGGAAAAATCATGCAACCTGGGCTGATAGCATGAGCATATTGGTACCAATTTAATGATAATGGATCTGTTAACTAAAGGTTTACCACCCAAAACGTTTATTGGTCATGTTGAACGAATGGACACTATAGATAAGTCCTTGTTAGCATAGCAATCTGACATGTATATATACATATAATTGTTTTGCTCAAATTGTTACGACATTTGTGAATTCAATTACAGTCATTTTTTTGCTCACTTACTTGCTATCCATATTATGTCGTATACAATAATTATTTTTGTGAGATAACAATTACAGAGTTACCCACTTAAAATTTTATGAGTTGAGTTGATTATGCAATACATGGAAGGAATCATGTTGCATAACTTGTGACCATTGTGATCTCATCATCTTAATTCAATTAAGGATGACTTGTTCAATTCCATGTATTATATGCACTTAAAATTTTATTGTTGAATCACCAAGTCGTAACATAGGCCAAGTAGGAGATTGTTAGATTATTTAGTGGCCCATATCACTTATGAATTTGAGTCCAATGAAAAGAGCTCAAGATAATGATTATTGGGTATTAAGAAGTTGGTATCAAATGGGTCCAAGACCCTTTCCCTCTCTCCTTTAAAAATAAAGTGCAACAACAAATATGTTGATTGTTTATATGTTTTAGAAAACTATCAAGAGAGGTTTCTGAACCATTAAGAAAACTATTAAAAGACGATAAGGCAAGCGAGGGAATCAATCCTTACAAACATTATCATAGATTCAGGTCTGACTTAATAAATCGATCCATAAATGTTTTACAAAAATGACAGATAGGAAAAGGTCCCCCTAAAAAGGAAAAATTAATCAATTAAGAAAAAAAAACTAGTCAATTAAAACATCCACAGTAATATTAATTAGATAAAATTGAAATTATAGATTATATTACACAAAAATATCTAGTAGCTTGTCTAATATTGAAATTAAAATTATGTTTATGACCCTAACTTGATAATTATTTAATTTGTAAGAATTATTTTTTATCTTAAAATTTGTAGGATTTATCACTTAATTTACAATTACCCAAGTTTTGTTAATTATGTTTAAAATTTTATAAAGAATATAATTTATTTATAAGTACATAGTTATTCATTAAAAATAATTACAAATCGCTTGATTTCAAATTACATTATAAAAAGAGAAAGACAGTCAGATGAGGGAAATTATTAAGAGTCCTATGGAACTTCCAATGGAAATTCAATTTCTCATGGGATATATTTAGTTGAAATAAAATGATTTTACACGGGGAAGACTGAACACTGAAGAGGGAGCCAAGTGCATAACGCTGTTCATCATATTGAGTGAAATTTTAATACTTAAAAGGACGTATTCATTTGTTTTATTCACACACAGAATATTCAAGCCCACTACAGACAATACAATGTAGGTTGTTATATAACAAAAGATGAGCCTTCTCGGCCCAAACGGCTTGATCTATTCTAATATAGTGGCTATGAAAATTTTCATTTTCACCTATATTAGCAATTCAACTTGGCAGATGGGGTTGGTATGTTTTCTTCCATCTAGAACAAAGAAAAAGAGGAAATTGGTGGTAATGATGGTGCATGTTTGACCTTTGTAAATTAAACCCGAAACCGTGTCCCGACCTGTAATCGAATAAAGTGAAAGCTGTAATCATGTATGCAAAGGAAAACCTGTGGAAGGATTTAGTGTGAAAAGATGTGGAGATTGGAGTCCACACTTACCTGGATTGAAATTTACACCAACCCCATGACGGGTAATGATTGTGCATGTTCATATGCTTATTAGCCCTAGTTGCCTTCATATGAAGCCTTGTCAAAGACTTCTGTTTCTTCCTTTTTTTTCTTTTTTTCTTTTTTACTTAAATATGGTCATTATACCAACTTACATACGCATGGTGTACAAAAGCATCATGATCCATCACTACTACAAATGCCTTTGGAATTATACATTTATCAATGTAGCTAATATTCTGATTAATTTTTAGTAACTCGAGTTTAAACTTACTCAGATTGGCTACTTGCTTTTACCTCCAAAGAATTAGCTTATTGGAGATAATCACAAAATGAACTTGTATTCCTGAGAATGTATCACTTTACTTACAATGCAAGGGCATTGTTAAGCAATTTGTACATTATAGGCAAATACGAGTGTGATGAAAGATGCCATTTGCCCTTCTATTTTAAACTTTCAATTACTAATTCTTCAATTTCAACAACCATTTAATATTACTACTTTTATTAATGAATATGACAAAATCTTACAAAATAACAACATCACTCAGTAGCAATCCTATTGAGGCACAAAATCTGAAGAAGTCTAATAATAAGTAGTTTTATTCTTAACTAGTAGAGAGACATGACAAAATATTAATTTGAAAATTACATAAAAACTTTATTAGTAGATGTTAATAAAAAAATTAAAGTAAAGTTACTGACAAAATTAAATTGGAGTTTTTCCTTCCCACCCAACAATACGAGTGGTGTACGTTCGCGTATACTTAATACTTACTTCCATTATCATTTTTGTTCTTATTGCTGAATGTTGGGGCACACGTCATTGCACTGTCTCAACACAACTTTGAAGCATCAGTCGGTGAGTGAGTGTACGGTGTATTTCAAAAAGAGAAGACTAAACTCCCAAGCATTTAAATATTAGGATAAAAAACAACAAAGTTCGCATTAATAACAATAAAATTGACCTTAAGTTATAATTATACTACAAATTTTAGAAAACCTTGCGGTTAGACATTAAAGTAATATACTTAGTTACTAATCAGGCTAATTAATATTATTATGGATTCTTTAAGAAGTAGTAATAGATACCTCAATACACTTAATGGGAAGAAATCACCCTGATAATAAAGATTAGTTATGATCTTTGAAGCATCCACATTTTAACTACATCTAATTAGAAAACTCGTCTGCAGTCCATAAAAAGTTATTAGCTAAGAAAGACGAGGTGCAACGTGGCAATGACCCACCTAAGCCACGTGTTGCGTCGACGATAGACGTTGCCAAGTCGCTTTCACCTACCCCTCTTCATCCCTTTAAAAATTATTTGTGCCAAGTAATTTAAAATAATATAAACCAACGAACGTGCCTCGGCCAATTATGATTTGCTGAACTGAGGTCCTAACTGCCTTATCAAAGACACTCAGACTGGTCTCCGTCTTTTTCTTCTGTAATAATTTAAAAAGTGAATCAAACGGCTCAAGTTTCGTTTGAAACCCATAATCAACGGTCCGCAGGACAAGAGAATCCTGTAAAGCGGGAGTAAATATTCCCGTAGCTTCACTTGGGAGAGATGCCTCCACCAGTTCAGCCAATCAGAGGTCGATGTGGCCCAACCTTGTGGGCCCATGTCGTTGACAAGTAGGGGATGATATGCCACGTCAGGTTTGGTGGATGTTTATATTGTGTTCACTTATTGTGAAATTTCCGGCGAGCTTTGCGGTCAGGACATTATTCTTCTTCTTTTCGTATGCGAGAAAAATACAAAACAAAAGATGAAGTGGGCCATTAGTTGCCTTAACGAAGTTTGATTTATGGGGCAAAAGCATGTGATGTCTCATGAGAGGTTTAGGTCCGACTTTTAATCAATTAAATACTTTATAATATTTTATATTTCAAAAATATAAATGAATATGTCGTTGCGCATAATGTTAAGAAATATATAATCTACATTAACAAAAAAATAAAGATGTGAAAACAAAATTAGTTAAAGATATTAATTACACGAGAAAAGATTAGAGATTTAAACAATATATTTTGCACATACGTTATTTTGTATTGTTCTACCCTTTTATGTTGTTTTTATTAATTATTTGTTTTTTGTGTTTAATTTTTAGTGCTTTTTTTAAATATATTTGCACATTTATTTATAGTTATACAATATCGTCATATTGTATTATATGTAAATCTATCAAAAATAATCTCTTTATTATATAACAGTAAAGTCGTATATTATCAGACTTCTCGATCTCAGGCGAATTTTAATTGAGTGATGCTGATAATGATGATAAAAGATTAGAAATTAAATATTTCATAGCGGAGAAAAAAGGTGATGAGAAATGTTTGATGTTGTCACTTAAAAGTGAAAAAATAAGATCTCAATTTCCAATTTGATCTGAAAATATTTTAAGTTGATGATATGATATAACGCTTTTACGCTTGCTTGGCAACTACGTTGAGCAAAAGCCATGGCCCATAAAATCTAAGAACTTATTATGCGGATAAAAAGAAGTAACTTTACAAATAGCGGTTCTATTCTCGAGCGTCTAGCCCTTCGCCCTTCAGTTTTCTTTAATATGATACTCCGTAAAATTACGTATAATAAGTGGTTAAAATTTAAAAAGTTTAATTGAAATTAAATTATTATAAAATGAATTTAAAATTTTATGAAATTAAAAATTTAAATATTATTAAAAGGAATTATTCTTTCAATCAAATAATTTGAAGTTTATTTAAAAATTATTAAATAAAAATTATTTGATTTATTTTAGTTTATAAAAATTTATTAATTTACAAAAATTGATCAATTAATTAATAAATAAATTTTTAAATAAAAAAAATTATTTAAATAAATCGAACTGAAAAATAAAATTAATATAAAAAGTTGAATAGTTTAAAATTTTTATAATTAAATTGGTTGAACTGATTAATCATTAGTTATTTTTTAATAAGCCACAATTGATGTATATAACTGATACGTGAATTAAAAGTTTGTCTTTAACTAGGTTTGTTTAAGTATCAACATTTAAACATATCTCAAATAAGTCATACAATTTGCCAAAATTAGAAACAAAAAAGAAGAACCATATATATGGTTAATTCGTTATATGCCAAAGTAAATGTCGGTGTTTTGTCATTGGTTGCCCGTAATCTTTTCTTGATTGATTTAGCTTCATGACAAGTTGTACACTTTCCGTTCTAGCATTAAACCAGTGACTAATGATATTGTTTAGGACATTGACATGGTCTAAAGCAAAATTTCATGTTATAACAAATGTATCAGGCTGATAGGCTATTTCCTTCTCTTCTCCCAAGTTTGAGGGGAACCTATAAGCCATAAATGCCTGGTAGTGGTCGATGTGACCTCTTTTGCTACATTTTTAATAAAGTCGGTCAGTCCACAAACAATGAAAAGGAGTAGCAGAACGTTGAACTTCTTTGCCTTTGATTTTAGTTCAGCTTTTTTTGACTGAATCTGAAGTGTTCTAATTTGCAGTGCCAGTCTACTACCTCCAATTAGGCCATACATAACGGCCAAAACTAACTGTACAGAGAGGGAATCCCGTAAAACCAGAAATCACGAAGCTCCACCAAGTTAGACCCCACATGTTTAGTTTAATCACGCCCATTTAACCCGGCTTTATCATCTTTATATATACCCCCCACCTCTTTTCCCCTTCTTAGTCCTCCTCACTCACCTTCCACTTTCCATTTTAAAGAAGAGGACTTAATGGCAACCACTTCATTTTGTCTTCTCTTCCTCTTCTGTTTCTTCCTAGTCCCTGCCCTCATTGAATCATCATCCTCTGTTCATCAGGACCCAGAACTGGTCGTACAAGAAGTGCAGAGGTAAGTGACTAATTAAGTGGCATAATGCAACTATAGTTAGTGTCGTACGTTAGAGCATAAATGTGAGTTTTATGTGTGTTTTTCTTGGACAGGGCTGTCAATGCCTCCAGGAGGAAACTAGGGTATCTCTCTTGTGGAACAGGCAACCCCATTGACGACTGCTGGAGGTGCGACCCAAACTGGCAGAACAACCGCCAGAGACTTGCAGATTGTGCAATAGGTTTCGGCAAGAACGCCAATGGTGGACGTGACGGCAGAATTTACGTGGTCACAGACTCCGGTGACGATGATCCTGTGACCCCTAAGCCGGGGACTCTCCGACATGCCGTTATACAGGACGAGCCATTATGGATCATCTTTGCTCGTGACATGACGATTCAGCTAAAGGAGGAGCTGATCATGAACTCGTTCAAGACAATTGACGGTAGAGGTGCTAGTGTCCACATTTCAGGTGGTCCATGCATAACTATACAATATGTGACCAACATCATTATTCATGGACTGCATATACATGACTGCAAACAAGGAGGCAACACTTATGTGAGGGACTCCCCACGGCACTATGGGTGGAGGACTATATCGGACGGTGATGGCGTGTCCATCTTTGGTGGGAGTCACGTGTGGGTGGACCATTGCTCCCTCTCGAATTGCAATGATGGGCTGATCGATGCCATCCATGGGTCCACCGCCATCACGATTTCAAACAATTTCATGACACACCATGATAAAGTAATGTTGTTGGGTCACAGTGATTCCTACACTCAAGACAAGAACATGCAAGTCACTATAGCCTTCAACCACTTTGGTGAAGGTCTTGTTCAAAGAATGCCAAGGTAACTTCAAAACACTTTACCTGTACCCAAGGACACCATGACCTTTGAAGAATTATTATTTATTATTCATATAACTAACCAACCTATTTCTTTACACTTTCTTTCAGATGTAGACTTGGGTATTTCCATGTAGTCAACAATGACTACACTCATTGGGAAATGTATGCCATTGGTGGTAGTGCCGCACCAACCATCAATAGCCAGGGCAACAGATTTGTTGCACCTGACTACCGATTCAGCAAAGAGGTTAATTAGGATCCAACTGAATTAACTAACTCCTTCCCACAAAATCTATGCTTCTGTTTAACACAATGTCCTTGCTAATAACGCATGCAGGTGACCAAGCATGAAGATGCTCCAGAAAGTGAGTGGAGGGGCTGGAATTGGAGGTCTGAAGGAGACCTAATGGTGAATGGAGCATTTTTCACAGCTTCAGGTGCAGGAGCCTCTGCAAGCTATGCTAAAGCTTCAAGCTTGAGTGCTAGACCGTCTTCACTAGTGGGTTCCATGACGATTGGAGCTGGTGTACTCTCCTGCAAGAAAGGGTCTCGGTGTTGAAGATTGTAACCTTTGACCGTTCAACCATTTTGTAAAATGGTCCAAGTTAAAAAAGAAAAAAAGAAATTGAACAAAAGTGATGAAAGTAGAAAAATGTCTACGTCTAGGGGACTAGTTTGCTTCTGGCTTTATCCTCGCTTCTGATTTTTATTCTTTTTCTAAAAAATTGTCGTCTACTTTTTGTCTTCTTGTTTGCTTGGTTGTATTTAACTTTGATGGTCACAACCTCGGCCTGTTACTCTTAGAACCATTTGGAGATTCCTGTGCCGAATCTTGATGGGCTTAGAGAAAGCAAGTGCAGAAGTGTTGATTAATGTAGTATATGATTTCTTACTTACATTGTAGGCCTCTTTTGTCCCTTTTCTCCATCTTTCTCTACGTGTGTTATACATGTTACAACGAAAAGACAAAAGGATATATAGAAGGAGATCAGTCGACGGAGAAGAATGAATAGTTTTACCTATTTAAGTGTTGGAGTTATTGCATTTGACTACGAAAGTTCAACCACCAAGGATAATTAGTAAGAGGAAAATGAATGGAGCATTAGAGAAATCAACATCATGTCCTTTATTATATCTTTAAACAGTAGAACTAAAATTTCACGCAAAACATTTCCCTCTCTTAGAAACGCTTTAACTTAGGAGGACTTGGACATCTGATTTGATTAGGCAAAGGCGGGAGAGGATCCCGAGCACATGCTTGGAAATTCTTGTTATCTTTGTCAAAGCTGCACTTGCATTCAACAAAAAGTCTCCTCCAGTCCTCCTTTATTTATTATACTCCAAACGCAAGCATCTCGCACATGCAAAGGCACTATTATGAAGATATCTCCTCACGTGGCTTTCTCTGCAGCTGATGCTAAGAATGCTATGCAGTCGCTATTGACGCAGCATTAGCGTCACTGTTTTGTCTGGTTTCTTTTCTTATTTGTTACTGGAAGAATAATGGCGGGTGGAACGACATATTTTTGCCTGCCGTCCCTTTAAAACTTTATATATTTTCGGTCCCGATTGATTTATAAATAATGTAATCAATATTAATTATAAAGATGGACTATTTAACTTTCCAACATTTTATCGTTATTATCATGAACGTTTAGTTGAAATCCCTGACAATCGTGAAATTTGGAAATGTTTGATAGCATGTAATCTTATTAGATGTTTGCTTTTGATAGAATGCAATGTGATATAAAAATATTACAAAAAATATGCAAGGTGTTTATAAAAGCAAATAAATAAATAAACATAAAAATGTAATAAATACAAGTAAATACAAAATATAAAAATAAAAATAAAATTGGATTGAAATATATACTGAACTATTATGTAGTGCTTATCATTTATTTATATGTACTTGAAAAGTACTTGTGCTGGTTCCTGATACGAAAAAAAAAATGAAGCCTGCCGTTGTGCATATTAAAATCTTCTACTGTAGGCAATACACTTGTGCCACGTGAAAGCCATCAGATGGGCTCAGTTTGAGAGTCATCCGAATCATCTTGAAGTTAAACCTGGTCCATCGAGCTTTCTTGCCACTGATCTATTTGTGTGATCCAAAAGTGCTCGCATGTCACGTCTCTGAGCTGAGTCTCGATAGAAGGGTCTTGATTCGTATAATGAGGTTCATTTTCACACTCAATAGGGTCCCCTTAAACTGTTGAAGACGCCACAGACAGTTGGGTTTCACGACAGTTGCTGGTGTATATGTAATCACTTTTTGTGTCACTGTTGAAGTTAGTTAATGCAACTCTTTTCTGGCGCACATAACAACACGCCCCTATCTATCCATCCATCTTTGGCATGTGATGGTAAGCAGCTTGGAGCAGATTTTTGGCAGTGAAGACGACAGAAACACGGCATGGCATGTGACTTTTATCAAAATGTGTTTCAACAAGTCGTATGTGAAAATCATGTTTTTTAAGAAACAGGATGGATATACACGGAGAATATGGCTTACTGTTATCCGTAGTTATGGAAGTGTCTAAAGCATGTGGCAGACATTTAGAGGAACTAAAGCTGACCAAAATGGATTTAGTCATGAAAGTTATCAACCCACCAAAGACGAAGATAGCCATCCACTTCAATACAAACTCGATCATGGATAATGCTAATAGAAAATCGGACACATGCATGTTACTGGACTCTCTTTTACTGTTATCAGATGTCTTATTGTGCTTAAAATCTGTAATCACGAGTCAAGTAGGCTCTTGTACTCCATAACAAAAAGATTCACCTTAGGTTGAATTACTTCGATTAGGGATCATATTTCTAATGATATCTACATTGGATTATGTTAAGATATAGGTGATTATACCTTATATTTAATTTTAGACATCATTTGATAATTAAATCTAGTTGTGTTTATGTGAGATTTTTTTTTCAAAATAAGTTTGAAAAGTTTAAAATCCTAATTAAGATGGTATTTAGTATGTATATCCTATTGCAGGATAATGGTCATCTTCTGAAATTTTAACTTGATTATGGCAGCTGAATATCCAAAGATTATTGTCAATATTATGTAGCTAATAGTGTTAAGATTATTTGGTGAGCTGTAGATTTTTGTGTGAAGGATTATGTATCTGTTGCGCCCTTTTTTGGCCGATTATGTAACCTAGGATGAATAGGTGTGGACTGCGTTTTTCTTTGTTGAATGCCTTTGATTTTGGTGTAGTGCAGCTTTGATTTTCTAACTGAGTTTTTTTCAATTTTTTTGTATCATCTTAGTCACTGACTGTCGTGTTTGAGATTCTTAGGATTCTTAACCCCACACTTTATGCTCTTAAGTTTAAAACATAATTGAAACAACATATAGAGTGGAGGAAGATAATGCTTGATCTGATTTCACCACCATCTATGATAGATTGAACGCCTACGGACTTTAGACGATGGCTATGTTACTTAATCAATAAATGCTCAGATAAATCTCACAGTGAAAGTGGTGTCTGAAAATTCCAGCGGCTGACTACTGAAGTACTCTTGGAGAACAAATTTCAAATATGGACTTGAAGGAGTTAAATCTATTAGAAAAGTTGTTCCTTTTTGTCTAAAGTGTATTCGTTTATGTCTTTTTTTACTTGAGTTATTTGATTTTCGTCTTTATCATTAAAAGTTATTAAGAAAAATTCTCTATTGAGACTAGTACAAGGCGGTCGTAATATTAAGTATGAAATACTTTCACATATTGTAAAGACGAGGGATATTATCAAGGGTTAAGAAGTGTTGACTTAATAAAACCTTGTATAAAAACTATTGTCGTTAGTGAAATTATTAAGTTGAGCGAGGATCCAGCAAAAAAGACAAGATGTGTTGAACTGCATTACCAAATCTTAGTATTGATTTTTTATTTGTGTTTTGTGTGTTTAATTTTTTGTTTTTGATTGTGCTAAAAAACTGTGGCCAAATCAGAAATTTTGGGAAACCATATCTTTTAGATTTTCAACTGCTATCAGAGTGGTTCACCAAATCAGAAATTGGTACATCAAGTTAGCACAGATCTGTGTTTTGCAATTATGGCTATAAGAGAAGGGGCATTAATAATCAAACCACCGTTGTTAAATGATTCAAATTATACTACGTGGAAATCATGGATGAGTGTTAAGTCATCAATTTGCACTTATTTGATACTTAATTATCTTTAATGTGTTGAAATTATTATCCGAAATTAATATAATTATCTTATAATTGTTTACAGATGATTTTCAACACCTTATAGATGAAATTGAATCAAAAAGATGCAAAAAAATGAAGAAAATCCGAAATTCCTAATTTGACAGCAATTATGTGACTAAGCGTGGGCACGCCTAAGGATGGAATAAATCTGCAGATCAATTTTCAAAAGTCAAATTGGAGATTCTCACAATCTTTGAAGATTATATTGCCATCTTTCAAGGGGATTGACCACCTGAAATTGGGGGATACAGTATCAGACGAGAATCAAGGAAAGATAGGAGGGAAATCGAAAAAATAAGCATAAAAGGAGAGAAGATCACTATTCAAGAAGATTAGTTTTTTTAGAGATTTTCGTTTCTGTTGTTTTCTTTTCAGCCTTTTTACATTTTTTGCACTTTCTCCATTAGTATTTTTGTGTTTTTTCAGTAAAGATCAGGGATGGAGACTTTACGCTTTGTTATTTCCTTCGTTTTTGATTCTAGTATGAGTAGCTAAACTTTTTGTCTTGGTTGAAGGAATCCGTGTTATCTGCTAATATGTGTGAGATGTTTTGAATAAATTTTATATTGTTAATAAACATTGAATATCTTCCGATCTACTCTTTCTAATTGAATTCGTTGGTTTCTAGGTGCGCAATTAGGGATTAATGTGTTCAATCGCTAGATTAACGAAATATGACGTTCAGTTTTGCTAATCACAAGTAGCAATTAGGATTGTCTTCTCTACGTTAGAATTGGAAAATTTTAAGGAGATATTCGCTTGATTGAGTGCATGTCGTACATGTATTTCGCTTGCTCATTGGTTCTTGATTTGTAAAGCTATTATTCAATTAAACCTACGATCGTATCTAAGTTGTT
>JAOSBK010000006.1:36790458-36805812 GCA_027568895.1 Erythroxylum shatona | reverse complement strand
AATTTGTGACGATATTAAAACTATAGCAACAAATTATTTGGTTGCTAAAAGTAAATTTTTAGCAACAGCATCATGTCATCACAACATAGTTACTAAAAGAAATTTGATACACCATTTGTTGCAACCAGATAAAAATAACTGCAACCAATGACTTGTTTGCCATAAGATTATTTTTAATCAATAAAAATAATTTGGTCACAGTATGAATAGATATAGTAACCATTGACTTGGTTGCTATAAGATTATTTTTTACCAAAAAAAATAATTTAGTCGCAGTATGAATATCGTTAGTAACCATTAACTTAGTTGTTATAAGATTATTTTTTAGCAAAAAAGATAATAATTTGGTCGCAGTATGCATAACTATAGCAACCATTCTAACATTACAGCGATCATGAAATTTTACATTAGCAAGTATAAATTTGGTCGCTAATAATTCTACCTTTAGTGACCAATTTTAAATGATTATTAATAATGCATTTTTAACGATCAACGTAATAACTCGTCACTGAATACTTTTAGTAACAACCCTATAGTAACTACCTGTGATCAACCTGATTTTAGTCGCTATAATTTTTAACAACTATTTTCTTCCTTTTAGTAACCATTAATAATAGTTGCTGAAACTAATATTTTTTATAGTGGCAACTAAAAATGCTTAAGCATAACATGAATGAAAGAAAGAGACTGTAGTTTATTTTCTTGTAAAAAAACAACACTAATTTTCTTATTGCAAGCAATTAGCACTTCAATCAAGTCTTTGTGATTGACATAAAATAACTGGAGTCATAACTTGAAAAATCCACACGTCATTAGACCGATGGAGGCTTTTAATATACTCTCCCTGAAGAAACTTAATGCAGCTTTGAACAAGTTAGAAGAGTTGCAACCTCAAAATAATGTTAAAACAATAACTTAATTTTAATGGTCTTTCATCAAAATAGTCAACTTACCTCCGCCTTTCTGGTAAGCAGATGGATTGTTGGTAAAATTTATAATTCTGAGGCGAAAACTGAAGAACTTGTAAAGTGAGACAAATTAAAATGGGTTAGGGAGTGCCCGACACCGACATGGATGGACCATAACCTTACCTTTCCTGCTTGCAAAAAGTAAGGTTGGAAAATTGGAAGGAGGCGGATGCTGATGTCTGCTCTTTTATCATCACACACATGAATGCATCCAAGTCATTAATTGACTCAACTCTTGACTGGTTTCTTCTTTCTTGGCACCATCCAATCATGACTGCTCCCTTTCAAGTTTTAGGCAACAATATTAATTGGTAAATCGAATTAAACACTCATTATTACTGTGTACTCTCTCCTAGTATATATATATCAAATTCGTCCTATTTATTTACATATTTTGATATTAGTAAAATTATCTTTGAATGAATTATCATATGCACACAATAATATATAAACCATTTATTTTAGATGAAGTTTTTGATAAATTAATAATTTAAAATTTAAACAATACTCTATTAAATTAATATTTAAGAATTTTAATATATATTCACTTTTCATCAACTATCATTTTTAAAATTAAAATAAACTTAAGATATTTACATTTTCCTACACCAATTTAAACCTAGCTTCAACTTCTTATTTTAAAAAAACTTTTGGAGTGATATCTTAACAATATAATAAGAGTCTCGCCATATATTTAAATTGGATATATTACAAGCAGATAAACACTACCTTGGTTCGACCCTCCTATGAAAGAGCGCACTTCTGATCCACCAAAAATTAACTAATGAAGCAAGTGGTATTCCAAAAACAAATCAAAACGCATCAGATCAGTCACCAACTTGTTCAAATTTTTTAAAGAAAGTTCCAAGAAGTATTAATAAATTACGATTTCCTTTGACATAATCTATTGATTGCTAAAGCGACATACATATCAGACTTTATCTGGCACCACCATGGACCAGGACCGCATGTTTAAGAAGAAAAGTCGTTTCAACACTGTAGATATCCTGCGACACTTGTTCCGGGCAACAGTGCAGAGGATGATAAGGAGTGCCATATCAGCCCAAGTTTGGACCCCTCTATTCCCCAAAGGCCAAAAGCCGTTTATTCTGTAACCCTCGACTCTTTGTGGCTGCTTTATCCATTCCACGTCATATTTTTCGTCTGTTTTTAAAATTGGAAAAGTAATAAAAAGCTTAAAACATCTTCGATTTTTGGTAACCCACGCGCCTTACAATACAACTGGCAATCTTATCACAGTTTGTGACATTATGGTGTAGGATTGGTCAATCCGCCTGAAAAGTTCATAAACATATCTTCCCTTAAACTTGTTTAATGGAAATGATTTGATTTACATGTATATTTAAACCAACTTCAGTTCCTATGCTTATCCAAAAGTGAGTGTAAATCCTTTGTAAGATAGTTGTTATAACTTACGTGAATTATTTGGAAACAGTTGTTTATGTTGCCACCAAGTCATTTATATAACAATTGTAACAGCTAATGAATGCCACATTCTAACTAAATTTGGGTACATATGTTAAGTTTGTTATATTAATTAATGTGAGTTATTCTTACATTGTAAGAAAAATATCTGATTTTGTTCTTAATTTTTTTACAAAAATTTGTTTAATATTTTAATCTTAATTAGATAAAATATACTGTCATTATTGTATTACATGTGTCTCATTAAGTTAAATAAAAAATATTAACAATAATTTATAAGTTTGAGAAATCAAAATTATATGGTAAATAAGTTTACATGATATTTCAGATTGAATTAATTACTGCAAAATCTCAAACTTTGCTCAATCTTGTAATTATGACTCAAATTTTAAAAAATGATAATAAAATGTTCAATTTTTTCAATTATAGCCTGAATTTTAATTGATAAAAATAAAATGCTCAAATTCTCAATTTTTTTTAATCCTAACCCGACATTAGTGTTTTCTTTAAATTTGTTGATGTAGCTTGTTACATGTTTCAGAAACTCTAATTATTAATAAACATTAGCCAAAATTAACATAATAAATGAAGATTAATAAAACGACATCATTTAATCACATAATTAAAACGACATTGTTATTTTAAAATGACCTAAATTAGATTATATAACCCCGATAACATTACGCTTTGATTTCAAAGTTTTTCTTTATTTTTAGCTTGTTTTCTCGACGATCTCACCTTTCAATTTTCAGATTATGTAGCTTCTAACACCCTCAAGTTGAGGACATCTAGAGAATGAATTGAAAACAAAAAGTTTGCTAATGAAGTACGCTATAATGTGAGAGTAATTTGTAGCGTCAAAAGAATGAGCAGAAAATAAAAAGTTAAGGACATTGGAAAAACAAACAGATAAGGAATGACTGAGGTTGTGTAAACTGATTTAAAATTTTCATTTTTAACAACTATATTGTTTTATTAATCTTTATTTATTGTGTTAATTTAACATAACATGTTATAAATTATATCAGCAAACTTAACGAAGATATTAACGTCAGACTAAAGTTGAAAAAAATTGAAAATTTAAGTATTTTATTTCTATTTTTAAAATTTTGAGGCAAAATTAAAAATTTTTAATTAAGCCTTTCAGTTTTTCCTATAATATATGTGGAACTTTCTGTTGACAAGTGACAATTTATAATCACGCCAACGGAAAAAGAACAGAGTAGAAATTTGGAATGACATATGTGGTGAAGTCATCAAATTTAATATTATACCACAAATATTGCCAGTTGAATAACAAATTCCAACTTGGAACACTTTTGGTTTTGGGTGCAATCACTGTTACCACGTGTAAATTAGATTTACTTTTCCAAATTACTTGTGTCTCCCTCCAATCACAGTTAATTGCCAGATTTTTCATTTTTTAATTCCAACTCCGATTTTCATACACGCGCATCTAACAGCGCGTGAGATTTCACATCTGCTGCCTATAAAAGCAAGCGACATCCCATTTCCTCTCCACAAAAACATCGTGTCTGCTCGCACACGACTCTGATGGAAACAACAGAAATCGCGACTGCGACAACAACCGCTGACTCCGGTCATCTCTCCGGCGAATTTCAGTTCCGCTACCAGAGTTCTCTTGAACTCCCTGATCCTGACGTCCATATCCTCACATCCAGTGGCCTACGCATCCCTGCACACAGTAGCATACTGGTACGCCATTTTCCGTTTAGCCCTCCTCTTTGTTTTCACTTTCAAGCTCATTTTTGTTTTAATATTTTCATCTTCTGATGATTTAATTGCAGGCTTCAGTGTCACCTGTACTTGAAAATATCATTGATAGGCCTCTCAAACACCGAAGCTCCGAGAGAACCATTAACATGTTCGGCGTCCCTTGCGACGCTGTTCTATCTTTTGTCCGATTCCTCTATTCTTCAAGGTTTGTATTGTACGCTATGGAGTTTGATCTCAGCCATTCATCGTCTCGATAGATCAGACATTCGTAATTTTCTTGTCCATTTTGACGGCGGTTTATTCATGTTGGTTACGTAATCTAAGGAGATTAATTTCTCCAAAACTACAGGGATAGTTTTTGTTGGTTAATTTTCGAGTAAATACTAAATAACGAAATTCGTCCCCAAAACTGATGCAGGTGCACCGAAGAAGAGTTGGAGAAGTTTGGGATCCATCTACTGGCATTGTCCCACGTTTACTTGGTCCCGCAGCTGAAGCATAGATGCGCTAAGGACATTGGTCAACGGCTGACGATGGAGAATGTGGTGGATGTGCTTCAATTGGCAAGGCTCTGCGACGCCCCTGATCTTTACCTCAAGTGCATGAATTTGGTTTCCAACAACTTCAAGTCCGTCGAGAAAACAGAGGGCTGGAAGTTTTTGCAAGATCACGACCCCTGGCTCGAGCTCGAGATCCTCCAATTCATTGATGAATCAGAATCGGTAAACCATCACTAGATTTCTTGGCTACGAAATTAAGAAGATTGTATTTTTATATTGGGTCAGAATAAGAATTGGAATGGGAAACTTTTGCAGAGGAAGAAGAGAACAAGACGGCACAGAGAAGAGCAGAGCTTGTATATGGAGCTTAGTGAGGCAATGGAATGCTTAGAGCATATATGCACGGAAGGGTGCACGAATGTTGGGCCTTATGATCTTGACCCTGCCATGAAAAGGGGACCTTGCAACAAGTTCCGTACGTGTCAGGGCGTTCAGCTTCTGATCAAACACTTGGCCTCGTGTAAAAAGCGTGTCAACGGAGGGTGTTCTCGTTGTAAGAGCATGTGGCAGCTTCTTAAACTTCATTCTTCAATCTGTGACCAGCACGACTCTTGTAGAGTTCCACTATGCAGGTAAATAGGAAGTTTGTTGATTATTGAATTAGGCCATACTGATGATAGAGGTTCTTTAACTTTTGTTCTCTAGTCTTAACGGTCTTTGTTTGGAAGAGATGTGTCCTAGTCCTGTTTCACCACTGGATCACTAGATATTTTTATTTGAGCCTTAAAGAACTTTCCAGCTAATTCGTAGAATGTCAATCTTGATATGTTAGTGTTGGGGATGAAAAGTGATGTGTGGTCATACGTTAATGCTTCCTGTATCATGTTGGTGATGCTGATTTTTGAGTTCCTTTCACTATTTACATAGAATAGAAAATCTAAAGTAAAGGAAGTGATAGAAGGTTAGCAAAGAAAGAGATTATTAGGTTCTGGTTTGCAAAAGGACCCTGCAGTTGTTTTTGTATATTAAAACCTGGAACATACTTTCCATTTGATGAACAAAAATTGTTTTTGGCCGACTGATTTGCGTATGCAGTCGAGACCCTTTTCAGTGAGTGCAGATTCTCTGTCTAATTTTATGATATCTTATTCTGTTTCATAAATCTCAATTATTTATTTATGTGAGTTATGTGTGGCCCTTACATAAATAAATACGATACTTGCATAAATGAATGACTGAAATTTATAAAACAAAATAAGATACAATAATATTAGACAGAGATCCTATCACCTTTTGAGTGGGTGTAGGTGAGTGGTTGTCTGCTATTCAAAATCCTCTTTTGTCTACTTCTTAAATAGTTGGGTTGTTTTGTCACTGTCACTTGATCTGTTTCTATCAAGCCCCATTTTCTGTCCTAATGTCGTCTTGATTTTTTCCTTGATGCATTATGTCCAAATGTAGAGCTATCAAGTGAATAGTACGAACATTGTACCGAGCTAATAACTTTTAACTTCATGTTCGCCTCAACTTGGAAGACGCGTCGTTTTCCTCATCTTGATTCCATTTAGCAATAGTAATTATCTTTATCAAAGATCTTAAGATTCCTGAATATTCATGATTAAGGGGAAGGTTGATTTTTCTAGATTTTTAGGGGAAGGTTGAAATTCTAGTCAATCTCAAAGGCTATTCATTTCATGGTTTCAAGTGATGTTCTGTTTCGGCTGGTGCAGGCAATTTAAATTGAGAATGAAGCAAGATAAAAAGAGTGATGATGACCTGTGGAGGTTATTGGTGAGGAAGGTAGCATCAGCAAGAGCTATGCGCTCTCTAGCCCTCCCCAAGAGAAAAAGAGAAGAGGAACCAATAGAGACAATTCACGATCGGAGGCTGAGAAACTTCAGTTTGTAATTGGTTTATTAATGTAATTATTCCTTTTACTGTGCCATAGAAGATTGGTTTTTCTTTTGGCCATTTAGTCCTTAGCTTTGCTGTAAATGCGTAGAACATCTGTTAATGGATGGAATTTAAGTATGAGAGTTTATGTGGATCGGTTGCTTGCAAGTCTAAATTTCTACATGACTGAGTAATTGGCTCTCTTGTAGCTTTGCATTCTCATTCGTGTCAAATTCCTTATACATCTCCCTCGACGAAAAGAAACGTTTGATGTTTTACTCTCTGAATGAAAAAGTCAACAAATGCAGCCTATATATTGGAATCATTATTTATTATTGGGTATTATTATAGACTTGCACATGCAGTTGTAGTAGTCACTTGCACTCCGGCAGAGAATGCGTCTCTGCTTGAGTTGGATAGTCGCACCTACCCTTAGGAACAGAAAAATCCCTGGATAACTGTGAATTGGTCAAGAATTATAAGACAAATCCCTGAAATCTTTGAGGTTTAAGACACCCTTTTCAGAGATTCCTGAAACTTTCTTGGTAAGTGGCAAACCGGGAGCACATCCAATACCAAAGCAAAGGGAACACATGGCCCAACTTGCTCTATCATTTCGTTTCGTCGCAATTGCTTTTTCCAGGTTTTGGACCAAGTGCTTCCGCCACTTTCTTAATGTCAGGACAGGAGTAGAGCACTGCTATGAAAAGGCCCTGCAACATCATATGCTCGCTTTCCGCACGGAAAGCTCGTCCTTCGGGTTTAAAATTTGCGAGTCCCACTCTAGATTAGCCTAAAAAAGAAACATCCATTGATATACCTTCTTAATATTCAATCTATCGAAGTCTTGAATACATTAATTTGTTATTATAATTATTAATATTTATGGAATTATAGGATGGAAGTGTAATATTATTGCGAAAGGACTGACCATTCCTATCTTTATTTTAGTCCAAAACATAAGTTGGTATTTTATCAACTACAAGATCTTTTTCAATTAGTTTGTTGAACAATATCGTCCACTTGTGGAAATGGAGTGGATGTAGTATACTAATTCTTGTAGTCAAATAAGGACCAGAGGTTACTTTAAAAGACATGATACTAAACTAGTCTTAATTTGATCATGTAATAACAATTTCTGTCTTTCTTTTTTTCTTTCAAATTAATATTAAAGAAATTGTTTCCTTGTAAATAAAAATACAAAAAACTTATATTAATAACTCTTTAAACAATTTTAAATTTTTAATAATTTTTCTTAAACTTTTGTTAAATAATAATAATAATAATAACAACAACAACAACAATAAACACACGTATCATTATCATTATATGTGAATTAATTAAACGTTGCTAACTCAATCCAACTTTTAAACTCGAATTACATCAATAATCTCATATCTTTTATCCATCAACTTTAATATTCTATTATATGTTAAAAATTACTCAATTTAAATTTTGAAAGAGCATCCTTATCAAAATTATGTTACTAAAAATTTTATTGATATTTTTCTGTTACTTTGGACCCGAATTAAGATAAACTTATTATTTTATAATTTATCATGTTAAATGATGACATATTCTTTATAAGTGTAATTTACTTGTAGGTATTTAATGATTATTTGGAATTATTTTATGAAACATACCAGCCTTATTGTTAAATAATTTCACAAATATTTGTCGTGTGAATATCGTATAATCGAATACTTTTAACTATAACATTTCTACCAAAAATATTTTTCATTCGTAACTTTTCTATTTATGGAAGTTTCTCAACCACAATCTTAATCATAACGTTATATTTTGGCATGGAAGGGGACAATCCATTTACATGCAATTATGCGTCCAGAATTTTTATTTCTACTCTCCTTGTTTGAGCAATATTAAGGAAAAAGGTTGCATAACTATTATGTTATTGTCTTTCGTCATTATTAAAATTAAAAATATTTTTATATATTTTAAAATTTTATGAATATAGTAATTCAGACAATATTAAACTTGATAATTATAAATATCTAGATCACTATAGTTGAGTTCTCGAATTCACTTGGTATGAGTTTATCTTAAGAAATCTAAATATCAAGAGTCTTTTATTAATCTGAATGAAAATCCAAAGGTTGAAGTTTCACAAAATTTCCATTTTGTCACGGTTACATCTAACTGAAATTTATAATTGATTCAAAAAACAAATGAGCAAGCGACTGCGATTTTTCAAAATCTGATCACTAAAAGAAAAATTAAATGTATTGCAAATAAATCACACACAGAAAACACAAAAAATTTGTTAATGTAATTTGACATACATGGCCTATCTTTACAGGGCCTTAATCCAAATTAATCAACTTTTACTGTAGTATAATAGACTTACATAAGGTTGTTATGAAGCTGTCACCCCTCATTCCCTGATGCTATCCACTCGTAATCACCCCGTGAAAGTATCTCATACCCAATAGCATAATCAACTCATGCTAATTAACCTCAACAGAGGATTTTAAAACATCGCATGAAACAAAGAGAAAAATATCTA
Source organism: Erythroxylum shatona (assembly GCA_027568895.1). Taxonomy (NCBI): domain Eukaryota; kingdom Viridiplantae; phylum Streptophyta; class Magnoliopsida; order Malpighiales; family Erythroxylaceae; genus Erythroxylum; species Erythroxylum shatona. The sequence continues at coordinate 36,796,744 of JAOSBK010000006.1, read as the reverse complement.
AAGCGATTAAATCAAGAATAAAAGAAACAAAACGAAAGTACTTGAGTTAAAGAACACTCCCCAATGTGTGCAGTAATATTAAGACATAATCATTAAGAGTCTTCAACAAGAGTCTGCTGTGGATCTTTGAAATTGATCTTTGAAAGACACCCTTACATAGCAACCAATAGCAATAATCTATTTCACACAATATATTACTTATTGATGTAGGATTCCTTCTTTCTAAAAATATCTTAACTTCTAAAATTTTACATATTCCAAGAGAGCAGAGTCCTATACCAAATCAAATTCCTTATTACAAAGATATCTCAAATAAATTAAAATACAAATAACGCCAAAAATAGAATATTTTAACAATCTCCCAACATCTTACAACATTAATGTCTTTTGAGGTTAATTGAGAATATAGTGTTCACCACTTCATGTAGGCACAAGCAAATTTCACAGAGGATCAGAGGAAGCTACACAATAGGAGTTGAAAGACAGTTGTTGAAATTCTTCTAGTTAGGTTTAACAAGGTTGAGGAGTATCATTAGTAGAGAAGTGAAGTAGTCTGTTGAGAGGTTGCAATGATCAAATTACATGTTATGGTTGATGTAGTTTATTACATATTACAGGTTACATTTCAACTGTATCATCAAGGTTATTGCTTGATTCATTAGATTATGAGCTGTCTCTACAAGTTATTAGCTTGTCAGTTCACATTATACTTCATTGGTAAGTATAGCCATTTGGAATTTGTGGTTAGTAAATGCTGATCTGGTAATAATTTCATTGTAGTGTTGATATTACTAACATATGATAACATGTATAAGATATATATTTTTATATTAATTTCTTATGTTTTGATTGATACAATACTTATAAATATGGATTATAATTATGTATTTTGTATTTTTTGAAGTAGATTGGAGATTTGGATAAAAATGTGCTTAAAAGTAGAGATTTAACAAAAAAAAGAATGAATAAGGATGTAAAGTTTGGAAAATAGTGAAAGTCTATAAAAAAATATAGAAGTATCCAAAAATAAACTTGATTAAATAGGTTAGGCCCTTTTAGAATTGGCTCCTTGTTTTGCTCTTTTTAAGAGTTTGATTAGCAAGATTTGTTTTGATAAGATAATCTTAATGGAGGTGAGATTGTTTATGTTTAATTTTGATCTTATCTTTTATCTCTGTTTAAAGGAAAATTAGAGAGAGTTTTAACATTATATATGGGATAAATATGCAAAAGATTCACCTTATCTCCTCTCTGCTTAGTTCATTTTTATTTTTCTTTTATGTTGTCTTTTAGAGCTATGTACAAGTCAATTATATTTTTCTAGCCAAAGATTAATTGAAGTTTGATTCTTTAATAGATATGAGATCTAATTGTTTTTCATTATTTTTGTTTTTTGTTTTTTAATATTTCTATATCTTTTGATATTACTAATATTATATCAAAATATTATATTATTAATTGAAATGATTAAAATTGTAATTTTTTGATTATTCTAATACTTAATGGTAAAATAACAAAGCTCAATATACGATATAACTTATGTTATATGGATATATAATCTAGTCCAAATAAATTGAACTTGTGTTTATTAGCTAGAATTGGTGGTCTCTCTAATTTTTAATGTTATCAATATATTAAATCTTAAAAGCTTGTTTAGGTTTACTTTTGATCGAGGAATTAATCAAAGAACATTTTTTTGGTTAACGAAAAAGTAAGGACAGATATATTATTAGAGCTTGTTAATAATCGTAACCATTTTGTTAAGAAACCAAAGGGTTTATCATTGTATCGATGATCAATTCAAAGAATCAAAACTGAAATTATATATATCTTAGGCTAGATGTTCAATGCTATAAATGATTTTAAGATCCTTCATGAATATTGGGAAAATTTTAATTAACTCTATGCAAGCTGCCCTTGATATGATATTTTTATATAGCACCTCATTTAACATTTTAATGAAAGATTCTTATTAACGGAAAGAAGGATGATGAATGTAGCTAGTTGAGGTGTCACAATGAATAAAACTCCTCAAGATGCTAGATATTTAATATCTACTATAGTTGTAGATTCTTAACAATTTGGCTTTAAACAAGACTTGTATTTAAGATGAGTGAATGAGGTAAATGTGTTTTTTCTTGAACAAAAAAATTCTAGTTTAACCTATGTTTTTCAATAGATGGCTATGAGAAATGTGTAATAAGTCAACCATTGTGGGATATATATTGTTCCTAACTACCTAACTGATATTTGCCTAACACTTTAAAATGATGCCCAAGAGCATGCCAATGCAATTAGATGATTTTCGGGTCCACCAAATAAGAAATATGATCCTTATTCCAAAACTTATAATCAAAAATTAAGGGATCACCTCAACTTTAATTATGGATCAGGGTTAACAAATTTTCAAAATTTATCAACTGGTCCACCATAATAACCTACATCAAAGCCAAGTATGCCTCTTGAAGATATGGTTAGAGCACTTATTACTAAGTCTTAATAATTTCAACAGGAGACAAAATCAAGCATCCAAGATTTGGAAAATCAAATTAGTCAACTAACATCATTGATTAGTAGATTGGAGAAACAAGGTAAGTTGCTCTCACCACACATTGACAATTCGAAACAAAATGTAGGTGCAATTAACTTGCAAAGTGGAAAAGAGTTGAAGGAAAAAGGGCCAGAAATAACTTATAGTCATGCTTTAGAGGAGGAGACAATAAAAAGTGCTAACTCCACAACAACAATCCAGTCATTCCAAGGTGGTCAACGATGAACAACCAAAAGCATTAGTGACTAAATGTCACTTCCTAGAAAGATTTACCACATGCAAAAAAAGGAAGAAAATGAAATTCACGATACCTTTCACAAGATTGAGATAAACATTCCTTTACTTGTTGCAATAAAATAGGTGCCTCGTCATGCAAAATTTCTCAAAGAATTATGCATTAACTACCCCTTTAAATGCAAAGACTCAGGTATATTCACTACCCTTTGTATGATTGGCAAGGTTGGAATTAAGAAAGCTATGCATGATTTGGGTGCTTTAATTAATGTCATGACATTGTCTATTTATAAATCTTTAAATGTTAATCCATTGAAAAAGATAGATTTAGTTACTCAACTTACTGATAAATTTGTTGTATATCCTATGAAAGTCTTAGAGGATGTTTTACTGTAAGTTAATGAATTGAATTTTCCTACTAACTTTTATTTACTTGACATGAAAGAAGATAATTCTCCTAACCCTACATTTGTTTTACTACAGAGGTTGTTCCTCAAAACATCTAAAATGAAGATTAATCTGCATATTGGTGCACTTACCATAGAACTCAATGGAGAAATCTTCAAATTTAATATTTATGATGCCATAAGATACCTTAGTGATCTGTCATATGTCTCTATTATAGATATTATTGATCGAGTAGTGTAGGAATTATTTGTGTTGGATGATAAGAACAATCTAAAGGTCACACTTGGCAATAACCTCGCACTAAAAAAATTACAAAATTTGAAGAACCTGTCTTATAATGCCTAAATTATGAAATATGAAGAACCATAATGTGTAGTTAAAACATTAAAGAAAGACACTAATTTAGAGGCAACCCAATATGGAACCTTTTTAGCAATTTTATTTTTATTTTTTAGTATTTTTCACATCTTACAATACTTTATTTTGTTTTAAGAGTGGAGAACTTCCTTAATAGAGCATGGACACACCTCATAGATTCAATATTAAAAGCAAGGAACAAAGCATTTAAAAGCTGTCCCTGAATAAGGCATACTCGTAAGTTTTTTCGTACTTCACATGAGCAGAGGGCAAAACATTTAGAACTAATCCCCAAATAAGATGTGCCTATGGCTTGTTTTAACACTTCATAAATTTAAGGGACAAAACATCGAAATGCACTCTGTAAGGCATGCCTATGTGTTACTATAAGACTACTTTTGATTCTAGAGCATATAAATTATAGTCTTTCCTAAAAATACTCAAATCTTTCAAAGAAAATTTCCACTTACTCTTTTACTTTTATTTTTATTAAAATTGATGAGTATTGATTTTAATACATTGAGGATAATGTATGAAATAAGTCTGGGGGAGGATAGTTTAGTGTTTAGCCTCATTTGATGATTCTGCTTTTGCTTTATGATTTTGGCTAAATTTTTGTAAAAAGAAAATTTTGTCAAACTTGTCTTAGTTCTTGTTTATTAACTTATCTCTGTTGAGTTCTCATTTGTTTTGAAAATTTTATTTAATTGACGTCAGTTGTCATGAATCATTGATTTAGATTGAAATGCAACAGAGAGATTATCATGAATGGTTGAGTTTTCACCTATTATGCATCGAGTAATTATTTTTCATGATTGATTTAAATGAAAGGAGTAAAAGGATCTAACACATATTAATTTTTATTGTGAGTTTTTAAGCTGATGGGCATTTATTATTTTGTGATCAATTGTCTAAATTGAGCGATTATCACATACTTTGACTTCTCTAAAACTTTTTTTTGTTATGTATGTTGAGACCACATTGTAAGATTAGATATATTAAAAAGATAAGGGTGTTTGAATTAACCATTTTGAAATCTTAAAAAGCCACCTAGATTATATCTTTCTTAGTTAACCAATTTGAACATTAGCCTTCTTTTTCTTGCAAATGCACCATAATATAAACCACATTTACATTTTTTTCATTGATTTTCCTTAATCTTGGACCCTTTGTTGAAGGACTATACGAGCCTATATGTATGAGATTTAAAATATTATTAAGAAAATTGTGTTGAAGTGATTTAAGTTGGATATTCTTGGTTCCATCTCGGTGTGTGTGTGTGTAAGTTAAAAAATAAAAATAGAGAAAAAGAAATAAAATGAAAAGAGAAATAAAGAGGAAGGGATGAGAAAAATCTTGTATGATCATAGTTAAGTGGCTTGAATCAAGAGAATTATGGAACTTTTTAGTTGAAACTTATGTTAATGAGTTTGTATATTTCCTTTAAATTGGTAAACCTAAAAGTTTTCTTTTTTTTGGGTCAAATCTTGTTTAAGCCTTATTGTAACAATTTCAAAGATCCTTGAATTTTTGTATTTATTTCAATATATAGTAGAGCAATGGGATGTATAAGCAAGTATATGCTAAGAGTTTTACTATATTAACATGAGAGATTATTAATACTCTAAAATTTTGGGTTTATAGAGTAAAACGAATGAGAGGGTATTGATTCATGCTGCGTTTGGTTTTAAAAAGATTGTTGGGATGGTTGCTTACTTGTGTAGTTTGTGAGAACTCATATTATGAATTGCTTATTCTTATTGTGTTTTGATTTAGATTAATGAGATGTGGTAACTAAGGTTTTGAAGGTATGAGTCAAGAAGAGATAAAGAAGGATATGAAGGGAGATTGATGACTTTGAACTAATGTATGCTTGATGACGAGTATTCTCTAAGTAAGGAGGAATTTGATAGAATGCATAATAGACACATGTTTCGTTTAATAACATGCTTGTAATTATGTGTTATAATTATATAATTTGTGTTTTATGTAGTGGATTAAAGATTTGGATTAAAATATGCTTGAAAGTGGAGGCTTTGCAAAGAAGGAACAAAGATGTAAAGTGTAAAAAAGAATGAAAGTTTGTGAAAAAATTATAAAAGTGGTCTATGCCCCCACCTTAGTCTATATGATTGCTAAAAAAATTTCAGAGCGTAAGATGTGCCCATACCTTCTTCAATATGACATCTCAACAAATAAACATAATTAAAAGGATAAGACCATTCTAGAGTTAGTTGGTCTGGTTAGAATTTGTATTTGATAGGATAATTCTAATGGAAGTGGGATATTTTATATTTATTCTTCTTTTTATCCCTTATTTTTAGGAAGATCGCATAGTAATTTGACATTATAAAGAGGATAGAGGTGCAAGAGCAACCACTTTTTCTCCACTCCTCTTAGTTTTTTTTTAAATTTTCTACATTCTTTATCTTTTTAAAGTTATCTTTAAAAATCAGGCGTAATTCTCTTTTTCTATCCAAAGATTAATTGAAGTTTGATTCTTCAAGAGTTAAGAGATCTAATTGTTTTTCTTTACTCTTTCATTCTTTAGTATTTATATATTTTCTGAGAATGTTAACATTATTGTTTTGTTTAATTGACACAAAAAGGTTTATCGTTCAATTATCAGAATAATATATTGTTAATTGGAATGATTAAATTCATAATTATTTGATTGTTATAATGCTTACTAGTAAACTAACAAAATTTAATATATGATATTTGACTTATGTTAAA
>JAOSBK010000006.1:36745292-36768201 GCA_027568895.1 Erythroxylum shatona | reverse complement strand
TTATTTTATTAAAATAACATAATTTTATTAATAATTTGTTAATAAATATTATATAAGAGATTAAATAAATATATTTAATTAAAAGTTATTTATCTTTAAATTTTATCTAAAATGTAATTATTATCAGTGATAAAAATATAATTACATTAACATTAACAACTAAACAGGTTTTTGTTTTTATTTGAAAGAAAAACAACAAAAATTGAAAACTATAATAGGAAAAAAGAAGTAGAACCAAATGACTCCTTAATTATTAAGAATTGGGTTTTATTAATGAATATGTCACTAAAACTTTGCACATTTTATTGTTGATAATCATGACTACTAACTCTTCATTAAGTTTTTTTACTGCGATTTGTCCTTAAGAAGGACAAGTTGAATGGTTCAAACTTTCTAGATTGGTATAGAAACTTGAGAATTGTTTTTAACAAAAGAAAAGGACTATGTCCTTGAAAAGCCTGTCCCTAAAAGGGCATCTCTTTCCATTACTCCCCTTGCTAAAAGGAATGCTTATAAGAAGTATGAGTATGATGCTCTTAATGTTGGTTGTCTCATGTTGGCAACTATGAACCCAGACTTGCAAAAGTAGTTTGAGAACATGGAATCCTATGAGATGATTACAAGCCTAAAAAATATGTTTCAGGAACAAGGACGAAATAAGAGATATAAAACTGTAAAGTCTCTCTGGAAGTATAAGCTGACAAAAGGGATCCTAGTCAGCCCACATGTCATTAAGATGATAAGCCTTGTTGAGAACTTGGAAAGATTGGGATTTCCTATAAGCCAAGAGTTGGCTACAGACATTATCCTTTAGTCTCTACAAGATGATTATGATACTTTTGTTATATACTATAATATGCATAATCTAAATAAATCTTTGACTCAGTTACATAGGATGCTTAAGACTGTTGAGCAGAACAATAAGAAGAACCCTTACTGTAAAGTCCTTATGGTCCAAAAGGGGAAAGGTTTTACGAAACAAGGAAATAGTAAAGGGAAGGGGAAAGGTAAGGGCAAAGGTCTGATTAAGAATCAAAACAAGCCCAATCCTATCCCTAACCCAAAGACTAAGCCTGATCCTTCTAATGACGATCATTGTCATTATTGTATTGAGTTGGGTCACTAGAAGAGAAGCTGTAAGAAATATTTGGAAGATCTGAAGAAGAAGAAGGGTAATGATACTTTTACTTCAGGTATTTATGTTATAGAAGTAAATGTTGCTACTTCTAGTTTTACATCTTGGGTATTGGATACCGATTATACTTCTCACATTTGTGTGAATGTGCAGGGACTGCAAAATAATATAACTTTGGCAAAGGGTGAAGTGAATCTGCGCATAGGCAATGGAGTAAGAGTTACTGCTTTATCTGTAGGGACATTTAATTTATCTTTACCTTTAGGCATTGTTTTAGAACTCATTAATTACTACCATGTACCTACTATAAGTAGGAATATTATCCCTGTTTCATTTTTAGACATTGAAGGTTTTTGTTTTACGATTAAGAAAAATTGTTGTTCATTTTGTCATAATGACATTTTATAGTAGCGTCCAATTAGAGAATGGGTTGTATGTTCTTAATTAGAAAGGCTTGTTTATAACATAAATATTAACAGGTTCAAATCCAATGATTTAAATCCCACCTATATTTGGGATTATCTTTTGGGACATATAAATGAGAAGTGCATACATAAGCTCCATAATGATGGACTTTTAAACTCTTTTGATTTTGAATCATATAAGACATGCAAATCTTGTTTACTAAGAAAAATGAATAAAGCACCTTTTATTGGACACAATCAGAGGGCTAGTGATTTATTAGCACTCATACATACTAACGTATATGGATAATTAAATTTTATTGCTAGAGGAGGTTTTCATTACTTCATTACATTTATTGATGACCTCAGTAAATATGGTTAAGTTTATTTGATGAATCAAAAGTCTGAATCCTTTGAAAAGTTCAAGGAATGTCAAAATAAAGTACAAAACTAAATTGGCAAAACAATAAAAACCCTTCGATCAGATCGAGGTGGTGAATATTTGACTAGAGAGTTTGATGACCATCTTAAAGACTCTAGAATATTTTCACAACTCACTCCACCTGCAACACCACAAGGGAATGGTGTGTTTGAAAGGAGGAATTGAACATTATTGGTTATGGTTTAATCTATAATGAGTCATGCAAATCTTCCATTGTCCTTTTTGGGATATGCTCTTAAAACGCAATTGTTGCATTTACACTAAATAGAAGTCCATTGAAGGCAGTAGAAAAGACATCATATGAGATGTAAACAGGAAAGGTTCCTAGTTTGTCTTTTCTAAAAGGTTAACATCTAAAAGACTTGGACCTAAATATGATAAATGCTTCTTCAAAGGATATCCTAAGGAAACTAAAGGATACTACTTTTACAATCCCACTGAGAACAAAGTGTTTGTTGCTTGAAATGGTGTCTTTCTAGAGAGAGAATTTCTTTCTAAAGTAACTAGTAGGAATAAAGTATATCTTGAAGAAATTCAAAAGTCACAGGAGAATACTCCAACACAAGAGAGGCCTCATTTTGATCTACAAAATATTATAGAAATTAGACTTGTGACACCAGCCCCATGTGGGTCTGAAAGGTTCTGTCACAAACCCATAAGATATGGTTTCATGGTGATTGAACATCGTCATTTATTACTGATAAAGGATGATGAACCTACATCCTATAAGGAAGCAATGATGGGCCTTAACTCTGATAAATGGCTTCATGCCATGGAATGCGAAATGGAATCCATGTACCAAAATAAAGTATGGGTTTTGGTTGACCCACCTCATGGTGTAAAAACCACTGAGTGTAAGTGAGTTTTCAAGAAGAAAATTGACACGGATGGCAATGTTTGTGGCTAAGGGTTTCAAGCAAATTCATGGTATTGACTATGATGAGACCTATTCCCTAGTTGTGATGCTTAAATCCATTCACATCCTCTTAGCAATTACTGCATTATATGATTATGAGATTTAGAAAATGGATGTGAAAATATCTTTCCTTAACAGGAATCTGGAAGAGGATGTGTACATGACATAGTCTGAAGATTTCACATTTCTTATAAATGCTGGGAAAGTATGCAAGCTTCAACAATCCATTTATGAGTTGAAGCAAGCTTCTCAAAGTGGGAATCTTCGTTTTTGTGAGGCAGTCAAAAAGTTCAGTTTTCTCATAAATGAAAAAGAACCTTGTGTTTATAAGAAGACTAATGGGAGCATAATTGTTTTCTTGGTCTTGTATGTAGATGACATACTACTCATTGGAAATGGCATTCCTATGCTTCAATTTGTGAAAGATTGGTTAGGAAGTTATTTTTCAATGAAAGACTTACGTGAGGCAGCATACATCTTGGGTATTAGGATCTATAGAGATAGATCGAGAAGGCTTATTAGACTAGGTCAAAGCACTTATATCGATAAGGTTTTGCATAGATTAAATATTCAAGAATCTAAGAAAGACTTCTTACTTAAGTCACCTGACAAAATTTTGAATACGGCTCAGTGCCCTTTGACAACAGATGAGTGAAACCGCATGAGTAAGATCCCATATGCATCTACTATAGGATCCATCATGTATGTCATGTTGTGTACTCATACGGATGTTGCATATGCTTTGAGCATGACGTGTAGATATTAGTCAAATCTAGGTAAAAGTCACTGGATAGTTGTTAAGAACATTCTTAAGTACTTAAGAAGAACTAAGGATATGTTCTTGATCTATAGAGGTGAGGAAGAGCTCATTGTAAATGGTTACATTGATGCCAACTTAAAATCAGATAAAGAAGACTTCCAATCACAGTCAGGATTTGTATTCTACTTGAATGGTGGAGCAGTGTGTTGGAAGAGTTCCAAGCAGAACACAATTGCTAATTTAACAACAGAAACTGAGTACATTGTTGCTTCAGAAACAACAAATGAGGTTATTAAGTTAGAAAGTTCATCATTAAACTTAGTTTGGTTCCTAACATTGTGAATCTATTAGATCTTTATTGTGATAATAATGAAGCCATTGCCCAAACTAAGGAACTAAAATCTCATTAGAAGACCAAACACATACTTAGGTGTTTTCACCTTATTCGACACATTGTTGAAAGAGGTGATGTGAAGGAGTGCAAAGTGTCAACATATCTTAATATAGCTGATCCGTTGACTAAACCTCTCCCGCAGGCTAAGCATGATCGTCATATTAGAGCATTAGGTATTAGACATTTGGATGTGTGATTATATAAGATTGTAATTTTGTGACATGTTTTTGGATAATCCATTAGTAACGCTCAATTATTGTTTGTTATGTTCATTTTTTAATGGAGTTATAGATAAATTTGAGGTATGATCCTATGAATAATGTGTATCTCACAATTGGCCATCAAGTGCATGACTTGATCGTGAGACCCTATTGTAATATGGATATGTTTATTCTAAAAGGTCCCTAGTTAATGTCATTAATGTAAGGGATAATAATGACTGTCAAGAGTAGCGTGTTGATTAATAGATGACCATGTTTCACGGGTCAATAATATGGAGATATTATGTTAATCACATAGGTACATGTTGGAGAACAAGCAATTGGACCAACTTATTATGAGACCACTTCAAAGGTTGTTATATGTGTCATAAGTTGTTCTTATCACAACTGTTGAATATAGTCCTTTGATTTGAGTTTGTCACAGTTTCCTACATATGGATTAGTTTGTCTTGACATTGTCAAACGTCAGCTGTAAAAGGTGATTATAAAAACAATGCTCAGGCACGTTATGAATCATGCGGAGGAATGTGGATGAACAAGATGGAATTTGTCTCTTCTGTATAATAGGAGAAAGATATCTTTAGGCTCCTTGATGAGTTGAGACAAAAAAGTTGCATGGTCATACACAAAAGAGGTGAATTTCAGACATTTGTTTCATAGTTTAACTCATAAATTGAGAAACATGATTTAGCCTAATAAGGATGACACTTTTTCCTGCCTTATGCTCAATCGAAATATAATGAGACAAAGGGATTACTTGAGGATAATTGGTTCTTGTGTAAGTAGGAGATTGTTGGTGTATGCCCCGTGAACTAATTATAAAATATACTCTAATTGATCAATTGTGATTTAGGTAGTGTCATATTCCGACCTTAATATTGGGTATTTATTATGTCTTGCTAAATACCGCTTATAACTTGTGGATCGAAAAGAAGTTTAGGTCTCTTGCTAATATTAAATAAGCCTACAACGTCGCATACCAAGCAAACTGAACATTCATTGGGCCTTAATCGGATTTAGGCTTTGGGATTTAGGGTTTTACTATATATATAGATATATAATATGACTTGAAGACTGAAGAATCTCTTCTGCTCAAAAACTTTAAAGGACACGTCCTCTGCCAGAAATAGAGAGAGAGAGAGAGGTCTCAGAAAATGGGCTAGCACATTAGAAGGGGCAATTCAGTCTCGCGCAAGTGTGGATACCAATAAAGGTGCGACATTTGACGTGCTCTTCTCGACACTACTGGTTTCTTTGCATATTTTTGTTGCAAAGGTATAACCTAATCTTTGGTTTTGCTATTCACATGAGTCTTAGTGTTTCGAATTCTCAAAGGTGATAAATGTTATTACTGTTGGCAGCATGAAAATCTCATTATTTTGTTATTAGGTATCAAATCATGGTTTCATGTTCCTATTTTTGTTGTATTTTTTATTGCTTTTTGCAACTATTTAAAGCTTTGTACTGCATGATTTACCATGTGCAGAAAATAACAAGTAAAAATAGTCTTATCTCTCTATATTTTATTGCTTCTATCACTAACATTTATGCTATCAGAGAGAGAGCATTTCTTTGGGGGAACAAGAGGTCCATTAAGAACTAATGCATAAAGAACAGGTGCATTATCAGGAATGTCAACCATTTACGCAAGTCAAATAAACATGAAGGAAAGTGTACGTAAAAGTGAAGGGCTGACAAAAAAAAGTAAGTTATGGCAAGCAATGAAACCAAATTAGTAGTACATCCCCTAATTCCAAATTTCAAAAGTGAAAAAAATACCTATAAATTCTTAAGATGAAGATGTTGTTCAAGTCTAAAGAATTATAGGACTTAGCAGAGAATGATTATGAAGAACTGAATCCAACACCTGTAGAACCCGACTAACAGCTGCAAGAAAATTGTAAAAGGATGCAAAGGCTTTATTGCTCATTTAGTCAGCATTGTAGGATGATATATTTTCCCAAATTTCAGTAGCTACCACTTCTAAACAGGCATGGTAGAATTTAAAGCAAGAATATTTGGGTTATAAGAAGGTAATTACTATGAAATTACAAAGTCTTTATCGTGATTTTGAAACTTTAATTATGAAAGAAAAAGAACTATACAAGAATTATTTTCTGAAGTATCTAGGATTATTAATAAAATGAAGTCATATGGTGAAATTGTAAGTAACAAACCTATTGTGAATAAGGTGTTAAAGGAGTTTAATCTTAAATTTTGCTCAAGTTGTTTTTGTAATTGAAGAAACTAAGGACCTGTGTATTTACACTTTTGATGAAATGATAGAGTTCTTTGTTAGCTTGTGAAGCTAGACTTGGCAGGTCCCATAAAAATTCAACGAAAAAGGCTTAATCTAGTGTAGATATTGCAACAAATTGAGACACAAAGAAGCTGATTGTTATACCAAATAGAGAGAAGAACAAAAGAAGACAAATTTATAGAGAAGGTTGAAGAAGAGAGAGCAAGCTATTAATAGCCCACTCATAGATTCAAATGATGTCATCAGTAAAGATGTATGGTTTTTAGGAACTAATTCATTGTTTAAAGGCTTGATGAATCACATAAAAGTGAGGTCTGACTCGGGGATGACAAGGAAATGAAAGTTAAAGGGAAAGGTACAATTGCTATAAAAATTATACAAGATGATGTTAAACTTCTTTATAATGTGCAATTTGTTCCTAGTTAAGCTTACAACTTATTGAGTATTGGATAGTTAATGACTAATGGATATTTAGTTTTGTTTAATGGTGAATCATGTGTTATTCATGACAAAAAAAAAATGGACAAACCATAGCAATTGTCTGTATGACACAAAATAAAATGTTCCACATTGATGTCTCAAATGTTGTGAGTAAAGCCTTAATTGATATGAGAAATAATGAGGCTAATTTATGGCATTTACGTTATAGGAAATTAAATGTAAATGATTTGGAACTTTTGAGTCAAAAAGAAATGATTGTTGGCTTGTTGAAAATCGATGAACTTATTTTCTGTGAGTGATGTGTTTATAGGAAGTATAATAGGAGGTCATTTTCTATTGGAAGATCATAGAGGGCTTGTATTTGTCTTAAAATTGTGCACACTAATTTGTGTGAAGCTATGAAAATAGGGTCACTTAGTGGAAGTCATTATTTTCTATTATCTATAGATGACAATAGCCATATGAGTTAGACTTATTTCTTGAAATTCAAATCTGAAACTTTTGAGAATTTCAAAAAATTTAAGGCATTGGTGGAAAAGCAAAGTGTGAAAAGTATAAAAGCACTTTGAACTGATATGGTGGTGAATTCTTATCTACTGATTTCATTATTTTTTGTAACAAGAATGGCATTTGGAGAGAACTTATAGCACCATACACACCAGAACATAATGAAGTCGCGGTGTGAAAAATCAAACGGTAGTGGAAATGATCAAAAGTATGTTAAAGGAAAAAGGACTTCTCGACCAATTATGGAAAGAAGCAGTTGCAATGCTAGTGACCTCTTGAACATCTCACCAATAAAGGCAATTTTGAATTAAACACTTATTTGGCTTGAATGGGTAAAAAGCTTTAGGTAAACCACTTAAAAGCCTTTAGTTGTATGGAATTTTTGTGTGTCAAAAGAAATCTGTTGCAGACCTTTTAAATAAGTTTAACATTGCAAATGGTGAAGTGACAACCACACTAATGAACAAAAGAAGCTACAACACGAAGATGGGATCGAGAAAGTTAATCTATCACTATTCAAGAGCTTAGTTGGTGGTTTAAAATATCTGACACACTAGATTTGACATTGCTTTCTCTATTAGTGTTATGTCTAGGTTAATGCATAGTCCTACAAAGCAACACTTTAGAGAAGTAAAAAAAAATTCTTTGTTATCTTGCGGGGACTGTGAATTTTAGTATTTGGTATTGTAAAGTATTGAATTTTAGATTAATTGGTTTCACTGATAATAATTGGGCATGACGTATAAATGATCGAAATCACTTCTAGTAATGTTTTCAACTTTGGTTCTGAAGTGGTGATGTGGAATTCAAATAAGTAAAAAAAAGTAGCTCTGTCATCATCCGAATCAGAGTATGCAACAACAACTTCACTAGCATCCCAAGCTTTATGGCTCATAATAATTGTTGCAGTTTTTAGTCTTGAGAAACAAAAGCTAATGAGATATTTTGTAATAATTGGTCCACAATTGCAATGATAAAGAATCTCACTTTTTATGATAGTACTAAACATATTGATGTGCATCGTCATTTTATTACAAAATTAGTAACTGATGGTAAAATAGCGTTAAAATTATATAACATTAATGTACTTAAGTACATTTTTCCAAAATCTCTTTCTTAGGTCAAGCATCAAATTTTCAAGTTACAAATGAGAATATGTGATTTTCAATCAAGAAAAAGTGTTGAAAAGATGATTTAAAACGTTAGTGGTTGAGCATGTAATTTTCACGTTTTTTCAACTAGTGGGTTAACGAGTCTTAACATGTTTTTTTTAAATCTGTTATAATGTTAATAGTATCAAATCAAAGGTTTATATTCCTATATTATTGCATTTTCTATTGCCCTTTGCAACTATTTAAGGCCTTGTGCTACATGCTCTGCAGCGTGCAGAAAACAACAATTAAGATAAGTATTTTATTGCTTCTTTCACCAACACTGACAGACATGAGTAGCTCTTGAAAGAGCATCCTTTGGTTTACTGGGATAGCTCCGCCCTCTTTGCAAGAGCTAGAGTGGGCTTTTTAGAGTGATTTGGACCTTTCTTTGGCAAAAACGTTAATCTTAGTTGCTATTTTAGGACTAACTAGAAGTTCAAGTCCTGAACAACTATTTCAGTCAGTGGCATGATTAACATTTTTTAGTTTACTATTATCTTTTCTTTTCCCCCTTATTTTGTTCCTTGTTTTCTGCTGGAGGCTCAAAATCTGCTACATAACAGAACTTTCACTTCACAAACTTCATTCCATGGGTCTCCTTGACAATGCCTTAGACATCTTTGTGAATCCTACCACGGTTCAGAAATCACGAGAATCCTAGAAAGCAAAATGATTTCAACATGCAACATAAGATTAAATTCACAAAAGTTAAGAGAACTTGTGAGAAAGCATAGCACAAAAACACTTAATTGAATGAATTGTATAGCAAATTTCCAAATACTATGATTTCAGAGTTTTCATTAGTTCAACCTATTGACCATTGGCATTTAATAGGCACAATGTGATACGATTGACCTATTAATCCAATGAAGGAAAGCAAATACAACGTGCAAGGTTCTAGTTGTAGGTTTCATAATCTTTTATACGTTAAAAAATATAACGAATAAAGAAGTTATAAGCATAATTAAAAAATTAAAAGGTGTTGGAATGTTACGTATGAGCAGGATTCCCACATTGGAAAGAGATGGAACTAGTGAAGGACATATAAGTGAAAATGACCCATAAACTCAATGTCTTAAGGTTTTGGATTGAAGTGTGGTGTCAAAGTCTACGAGTATATTTTATCACTAGGCCCATAATGTAGATCTCCCATGTAAGTAGGCTCCCTAGATCTAACAACTGGTATCAGAGCTTGATTCGTATCACAACAATCTGAAAACATAGAAAGCGTGAAGATTCAAATTGCTCTAATACCACTTATTGGATTTGGGGAGCCCACTTACATGGGAGATCTACATCATGAGCCTACTGATAAAACATACTCGTGAGCTTTGACACCACATTTCAACCCAAAACCTTAAGACATTAGGTTTATGGGTCCTTTCCACTTATATGTCCTTCACTAGTTCTATCTCTTTCCAATGTGAGATTCCTACTCATACTTGACATTCCAACAATCTCCCTCTCAAGTGTGAACTTCCACATTAGGCTTATACTCCCCTTTGAGCGAAAGCCTTTTTGCTTAGGAGCTCGAGTATATGATGTCATCAAGAGTCCTTCTACTCTACTGGTCTGGGCTCACCAAGAGTCTCCTTGCTCTTCTTCGTGGGGAGATAACCACGAAATCCGACTACCATCTCCATACTCGTTTCTTGTCGAATCATCGGTTTTGATACCACTTGTTGGATCTGGGGAGCCCACTTACATGAGATATCTACATCATGAGCCTAGTGATAAAATATACTCGTGATCTTTGATACCACATTTCAACCCAAAACCTTAAGGTATTAGGTTTATGGGTCCTTTCCACTTATATGTCCTTCACTAGTTCTATCTCTTTCCAATGTAAAAGTTCACACTTGAGGGGGAGATTATTGGAATATCAAGTGTGAGTAGGAATCCCACATTGAAAGGAGATGGAACTAGTGAAGGACATATAAGTAGAAAGGACTTATAAACCTAATGCTTTAAGGTTTTGGGTTGAAGTGTTATGTCAAAGCCCACGAGTTTGTTTTATCACTAGGTCCATGATGTAGATCGCCCATATAAGTGAGTTCCACATATCCAACAAGTGATATCAGAGCCGATGGTTTGGCAAGGGACAAGTATGGAGATGGTAGTCAGATTTCGTGGTTGCCTCCCCACGGAGAAGAGCAAGGAGACTCCTGGTGGGCCTAAACTAGTAGAGTAGAAAGGCTCTTGATGAAGCCATATACTCGAGCTCCTAAACAAAAAGACTTTCGCTCAAGGGGGGAGACTAAGCCCAATGTGAAAGTTCACACTTGAGAGAGAGATTGTTGGACTGTAAGCGTGAGTAAGAATCCCACATTAGAAAGAGAAGAAACTAGTGAAGGACATATAAGTGGAAAGGACGCATAAACCTAATGCCTTAAAGTTTTGAGTTAAAGTGTGGTGTCAAAGTCTACGAGTATATTTTATCACTAGACCTATGATATAGATCTCCCATATAAGTAGGCTTCCCAGATCCAACAAGGTGTATTGATTGCTTAGTAATAATCAATTGTTATCCATGTCAGAGTCCAGAAAAGAAAAGCAACATTTTCATGACTTTGTTACAGTGCCTTTGTTTCAGTTCCTAAAAATCTTCTATTTATATTATGGAAGAGTAAAAATGTGGGAAAACTGCACTGACACCTTGAAATAATTTTTTTAAAAATTTAAGATGCTACAAGATTGTAAGGTAGTTGCTTCATTCTTCTTCTTTTTTTTTTTCATTCACTTTCTTTAGAAACAATAAAAACAGAACGAAATCTTTGGATATAAGAAGAATATAAGGGTTAGAATTCTTCCATTAACAACCAAACTCTACAAACCCCAGCAGGAAGTGCAATTCTAAGTTCAATGAGCCAGTCAATACAAATCTTAAACCATAAGTTAAAAAAACACCCCATATATATCTTCACCTTTGCCAGTATTCTTTTAGTTTCTTTCCTTGTAAACCCCCCATTTTCTTGTATGCGCCTTCACCTAAGAAGAAATTCTAGTTCACAAATTTCTTACAAGGAGTTATGTATTTATCCAATCCGAATTCTGTCTAGCCAGTCTACACTCTTCCTACCTCTTTCTAACTGATGATCAATGCTTTTTCTGGATTTCTCATTAAATTCCACACTTCTCCGTGACCTCTGTGACCTCTCTG
This sequence comes from Erythroxylum shatona, assembly GCA_027568895.1. Classification (NCBI taxonomy): domain Eukaryota; kingdom Viridiplantae; phylum Streptophyta; class Magnoliopsida; order Malpighiales; family Erythroxylaceae; genus Erythroxylum; species Erythroxylum shatona. The sequence continues at coordinate 36,756,407 of JAOSBK010000006.1, read as the reverse complement.
ATTGGTCATAAGGGACCCTAAACTTCTCTAGCTTCTCTATGTTCGTGAACTTGTAATCTTGGAACTTCAGTTTCTCAGGTCTATCGGTGCTTTTCCTTGGCTTCTCTCTCCGGTCTGTACTCTTCCTTGGACCGTCGAAATGTTCAGTACTCCTCCTTGGACCATCGAAACGGTCAGTGCTCTTCCTTGGACAGTCAAAACGATCAGTGCTCTTCCTTGGACAGTCAAATCGGTCAGTACTCCTCCTTGGAGTTTCGAAACAATCGGTACTTCGTCTGGGCGGTTCAATCCAATCTGTACTTCTCCGAGAGGTATTTCTTTGTGAGGGTGACTTCTCAACTGTCAATATAAACTTCTTGAGATGCCTGAGATACTCGGGGTACAACTCCAAATTACAGTGGTTTCCTCCTTTAAGCCATAGAGGTTCATATTTCTCTTGGCAAAGTTCCCACAGCTGCTTCCCATGTGAGAAGTCAACTACCTCATCTGAAGTTCCCTGAAAATGTACATGTCATAATTGTTATGCTTATCTTAAAGGTCAGATGGCTTCAAACTGAAATGATCAAATTGGAGTTTGGGAAGAAAACAATAGAAGAACGATAGTGACTATAAGTTCATTAGAATCACATGCTACTTAGATCTCCCAGGCACTTGAGCAGGACTATAAACGTGAATAAAAGCCACATAGAAGTTAATTGACAGAACAACTGCAAAAGGCAGAAGCCAGAATTATGAGTTAGGGAACATGGTTTCATAGGATTTGTAGCTCATTCAATATGAAACATAGTTAGTTTACACACACTTTTGACAAGCTTATTTAGAAGCCCACTGTATTAAGTTATGTCTTCGGGATATGGCCAACAAAACTTTACAGTAAGGAGAGGGAGATTTCTGGAGTAGAAAAATATTTTTAAAAATTATTGAAACTAGAAAAATATTATATTGTATCAACTTATCCAACAATATTAGGATGAAATATGGCATTTTTTCCCCAAAATTCACAGTGCTTGACATGCACAAATACAGAAGGATCTTAGTGCATTTTTAGATTATCATGTCCTAGAATCAAGCTTCATGTTCATGGTATTTAAGGTTGCTATCAAGTGACCAAATAGAGGACGGTTTCACTCCATTGGTGGAAAAGGAAAATCACAAGAATGCACAAAGCAAAGCTGACAAAGAATCAGATACTACAGGAGCGTGAATGTTGAGACACGTCTATGGCGCTCATAAGTTCTCTGATTTTTCAAACAGAGAAAGGAAATATATGCTTTAAAATTTACTCATTTAGGGAAGACATCCTTTCTTATAAATCCGCCTGCAACCTATTTGGCACTGTTGCTCAGCCAACACCAATGTATGAGGTCACATGTTATGAATTTTCCAACTCATACACCCTCCTGTATCACTCACACAACTTTTTCAGAGATAGAGAAGAGAGTTTAGAGAGAAAGAAGGGAATCACACATTTACTCAATAATTTTTTATTGATTTCCAAATCTATTACAATGGCTATTTCATAACGTAGAAGAATCTAGACACATCACGTGAGTTCTTCCGTTAAGGGCGTTGTCACTTACGCTACGTTTTGCTTATTTATTGATACGTAATCTTCGACGTCATTTCTTATCTTTTTCTTCCTTCTGTCACACGTTAGTCATATTTTCGTAACATCCCCTCCATCTTCAAAAACTGCCTTATCCATCAAGTTGACCTCCGATAATATTTTCTATAGCTCAAACAACATTTCCCACGTAGCTTCCTCCTTGGTTTGCCATTGTACAAGTACTTCCATGGCTGCCCTGTTATGTCGTTTAACCATTCTTCTGTCCCAAATTGCTACTGGAACTTTTTCCACGTCTATCACAGTGGTCGATAGTTGACTAGACGTAGGAATATTTTCAAAAACAAAGCTCCTTAGTTGTGATACATGGAAAGTAGGGTGAATAGTAGATTTTTCTGGAAACTTCAACGTATAGGCTATACTTTATTCACTTTGGAAATGATTGCGAAGGGTCCATAATAAAGAGGCGCCAGTTTCTAATTTGGTCTCCGTTGCAGTGAATGTTGTCTGTAGGATTGTAACTTTACGTACACCCCCTTCCCTTCTTCAAACTTCCTCTCAGATCGCTTTTTGTCCGCCTGCAAATTCATCCTCTGTTTTGCTCTCTTCAGGTGAAATTTAATGATTTGGCGTGCTACCTTTCTCTCCTGGAATGCTTGATCAATCCAAACATCTCTCAAATCTCCTACTACATAAGGCACATATAGTGGTGGTGGATAACCATAGAGACTTCGAAGGGTGTAGTGTTTATGGCAATATGGTGCGTGGTATTGTACCACCATTCGGCCATTGTTAACCAACTTGTCCATTTCTATGGTGTGTCACAACAGAAGCATCTCAGATACGCTTCTAGTATCTTGTTTACTGCTTCCGACTGTCTATCCATCTGTGGATCGTAAGCTGTGGATAATTGTAGCTTCACATTCTACAATCTGAACATCTCTCACCAAAATTTGCTTAAAAAGAGAGGTTCCCTATCACTAATTATTCTTTCTAGCATCCCATGCAATTTGAATACATGGTCCACGAACACTTGTCCAACATCTTGTGCTGTGTATGGGTGTTTGATTGCTATGAAATGTGCCTACTTGTTGAATCTATTTACTACAATAAAGATGGAAGACTTTCCTCTTGAAGGTGGTAATCCTTGTATGAAATCCATGGTAATTTCTCTCCAGCATTCCATAATGCTTAATAAATCTCCTATAGTAGTTTGTTAGTCCGAGAAATCCCTGAAGTTCCTTCAAAGTGCACAGTTGTGGTCATTGCTGAATTGTTTCTATTTTGCTGTTGTCAGTGGACACATCTTTCTTTGAAATAGAATGCCCTAGGTAATCCACCTGTCTTGCTCCAAATGTGCACTTGTTTCCTCTAATAAACAATTGTCGCTATTGCAAAACTTCCAAGACCTAACGCAAGTGCTCCAAATGTTGTTGGAAGTTGGCACTGTAAATGAGAAGGTCATCAAAGAAGACAAGCAAACATTTACGTAGAAAAGGCTTAAATATTTCATTCATAAGGCTCTGAAAAGTGGAGGGAGCATTTGTGAGGCCGAAGGGCATCACCAGAAATTCAAACTGGCCCTCGTGAGTTTGGAATGCAGTTTTCTGTACGTCTTCCTCCTCCATTCGAATCTGGTGGTACCCAGATCTTAAGTACAGCTTCGAATACCAAACTTGATCCGTTCAATTCTTCCAACAACTTCTATCAATGGAATAGGAAGCTTACTCTTGATAGGGTACTTGTTTAACTCGCGATAGTCAATACACATTCTCTAAGTGTTGCTCTTTTTCACAAGGATGACTGGTGATGTGAAACGACTAACGCTCTTCCGAATAAAACCTTGCTCCAACAATTCTTGCACCCACTTTTCTATAGCATCCTTCTGTTCCCCTGAATAGCAATAAGGTCTGATGTTTATAGTCTCCACCCCTTGCTAGAGATGAATGGCATGGTCACATGCTCTTTTTGGTGGTAATTGCTTTGGTTCTAGAAAGACATCACCGACTGTTTTCTGCTAACAGCCTTTCTATCTCATCTCTGGTTTGGACATAGTCATTTATTCCCAGCTATTGCATGTGAAACTCTATAGGGACTAAACGCAACATGAACATAGCACTTTGGTTAGAATTCCTAATCAACTGGTGAAGGTTCTTACCAAACACTTCCTTTGCCTGTACTTCTGAATTTCCCGTTAGTCTTACTACCTTGTCCTCCTATTGAAATTCCATGGTGTGTCTTTTAAAATTGCACAGCACATCACCAAGGGTAGCTAACTATTGAACTTCCAACACCATATTGCAACCTCCTAGCTTAATGATCAACGCCTCTGTAGAGAACTGCAACCCTTGCATTTTCCACACGAAATTCCTGCATGCTTGTCTGCAGTCTAGTTTTAAACCTCCGCCAACAGTAATACTTATGCGGTTTATGTTAATTACCTTTGCATTCCCTTTGCAGATCACCTTTTCATCTAGGAAATTGTGGGTACTCACACTATCTATGAGGAAATGTAGAGGTTTCATTTGATGACTTCCCATGATCCTCAGTTGTTTGTATTCTGTCTGATCCTTTAAGCCATACATTGCTTCTAATGAAATATTAGGATTGAAGGGAGCTCTATCTTCAGGCTCTTCACTTCCAGGTTCCTCTTCCTCCAGTTCTTCATCTTCTACCATGTATAATTGAAATTGTTTCTTCTTGCAACGATGTCCCAGAGAGTATTTTTTGTCACACCAAAAGCACAACCCTATAGCCCTTTTTTCGTCAAACTCCTTGCTAGTTGTTGTTCTATTGCCTCGAGAACCTCTGTAATTGTTGGTTTTGTTAACACTGCCTTGACTCCCTGGTGTGGGTAACAACACTTCCTCTATTTGCGGTTTGGATGGAGTTGTCATATAACTGGCCCCTTTATGCGTGTTTATTCCTCCTCCTACTACAATTCTAGCTTTAATTCCCTTCCCGAAGTAAACTGGAATACTAGCTGTCACAGTCGCTTCTTGCTTACATGCTCATGTATAAGCCTGATATAACATTTGAGGATCCATCATTTTTACGGTTAGTCCCAACTCCGATTTGAGTCCTTTTAAGAAGAACCCCACCAAGTAATCTTCTGGCAGTGAGAGTTTATTTGAGTACCTGTCAAATAAGGCACAATAGTCTAGTACCGAACCTTCTTGTCTTAGCTCCTTTAGATCCCCTATGGGGTCTTGAAAGATTTTCTCGTTGAATCGTTGCCATAACAGAGTTATAAATTCTTCCCACTTCATCGCGTTCACTTCCTTATGATTTCGAATTGTCAGCTGGTAGCATTCTTGCGCGATCCCTTCCATGTGAAGGGAAGCCATTCTTACCTTCATTTCTTCCGATGTTTGGTCCATTGTAAAAAAATGTTCACATTGGTAACTCCAACTTCTTACCCCCATACCATCAAATGTTGGGAAATCGATTTTGTTGACCCTCGTCAGTACTGTATAATGTCCTCCATCTTCAAGACTTTTCACAGAAGTTTCAGTATCTTCCTTGTCCATTTTTGCATAAGCTGTTGAAACATGGGTTTAATGTCACTAATTTCTTTCTCATGTCGCAGTTGAGCCTCCAAAAGGCTTTTCATGCCTTCCTCTAAATGACAAAATTCAGCTCCACGGGTGCCTTCTACCATTGGACTCACCGAGGAGCGTTTGCTTTGATACCAGATGTTATGAATTTTCCAACTCACACACCCTCTTGTATCACTCACGCAACAATTTCAGAGATAGAGAAGAGAGTTTTGAGAGAGAGAAGGGAATCAAACATTTACTCATGATTTTTCATTAATTTCCAAATCTGTTACAACAGCTATTTCATACGGTACGTAGAAGAATCTAGACACATCACGTGAGTTCTTCCGTTAAGGTCGTTGTCACTTACACTATGTTTTGCTTATTTATTGATACGTAATCTTCGATGTCGTTTCTTGTCTTCTTCCTCCTTTTGTCGCATGCTAGTCATATTTTCGTAACATCACAATTCACCCAACACGAGAATCCAAGGGGAAGATTAGGGTGAGCTTTAATGAATTCAAGAAGATTTGGTAGAAATTCTCATAAGTGAAGCAAAGCAAACCTATTTTGAAACAACTAAGATTAAGAAATCAAAACTATAGTGGCTAGTAAAGCCCTAAGAATTATACAGGAAACTGGAAAAGCCAAAGTCTAATGTGGCTTATTAATAGGAAGATGAGGAAAGAAGGCAAATTATATTGTCTTTTTCTATAACTAATTAGATTATGATGTCAGATAGATCATTACATAGATCATATAAATCCACCTACATTCTATGTGGCAATTTGATCTATCTAAGTCAAACAAATACCAACTGTCACCCTCCTTGCAATCCACTGGAATTCCAACGTCATACTTCCCACCATCACCAAATCATCTCTATCATTTGGTTCCTATTTTCCTCACATCAACTCCAAATTTCTAGGCATATGAGATGACTTCCCTTCAAATTCTACAATTTCATTTTAGAATTCAAACCATTTTACCAGTCATCTCAAACAGATTACGGTGCATTCATTACCCAACAAAGACGGAATCCATGATAGCACATAAAGGCATGAAGTGTTTATTAGATGCAACTGCTAAGTAAAATAGTATTTTAATTCTTTGTAAGATAAATTAGACTAGCATCCCAGCTGAAAAAAAAAGTTTAATTTGCATAAGATACCATTGAGAAAGAACAAATAATGTCATAATAGCTTCATGCAATTGCCAAATGTATGAATTCAGACACTCACATGGATAACCAACACTGGACACTTCACCAAAGGAATTTTATCTATGTTCTGCACAAAGCACATGTAAAAGCCATCAGTAGGGCATTGGATGCATCACTATTTTTAATTAATGGATGATGTAGCAAAGGATCATAAACAATATATTTTACCTTATATATATCAAACCAGTATGTACGCTTCACTGGATACATAACTCTCAGCCCTGACAATATAGGACTATGTAGGACAACAGCTCTAAGCCGAGGTAATCGTACAGCAAGGTCCAAGGTAGGGCCACTGCCCACAGATTGACCGTAAAGTATGATGTTTTCCTGCTTGGCACCATAGCACTCTTCAAGACACTTATAAGCAGCTTCAATATCTGAATATGTATTGTGCTCACTAGGCTGCAGAAAGGGATACTAATGTGATGACAAACTCATGGGTGCAAGTATTTCAGTCACATAGCACATAGAAAGACTAAGTTTACACTGCTCACCTTCCCTGTTGATTGTCCATAGCCAGAGTAGTCATACCTGCATAAATTAGGGAAAAAGGAAATAAGAAAATGGGGCTTAAGTTATATATTTGATATTAGTATCTTATTGCATGGAGTATTGATTAACATGAAATTTTATGTTTAAGTAGGAGTGTTTCTCTTTGATCTCCATCATCCACCTCAATAATGTAAATTCTCCATCACTTCGTTAACCAACTTCAAACATCAAAATTCCATCTCTGTCCGAGGCATAGCCTTCCATCTTCCGCATCCTTCCGTATGATATAGGAGGCCCTGGGTTTAAGTTCCCTCCCTCCAATTGAAACCAAGGTATATCACATATCATTACCCATAACAAGCAGTTGTTTCGTATGAAACAACAATTTTAAACAGCCAAAAATAGCAAATGATGTCAGATGAAAAGATCTACTTAAGGAAAGCTCTGGTTACGGATCCTAGTTATCTCCAACAACACTATATTAAGCTCGCCCCTTTCCTTTAAAACAAGAAAAAGAACCATCAAATAAAACCTAAATAATTTGAACAGTCCTAGAGTTCAGTTACTTTCCAGTTACCATGATTTATCGGAGCTCCCACCAATATCTTTCCCTTCCGTACAAACCAAACTAAAACTCCGCAGATTTCCGAGCCGGGCACCGTTATGTTCTATACTTCCAACAAAAGCTTCAATTTTTATGCACACTCACACTCCTAATCAACACTCACATTCACCGCCTCCAAACTCAACGAGAAAACAAAAGGGCCAGTTTGAACGAACTTACCCCATAAGATTAACACGTAGGTGGATGCTCAATTCAATGAAAAGCTCATACATCTGGCCTATATCTGCAGCATTCCCATGAGAGTATAGCAGAGTAGAGGTGGCCATCGGGTACCTAACATACACAGCAACGATCTCTGTTCCCCGGCGCGTGGGGAGACGTAGGACGTCGACGTTTTCACGGTGAGGAAAGTGGCCTAGAAGCAAAAGGCCAGTGGTTTCGTCTGTAATTAGCTTGTAGGAAGGAGGGTTAGGTGGGAAAAAAGCAAACTTTGCAGCCATTGACGAAGTCACCCCGCCCATTATTCTATCTTTCACTCTAACTGTTCCTTTCTCTCTGTATACCCTTTGTATGAAATGAACACACTTACTCCCTCTAAAGAAACAGGCAATCACTGACACTGGAGGAGGAAGAAGAAGAAGAAGAAGGAACTAAGAATAGGAACATTCCATTCCTTTATCTTTTGCTTTACCTTTCTATAGAGAGAGAGCTTTGGTAGAGACTTGCAGCGTTAACATGGGCTTGTTAAGTATTATTAATTATCATTATAATTATAATTATTATGGTTTATATTGCGGAGAGCTGTCGGTTTAAGATTTGTGGATGAAATTCTTCTTTCTTTTATTTGTTGGTGTGTTTTCTTTTAAAAAGGGGTGGTGGTGAGAGGCAATGATATGATTACATCTTGTCTCATGCAGGTTTCCAATAAGACCTTACTCACGTGTTACTGTTCTGACATATTTTGCACTGGTGCCCTTTACCTCCTGCTTTCTTCACTAATTTACCGTAATGTTTCTACAAAATGTATAATCCTCCTAAATATTAGTGATCATTTGCATAACTTTTATAAATATGCAAAATGAGATGCTCTTATTTTAAATTTTTGATCATATATAAGTAGGTAAAAAAGGTGATCATTTGCATAACTTTTTATAAATAAGGAATCGAAGCTTAGAGGGAAATGTTTCGAGGGCTAAAATAACATACAGGCAAAATTGGAGGAACGTCACGGCAAAAGCAGCCTCATGATTAGTAGAGTCGCACGTCGGACGGGGTTTGCAGGTTGTCCAGGTGGCCGTGTGATTTCGGAAGGAGCAATTCATGAGCGTGTTTTCAGACAAGCGTCCACTCCACCGCAGCAGGAACCCAAGCAGTAACCACACCAGAGTTTAAGGACCACTTATGTTGTTGACTTTATGATGGGACCCACACAACACGCGCACGCACAATTTGATTTAATCCCAAGTCTAAGCACCTGGATCTGGATGATGCCACCTGGATCGACATTTAAAGACAAATAAGGAAACGGCATTTTACAATACCATAAAGAATACAATGCCACAAGACTAGAGGACAAATGGAAATATTGTTAAGAATTGGTTTAATTGGTAGCGGAAACTCCCCAAGTATACTCTAATATCAAAAATATTAAATTTGAATTTCTGAATAAATTTCTAGACATTATTTAAGAACTCATTTATAAATTTGATGCTCATAGTGCTTTCACTTTGAATATAGAACTAATCAATTAAATTAAATAGAATCAAGATAGATATTACTTATCTTTTTATTTTTTATTAAGAAAAATCATAAATATAGATTTTTATTAAAAAATATTGAATTAGATCTCAAATTTACGAGTTAGTATGAGTTTACCGTTATGCACTTTTTGAATAGGAAGTCATTTTTGAAAGAATCAATTTCATAAAAGATAAGATCTCGATATGAAACTTCACTTAAAAGAAATCATTGTGAAATCGTTAATATTTTAGTATTATTTAAAGTATATCAAATTATTATATCCTATCCTTTCTATGATATAGCAACGCATCTTTAATCCGTATTAAAATGAAGGTATAGAGTAAATTTATAATTTTTTTCATTTAACAAATGTTAAAACAATGTTTCATAAGATATATAATATTCTAATGGAATAAAATTAAAAAAAGTAATGTAATTTAAGATTATATAATATGACTAAAATATTATTTCATTGTAAATGTGATAAATCTCTAATCACCTTTTTTTATATGCAACTAGACAAATGAAAAATCGTGCCATTAATTAAGACGTGTGTTGTGATTAGCTTGTACATGTTAATAGCTACACACTTGCGGGGAACAATTGGACCCATATGTATAAAAATAACCCAGTTATGTAACTTAGCCAAGAAGGGGAGTCGTGCACTTTTATCGTTTCAAATCAGAAAAGCCGCCTGAAAGAGGAAAGCAAATAAAAGTTGCTACTTGCTAAAGACGGGACTTAGGATCCTCTTCGATCAACCCAAGCGTGTGTGGAAACAATCTTTATTTTTCTTTTTGTTTTGCTTTAATAGACACAACGGCTTTGTTTTCAAAAATTGTGGGCTGTCTTTTCTTTTCTCTCTTTCGATCAGGAGCACAGTTGCCATGCTTTCGGGACCATTCACCGCTCTTTTCACATGTCTATTCAAGCTTGCTGCTTGCAAATGCTCTTCACGATCGTGTGTTGCAATTTAAATTACGGAAGAATCACTGAAACTGGAGTCTTTCTCATTGCTTTTTTCTCAAACCATTGCGGTTCTTTTGATTTGATTTCCTGAATTTGCTTTTTCACAAATTATGGAAGAATCAATGAAACTGGACTCGAACATTACTTTCTTGCAGGCCTGTAATCTCAAACAAAATGCCCAATCCATTAAAGTTTTCAGCAATAATGTTTGGTGTGGCTTGTAGGAACAAAATAAATTTTAGTTCCTACAAGTAATCCCACATCGAGTCTAAACTATTTTATAGAATGCAATGGTTGATTCTCAATAAAGTACTCGTATCTCCACCAATCCTTTTGGACCTATTCACCCCTCTAAACATTTCCAAATAATGTTTGAATAAGAGAGTGATTTATTTATGTTAGAGAGGTGAGGGTGACAAATTCATACCACTCCACAGCATCATCCTATCCATGCCCCTGCAGTTTGCATGTCTTGACCTGCATCACTCGCATCTAGCCTCTATCTTTGACGGAAATCTTATGATCAACTTGTGAGGGACAAATGTCCCATTATTTGAAAAGTATTGGTTGAACTGCTAATATTTTGCTTTAAAGATACTTGGTTTAGAAACTTATCATGTGATACAAGATCCAATTGATTCCATTCAATGGTACATGGGGTTAATAGACCTCTATAGTGTAACTGATTCAATAAAATGTATAGCATTAAGGCGGATGTAAGCCCTAGAGCTAAGATCTCATTGATCGACTCGGCTCCAGGGCTTACACTCCACCTTGATCACTTTGTTTTGAATAAATTTAAGCTTTGAAAAATCTCTTTTACACTTTGCGGTCACACAAATATATACAGAAAACCTTTTATAACTGTTCTTCACTAACTTACTAATACTAGCAGGTAAACTCTGCGTAAATGCGCAGTGAAAGTGCCCACTGAATTTATACGCAGGGGAAAATTTAACGTCACAGTTAGATAAAAAATAATATGAAAATGTAATGAAATAATCATCGGTTGGGAGAAGAA
>JAOSBK010000006.1:36718555-36730481 GCA_027568895.1 Erythroxylum shatona | reverse complement strand
AATATGCTTCGTTTCCGCCAACCAAAGTTCTGACTAATGGTTGAATTTACTTCATCGGCCTCTAATTCTATTACTTTTAGCAAGCCTAATTCCTCAATCTCTTGCAAAATCTCTTCACCGGATTTTATAGGAGGAAGAGGTGTGTTTACCGTCTTATTTTTTATGAACTTATGTTTATTGCGCTGAAACGGATGATCTGAAGGTAGAAATTTTCTGTGATTGTCAAACCAACATATTTTGCCTCTGTTTGGCAGATAAAACACATCAGAATCATTTTCACAATAAGGACAACCCAATTTTCCAGTTGTGCTCCATCCAGATAACATGACAAAAGACGGAAAGTCACTAATGGTCCACATCAAAGCTGCTCTCAATACAAAATTCTTTTTCTGGGACACATCATAAGTTTGAACACCATATTCCCAAAGCTGCTGCAATTCAGATATCAATGGCTGTAATAAAACATATATTTTTTGCTTCGGATTTGTTGGCCCTGGGATAATCACTGTCAAAAACATATATGCCTCTTTCATACACATCCAAGGAGGCAAATTATAAAGAGTTGTTATAATTGACCACGAAGAATATTGCTGACCGGACTGATCAAAAGGTTGAAATCCATCTGTCGACAATCCCAACCGAACATTTTCGCTGTCAACTACAAAATCAACATGAGTGTCATTAAAATGTTTCCATGCCAATGCATCTGATGGACGAGTCATTACTCCATCTTCCTATTCGTGTTCAGCATGCCATCTCATGTGAGATGCAGTAACATCAGAAGTATAAAGCCTCTGCAACCTCGGAGTGTGACTATGAACATATAGAAGAGCGGCATTTATGTGCCTTCAGATGTGAGGAGCCCGAAAGGCCTTAGCAATTTGACTGGGTTAACTCTCTAAAGCACTCCTTTCCATTATCTCAGAGTCCCTATCACCTTGGGAAAGCCTCGGTTCTCGGATTTCATGCCTCTATGGAAAAATTAAAGAACAAAATTAATTAATGGCAGAATCGGTTCCTCTCCTTTGTTGCTAGAGTTAACTTAATTGTCTTAGTTCTGAATAGCATGCACGTGCATTGGGCAGCCCAAGTGACAATTCTAAAAAAAAAGTAATCAAAGAAATGGAGAGGATTTTAAAATTATGGACTGGTAAGTATGAAAAGTGCAAGGGAGATAAAGTAAAATGGAACGAGGTTGTTGCTCCAAAGAAGCAAGAGGGTCTGGGCATTATTTCATTTTCTTTGATGCAAAAAAGCCTGCTTATGAAGAGAATTTGGCGTTTATTTGAGGAAAAAGAAGCTCTGTGGGTTAAATGGGTGCAGGTATATCGCCTTAATGGGCAAAGCTTCTGGCAACTCCAAATGAGGTACGAATACTCTTAGATTTTCAAAAGTTTGCTACAATTGCATGAATTGATTTATCCTTTGATTAGGAGTAGAATTGGGAAGGGAGAAGAAACATATTTCTAGTTTGACAATTGGCATATGATGAGCCCTCTCTGGTTGCGAAATGATTTAATTAGCGTTAGAAATTGCATTCCTAAGAAAGCCATTATGGCATGGGTTGTTCGGGAGAGTGACCGTTTACATAGGTACAGGTTTGGTTATCTGATTACTAGTTATTTGCATGGTATCTTCCTTTGTAACACTCTAGACAAGATGATATGGACAGCTACCCAAATCGGTGAATTCACAACCGCATGAGACTTTGGGAGAGAGTCGATGAAAGAGGTTCCATGGGCCGAGCTCGTTTGGAAACAGGTATTATGTACTAAATCATCTTTTTTCCTGTGGATGACTATTAAAAATAGATTGAGAACTAAGGATAGGTGGTTCGGTACTTATGATCCCATATATGTGTTGTGTAAGTTAGTCAATGAAAGTAGAAATCATTTGTTTTTTGAATGTGAGTATACCAAAGCAGTGTGGAGTCATATCTTGTATATGATAGGTACCCTAAACTTTACTTATGACTGGAATGAGGCTTTAGATGAAGTTATTCGCACAGTCAGACAAGGGAGTCAGGACTATGTCATTATTAGGACCTCTTTTCAAATGATACTTTACCACATTTGGCGGGAGCAGAATAGGCGACTTTACAAGCAAGTTGAGAGGAACAAACATGAGCTAGCGGATTGCATTATTAACTTGATAAGGGAGGTCATTATAGGGCATGGGAAGCATGATCAGTTACGTCTGGCACTGAGGAGGCGTTGGTGTATATAGATGTTGCATGATGTTGGCTAATATGTCATACGAATCCATTTGGCTTATCTATGATAATGGCTAATCTGTGATAGTGGTCCTGATAGGCTACTTTCTTCTTTTGTTTTTTGCCTGTATAGGTTTGCAATTCATTGTACATTGTAGACGTTGATTTCTGGTAATCTCAAATTTCTTAAAATTCAAAAAAAAAAGAATGCTAGGATATATGTTTCTAGTCATTTAAACTTAAGAGAAAACATCCTCCCAATGAATGTTTATTAATGACTGAATTTTATATCGATGATCTATTTTAGCGTGATAACATCGGTGACTTGAAACCAAGGTTTTTCTATTAAAATTTTAGATCCACTTACTTGTATTGATTTTCGAATTTTGTCATCTTTTTCCTTAAATTGCCATGAATTGAACACCCCCCCTCAATTTCATTACTTTATTTTATTTTTGAACTTGAACAATCATTACCGTTAAAATTTCTAGTGGAAACGATATCCACTTACCACTACTACATTAATTTGTATTAATGGAAAGTTAGATTTTTTTTGAATTTGGTTGCAGGTGACAGCAATACTAGATTGCTTTTATTTTTCATTTGTGTTAAAAACGTACACAAAAAATTGTAAAGTTTGCGAAATCACTACCACTTTCGATTTTTTAAAAGTTGTGAACAACAACTACCTGCAGCGATATATTTTGCATCTATGGTCGATAGTGAAATTGAATTCTACTTCTTGCTATACCAAGAGATCAAATTGTTTCCTAAGAAGAAACAACCTCTTGAAGTGCTTTTCTGATCATCTAAGTTTTCAGCCTAATCCACATCACTATATCCAACTAGATAAAATGTTAAGTCAAATGTATACCATATTCTAAAATCAGATGTTCTACTTACATAATGATAATCCTCTTGACCGCTGTCAAATGTGTTTCTTTCGAGTCGGCTTGATAGCGAGTACATACGTCGCTGCTATAATAGATATCTGACCTATTTATAGTCAAATATAATAAACTTTCGATCATGCTCTGATATAGACTGACATCAATGCTTTTACAATTTTCATATTTGATTGGCTTCATTGAGACACTCATAGGTGTTCTCGCATGTCTGGAATTCAAAAGTCTGAACTTTTTTATTAAACTATTGACATATTTGATTTGCGATATAAAAATTCCATCCTTCACTTGTTTAACTTGCAAATCCAAAAAGAAATTCAGCTCACCTACCATATTCATTTCAAATTTGAATGTCATTAATTCAACAAATTCATCTGCCATCTTCGGATGTGTGGCATTAAACACAATGTCATCAACATAGATTTTAGCAATCACAAAATCAGATTTAAACTTTTTAATAAATAGAGTTTTGTCAACACTACCTCGTTTATATCTTTGCTTGATGAGATAGTGAGTGAACATTTCGTACCAAGCCCTTAGTGCTTATTTGAGACCGTAAAGAGCTTTCTTTAGCTTAAAAATGTGATTTGCGTTGGCTGAATCAATAAATCCTTTCGGTTGTTCGACATACACTTCTTCCTATATAAACCCATTCAGAAAAGAATTCTTTACATCCATCTGATAAAGCTTAAAACCCTTCTCACATGCTATGCCCAGTAATAGTCTGATGGACTCAAGTCGTGCCACTGGTGCAAAAGTTTCATCAAAGTCTATTCCTTTAACCTAAGAATATCCTTGAGTTACTAACCTTGCTTTATTTCTGGTTATATTACCCTTTTCATCTGTTTTATTTTGAAACACCCATTTCGTTCCATACACTGAGCATCTGAGGGTCTTGGTACTAATTCCATACATCATTCCATGAAAATTGAATCAATTCATCTTGCATTGTTGTTTTCCAGAACTAATCTTGCAAGACTTCTTTAACATTCTTTGGCTCGAAAGAAGAAGTATAGCATAAGTAACCCACAAGTTCTCGATAATCAACCCTTCTACCTTCTCTTAGTTTTCTTCTTTCATTATCATCTCTAATAACATTCTCTACAGGATGACTTCTTCTGATTTGGGAGGGATGATCCCGATTTAAGTCAATTTTTCTCGAGTTTTGAACATTTACTAGAACAATTTGTACATCGAGTGTTTTGATTGATTTATCATCCGAAGTAACTGACAGTTATTCAATTCGCGCAATTACTTACTCAGTAGCAACTAACTGTAAATCTAGGCAATTGTTCAATCTTGTCTTGTTGCTTGTTTGAGTTGATTCTGAGGATCGATTCTGTGGATTTTCTTTTTCCACTTGATCATTCAATAGAGATATATGATCTATGGACTCTAGCACTTTTTGTTGTTCTTTAATTATAAACTCGGTAGGCTTTACTGTGAGATAAATAACCAATGAGGATTCCTTCATTACTTTTGCTATCAAATTTTCTGAGTTGTTCTCGTTCTCTAAGAATGTAACACTTACTACTAAAGACATGAAAGTAACTCACATCTGGTTTTTTTCCCTTCCAAAGTTCATATGAAGTCTTATTCAAGATGCTACGAAGGTATACTCTGTTACATATGTAGCATGTTGTATTAATTGCCTCAGCTCAAAAATGCATACATAATTTTCTTCCATTCAACAGCGATCTGGCCATTTCTTAAAGAGTTCTATTTTTTCTTTCAGCAACTCCATTTTGTTATGGAGATTTAGATGCTGAAAATTCATGTATGATACCATACTCCTCACAAAAGTCATTAAAGATTGTATTCTCAAATTCCCTTCTGTGATCTGACCGAATTCTCAACACAACCATATTTTTCATATTCATAACCTGCATACATAGGCTTCTAAAAGCCTTGAAAGCATATGATTTTCTTTCAAAAAAGATATCCAAGTATATCTCGAATAATCGTCAACATAAGTTAGAAAATATTTCATTCCACCAATACTATCTTATTGTGTTTGACCAACTAAATCCATGTGAATCAATTCAAGTATGCATGATGAGGTAACATGTCTAACCTTTTTGTGTGGCACTTCCATTTGCTTACCCATTTGACATGCACTGCAGATTGACGTATCTTCTTTGTTTATTGTGGGTAGTCCTTTCACAACTTCCATTTTCTTCAACTTACTAATCAGTTTATAGTTTACATGCCCAAGCTTTGATGCCACAAATCAATGTTACTGTTGTGTGAGGTTGAATTACAGATGGTTTTGGCCTGTAATGTGTAGTAGTTGTCGGCTGATCGCTTTCCGCTCATAATGCATTCTCCTTGTTCGGTTAACACCCTACATTTATCACTTGTAAATTTAACTAGCAAATCATCACCACAGAGTTGGCTTATACTTACCAAATTAACTTTTAACCCATCGAAATGGAGCACATTTTTTAGGGGAGGTAATCCATTCACACATAATGTTCCTATACCAATCACCGAATCCTTCTTTCCATCTTCGAAAGTTACATGCCTATATATACAACTCTAATAATCGGTTAGGTAATTTTTTCCCCTGTCATATGATGTGAACATCCACGATCAAAATACCAACCATTATACGAAGTTTCCTTCATCGACTTAAAAACCACGAGAGCTTACAATTGACCCTTTTTAACCTAAATGGATTCCAGTACTAAAGGTTGATTTTGAAATTTATGTGAGGGATATGGGGTCCTTTAGTACTTGTAGCATTTTAGTCTTATATGCCCGATAACCACGTAAAAATGACACGTGAGAACAAATCTTCTATTCTTCCTCGATGTTTCCTCTTGGACAGATCTGGTTATATCAATTTTCTCATCATTCACTTTAGAGCACTCACCTTTGTAACCTATGCCTTAAAGATTCCCTTTAATGTTACCAATTTCAATCAACTCTTCTAATTTTTCTGTATTTCCATTCAGCATATTAGTACTTGCTAACTTTAGTATGGCTTCACCGAGCTCGTCTAAAGCTGCCATCAATTTCTTCGCTATATCTTGGATGGTGTTCTTCATAGAGAAGTTTTCTTCCTTCAACCTTTCATTCTTTCTACATGTTTTCAACCATTTTTCATACATCATTTCGTAAGCCTCGTAAATATTCTTCTTTTTATCTTCTAAACCACTTTCATCACTGTCCTGATTTGTCTCCATTTTTCTCGAAACTTTTTTATTTTGCCCTTTATCGTCTTTAGTTACTTCCTTCTTAGTTACTGTTAGGCATGCAATTGGATTTTTGTTGTACAGATGTTCATGATCTGCAAGTACACGGTTATCGAAGTGAGTAATAAATCGGTAAGAACCGAGTCATATCTATAGGGATTATGAGAAAGTTTAATTCTACATTAGCTAACGATATTTGAAATCGGGTTAGATGAAATTTTGAAAAATTAAAATTAATGTAAAGAATTTTTTTAAACAAAATAACTTAAATAAATTTCTAAACAACTACCCAATTCAATGTGACCAAAATAACTATGAATATGACAAATTTGTGCAGTAACTAATTAAGCAAATATTGCAACAATTGACTAATTAAAAGTATTAAATTTAATGGGGAATGACTTTCTCCTAGGGAATGATATTTTTGTCAACCTTAATATTGAATTAGCTATCTTTCACAAATGAAATATTCTACCCTTGTAGGTGAATTTTAAAAGTAATTAATCTCCTTTTTCTAAAGATGAATCAATCTATCCACTCTAGACGTCACTAAGTAATCCCTTATTTAAGTTTTTCCTAGAGTTTCTTAAGTCCCAAACCTTCAATTTTCACTTCCTAAGTTTCTTGGGCCTCCCAACTCACAAGAAAATTCTAGTAGAAATTTCCTTTAATCTTCTAGCAGAAACTCCATTTTTCCAAAGGAAAATTTATACCAAGGCAATTTCCAATAATCCAAAAGAGGAACAAATAAACCCAAGGAAAATCAACAAGCATATGAATATTCAGTCATGGATTCTAGCAAAATTTAATATTAAAGCATCATCAAAAATATCAAATCCCCTAAGAGAAATTAAAAGTTCTAGCCACAAATCATCATGCCAAACAATCCACAAGCATACAGCCTAAATAAACTCATGACATAATCAAATAAAAATTAAGAACAAAGCTCCAAATATTCAGCAAAATAAAATGAGCTCTCCCCTCTCCTTGTGTGGTTGCTTCTTTGGCGGTGAATGGATGTTGCGTTGATGGGCGAATGAAGGCTGGAACGTTGGTGAAGACTCGTGGTTGTGTCCTTCAAGTCTAGAGACTCTTGGATTCAGCTTGATGAGGATTGGAGCTGCTGGAAAGATGAATGAAGGCTTGCTTGAGTAAGGATGGAGGTGTGTTGGTTGAGAGAGTTGATGGGATGTGTGTTGCTTTGGTGAGCGGAATGGAAAAATTGGCTAGAGCTTTGGTGAAGTGGTGAAGTGCGTGAATGATGGAGGTTTGGCTGGAGGCTACGGGGCTATTTTTTGAGTGAAGTGGAGCTATCAATCCTTGGCTGTGTTGGTGGAGTAATTCAAACAAAAGAGAGCTGGTACTTTTGTGCTTGAATCATGGAAGGTCTGCGTCAGTTTTGAGGGGCTGAATGCATTTATGTGAGCTGTCAAAGTGCTTCTCCACCTTGTTGCGTGCATTGTTGAAATATGGAGCTTGTAAGTGGCGTGATATGCATGCATGATTGAAGAGGTTGTTGGAGGCTAGTTGTTAGTCAATAAATGAAGGTTGTGGCGTGAATGTGTTTTTGGTTGGCTGTTGTTGAACAAAGACTTGTGAAGTGATGTGCGTGGGTTGCTTGGTTGAGAGGCTGAATTGAATTTCTCTTATTTGGTGGTTGCTTTGTCTTGTATGGTGCGTGAATGATGGCTGCTTTGTGAGTGGAAAGTCAAGGATGGAGGCTTTTTGTGAATGAAGAATGCATTTACATGGGCTGGTTGGTATGATTTTTCTAAGGCCAATTTTGACAATGCATAAAAATTAAACAGTGAAGACTTAGAAGCTCAAATTTTATCAGTGTCTTCGTCTTTGAGTTATCTTCGATATGAGACTTGAATCATGGGATTTCTCCATCTAAGTCAAAAGTTATGGCCGAAACATTGTCGATAGGTCATTCTAGCGCTCCAAAATATGACGTGAACTTGGTTAATTTATTTATCCTAAATTCCGGCTCCAAAAACTCTGCAATTGGTCCCAAAAAATCCGTTAATGAGTCAAGAATTTACGTATAAAATTTCAGAATTTTTGGCTAAACCAATCTCGAGATAAAAATCCCACAATGACTAGAGGTCAAGTCTGCTGGAAACTCAAAAACAGTGCAATTCAAGTCTATTTATTTCATTTATGCATTTTACGTCAACGGACCTCAAATAATGCTAAAACATGATAAACCAACCATAGATGAACATAAAATGAATGTAAAAGACTATAAATTAAGTCCTAAACATATGTGAAAATATGAGTGTATCATCTAACTCAACTATTAAATCTGACTAGTAACAATTAAACTTCTCTTATATTAATAATTTAAGAAAATTATAATATATTATTAATTTGAGTCAAATTTAATTAAATAAATTCAAGTTTAAAAACTGAATTAAATTGATATGTAAGTAATATTTGATTGGTCTTTATGTAATGTTCATGCTACATAAATTTTGTTGCTATTTTTTAACTTAAGTATGAGAGAAAGAATTTTTTATAAAATTAAAAATCATGAAAAAATTTTAAAAGCATTTCAAAAATTAAAAAATTTAAATTACAAGGAAGTTCCATGTATTCTATCTTATGATTAAAAATTGAGTAATTGTATTAAACTTGTTTAGAACGCACTATAATAGTAAATGCAAATGATTCAAGAGTTTATGCTCTTCACCAACTTAATTTATTTTAAGAAATTTGTATATGCTTCCTCCCTGCTTACGGTGGGTCCAAATTTCCAATTAAGTTATCCTTTCTTGCACTCTACCATCAATCACTACACCATTAATTGAAGATGATCCTTTTCTGGCTTACGCCCTGAAAATCTCTACAGATTCAATCTCGACAGGAGCCCGATGAAAATTTTCTGGCGGATGGGAAACCAAACCAGAGTAATACTGGCGTCATAACGCATCTTAAGTAACACATTCCCGGTAAGAACCGTGGTAGCCATATAAAATCCGTACTTTTGAATGGCTAAACCTAAAATTTTATTACCAGTGATCAACAATGTAAAAATAACAAGTCAAGTTCATTGCTAAACAATTTCAATCCTTGTCAAGGATCTTTTTAGTTCTTACTCTCAGCCCTACTTTTTCTAGCAGAGAAACAGATGTTGATACAAATGGAAGTTCCTACCAACACCACTGGATTGGCTACTTATAATCTACTCACCAGGTAATAATGTCATGTCAATTCTGTATACTTTCCACTAACCATATTTCAGTATCTTGTCCCTCAACTTATCAGCGTAGCAATTGAATGTCTCTAGCTGATAATGCTAAAAACATAACTTACATAACTTTAAGCAAGATAACTCATATAACATGCAAGTAAAGGAACTATTTGCAATTTCACATAAAAATCTCTCATAAATCATAAATCAAATGATGCAAAATTCTAAAGATCAAACTTAATGGAAGGTAAATTAACTGCCATGCCAATTGTTATGAGTTTGATTATGTAAAGCACCTGCTACAATGGATGCTGCGCCTACAAACTTAAATTCATAAACAAATTTTGTATCTAGAAAAGGGTAATTAAATACACTGCCAGCACCTTCAGAATTTCAGTTCACAACGCACACATCCAGACAGAGCACGAATGCAGATAAATCCATCTATTTTCATGCACTTGAAAATGAAACCAAAGGGGAAAAAGGAGCAACTTCTTATTCATAGCATCAGAAGAAATGATCATTCAATGTAACCACGAGGGATTAATGGATTCCATTGATATTCATAAAAATCACAGATGATAAAAACTTATCACTAATTCATTTATAATCAATAAGAAAAACTTCAAAAAAACTTGCCTCGAAAACATTCCTCAAAACATTATAATCTATACTCGAATCCTAAAATTGCGAATGAATCGTAATGAACCTGCAAGATTGGAATTCTTTTTTCTCAAATACATGACTAATGGGCCTGTGGCCCAAGACGCTTCTTTAGCTTCTTGTTCTTGTGCTTGTTCATCTGCTCCTTGAAAATGAATGAAAACTTCGTATATTTGTATTGATTTTTCTGTAACCTAAAGGTATGTACATGGAGACCTTTATATACAATTAGCTCTGACAGCTCCGTGCATGGAATACAAAATTGTTACAATAGAATTTGTTATATCTATCTTCTAGAGTGTTTCCTAGCTGTGTTCTTCTGAGTGAGGATTCATAGTAGAATTAGATGGTCCTCCTTATATTGGTCTTTTGTATTGTGTCGATGGGCTTGGACTAATAGCTGTTGTTGGTCCATCCTTAGGCTTTGTCATATGTTGAGGTGAAATGAGTAAAGGGCTTCTCGTAACATCCCCACTCAAACTCAACCTAGGATTCTGAACTAGGTTGAGTTTGGAGATAAGATGGTGAAGACGTGCGGCTGGCATAGGTTTGGTGAGGAGATCTGCTAGCTGATCGGTGGAGCTTACATATCGGACGTCGAGGGTTCCATTGGAGATTTTGTCCCTAATGAAGTGCACATCGACCTCGATGTGTTTGGTGCGAGAATGAAACACCGGATTCTGGGAGAGGGATCGAGCGCCATTGTTGTCACACCATAGAACTGGTGTGTGAGGAATGGAGAAGCTGAGCTCAGATAGGAGGGAGAGAAGCCAGATCAGCTCGGTGGAGAGATGGGAGAGAGCTCGATACTCGGCTTCAGTGCTCGATCGGGCCACAACCTGCTGCTTTTTGGAGTTTCAGTACACCAGATTTCCCCCAGGAAGACACAACCACCGGATGTGGACTTCCGATCATCAAGAGAGCTAGCCCAGTCAGAGTCACTGAAGGCATGAAGAGCGAGGGGAGTCGAAGAAGGTTTGAAATGCAAACTAAGATGAGGCGTCCCTTTCTGGTAACGCAGAACACGTTTTAATGCAATCCAGTGAGGCCGGAGAGGATTTGAGAGGAACTGACTCAGTTTATTGACAATGTAACTGATGTCAGGTCTTGTATGGCAGAGATACTGCAAAGCACCGACGAGGCTGCGATAGACAGAAGGGTTGTTAAGAGGAGATCCATCATGCAAGGAGAGTTTGGTACTGGTGGAGACTGGAGTGGAGCAGGGCTTGCAAGACAACATGTTAGCACGTTCAAGTAAGTCAATGATATACTTGTGCTGTGATAGATAGAGACCAGTAGAGTTGCGATACACCTCAAAACCAAGAAAGTAATTTAAACTACCAAGAGATGTGAGAGCAAATTTGGCATGTAGCCTAGCAATTAGGGCTTGAATAGCTTATGGATCATTGCCCGTAATCAAAATATCATCAACATAAACTAGTAAAATGATAAGAGTGTCACGGTGTCTAAGGTAAAATAAAGAGGTGTCTGATTTAGAAGTATGAAATCCCCACTGATGGAGAGTATTTTTGAGGGTGTGAAACCAAGCCCTAGGGCTTGTTTGAGTCCATATAGAGCTTTGAGCAGTCGACAGATATGGTTAGGTTTGGTAGAATCCATGAAACCTTGAGGTTGGCTGATATAGATTTCTTCTTGTAACAAGCCATTCAAAAAGGCATTATTCACATCAATTTGTTGAATATCCCAGTGATGAGAGACTGCTAGGGAGAGAATAACCTTGATAGTAGAAGCC
>JAOSBK010000006.1:36686451-36701574 GCA_027568895.1 Erythroxylum shatona | reverse complement strand
TAATGTACAAAATAAAAATTATTCTATAAATTAATAAATATTAATTTATCAATAAATTAATAAAATATTCATTTATTGATAAATTAATAACCACGTATAAGATAATAATTTTTCAGATCCTAAAAATATTCATTTATAGAGATTTTACTGTACCAAGTTTAGAAAAATTAAGGAAAATTACATTCTAGAGATACAACGTAAGGCTCGGGCCGAGTTGATCAAGCTTTGGGTCCGATTTTCTTAAAAGCTTGATTGTTAAAAGTAAACGATGTCAGTTTGTCTTTTTATAAATATAATAATTCAGTCCTAGTTGGGTCTCCTTAGGTCAAGGCTCAGGCGGGCCAAGACCCGAGAGAAAAGGTGTCCCAAGCCCGGCTCATTGCAAAATAGCCATAATTAAATTTAAAATAGACAAATTGTTGTTCATTAGAACAAATGCGACTTCCTGATATAAACTGACGATAATGTGGAGCAAGTGAACACTGTGCCGCTACCTGTGGATCAATAGCAAGCCGACACCTGTCAAGCGAATAATAATGACGATGGATTCGTGGCATTCGAGGAGGCGAGTGTAGAAGGTAATGGAAGTTGTGAGAGTTGGAAAAGAATAAATCAGACACTTTAAAAGATAAAAAATTTATTTTAACAAAAAACAAAGAAATGCCACAACTACCTCTGTCCCCTGTAATAGCGTATGGTTGCCGCAATTGTACGACTTTTAGTGATCGTTTCGTCATTCGCTCTTTCCTTCGCAGTCACCACCACTCTCCGTCGCGCACCGCCGCCCTCCACTTCTCCTCTTTTAATATTCCTACCGACCTCTGCCGCCTCATCATAGGCAACTCTCTCTTCTACCGCATGGAGGTAACGTCCCTCATCCTCAATTCCTTACTTTAGCCTATGCCTTGTACAATTCATTCCATGGGCTTCGTTTAATTTAGGTTTGAGTTTGGGATTTTTTAGCTCTGGTTCTGCCTCGGTTGTTGGTGTGTTCTATTTTCAGGTTAATTTGGGTCCTCGTGTTTGGAGATTGTGTATTTGGTTGGCTATTTTTAATGGGCTTAACTGCTTCTTTCCTAATAATACGCCACCACTGTGCACATGCTTGATGCTTTCAGACTTGCAGAATGTAGGTACCACGCCGGAGAGAGCGTTTCGGTTTCTCCAAATGGAGGTTGATCCGTGTTTGTTGTTTTCTGTTTCTGGGTGGGGTGGTGTCTTTGAACTACGGTTTACTTGGTTGTAGGTTTATGCACTAGTAATAATTGTTGTATTCTATATTGCACTAAACTATTAGATTCTGTGTTGCCGCTATTTTGCTGGGTTGAAGTTTTTTCTTTTTCTTTTTTTGTTGTTTTTCAGCGCTTCTGGAGTGGAACTAGCGTTAACAAGAGCAAAGAGATGGTGAAGCATTTGCAGACCTATGGAATGATTAGATCAGAAAAGATTGCTCAAGTCATGGAAGAGATAGATAGGGGTTTATTCGTTCCTGATGGTACCCAGGCTTATGTTGATAGCCCCATGCCAATAGGCTACAATGCCACTATATCTGCGCCTCATATGCACGCCATGTGTCTTGAGCTGTTGGCGGAGAATTTGAAACCTGGCATGCGTGCATTAGATGTTGGCTCAGGTGCTTTTTCTTCTTTCTGGTCCTCTTTATTACCCTTTAATGCATACTGATTGTTAACTACGATGCACGAGTACCACGGTTGAACATAGGGTAAGAAACCCGAAAATCAGTTGTATAAAGGAGCTATTGTTTTAGGATAATGGGCAGTTCATTGTGAATTCAGGTTTTTTTTGTTTGGCAGGCTGTGTGGTGTGGATAGGACTGATAGACTTATTTGTATGAACTTGTAGTTTACTCACATAAGTTGTTTCTAAACTCTACTTTTCGTTTTGGTCAAAGATCTTCAAAACTTCTTATCCGTTTTGCTTTCTACGTGTTATGTTACGAGAGACTTTCTGTGTGTGCAAAAAGGAACATTCATAAGCTTTTGAGATGGTTTCTGTGATAGGAACTGGTTATTTGACTGCATGCTTTGGGATGATGGTTGGACCTCAAGGTCGTGCTGTTGGTGTGGAGCATATACCTGAGCTAGTTGCCTCTTCTGTTAAGAATATTGAGAAAAGTGCAGCAGCTCCATTATTAAAGGAAGGTTCCCTCTCAGTGCATGTTGGTGGTATGTTATTTTGTTTGTCAAAAGACCGTCAGTGTTTTCTAGTAGTTTTAAGTAAATCCAACATCTATGTAGCAGCCATGACTTGATATTCGCATCATAGGCAACATGATAATAATGGATGTTATTGAAAAAACAGTGGGAGAAAATAAAACGAAGGGAAAATGGAGGAACCACGAAAATGCATATGGCTTTGCTAGATCATATAAATATGGACATCTTTGATATTGGAAAAGTGGAGAAAAATAGAAAGAAGGGCAAATGGAGGACTAATGTAGATGCTCATGGCTGCTGGGTCGTGTATCAGCATCTTTAATCTGGTAGTTGCAAAACAATAGGAGTTCGAATTCATAGTTTAGTTCAATTAGTGTGCTTGGCGAAAGCAATTTGGGTTCTGTTACTTGAGTTTTCCACATGGGACTAAAGTGTAAATGCTAATTTCAAAGTGTTAATTGTTTACACTGGTTAATACAGATGGAAGACAAGGTTGGCCAGAATTTGCACCATATGATGCAATACATGTGGGGGCAGCAGCAGCCGAGATCCCGCCGGCACTTATTGAGCAGTTGAAGCCAGGCGGCCGAATGGTGATTCCTGTTGGCAATATATTTCAGGATTTGAAGGTGGTTGACAAGAAGCATGATGGTTCCATCAGTGTCCGGAGTGAAACTTCAGTTCGTTATGTCCCTTTAACAAGTCGTGATTCCCAATTAGGCGGCTTTTGAGCGTAGTTTCTTAGTATAATGTGGTATAAGTGAGATGGTATGTACCTGTACAGAATATGCGACTGCCTAAATTTGCGTAAAAAATACTCCCCCCTTGCCCTATGTCGATGGAATGGACTTGTAAAGAACATGGATGAAATTTTATGCACTTATTCAGGATGCAAAATGCATCGGCGTATATTAGCAGAATGTCAATCGCCTATATTCTTAGCAAATACAGATGCATTCCTTTTCTATTAATCGCAATGATCCAATAATCCTCGTAAACCCTTTCAAACCAAGAGGAGGAAGGCCTAACTTTTGTATCATGGCAACTGCCCACTCGAACAACACCGTGTAGAGAATAGTTTAACACAATTTCTGAAATTCTTTCATCTCTTCTAACGTAAAATTTCTCCAGAACTTGCCAGTTAAAGAAATCTATGAAAAAAGGGGAAAAGAAAAGAAAAGAAAAAGAAGAAACCACCAGCAGTAGAAATACGAGTTCAAAATGACCGTCTTGGTCTTTCCTCAGCAACATTTACTCTCATTGCCCTTCCTTCCAGACTCTGCGAAGCAAGTCAGAAACCAGATGAGTATCATAAGGAGCTTTAATCATCATATTACCTTGTAGAAAAGAAACAGCAAAACCTGGAAATGGTGAAACCCAACAATACCTGTCCATCAAGTGCAGCTATGGCATCATTCATCTCAGTCTCTGATGACATTGTCACAAAGCCAAAACCACGCGAACGGCCAGAGTCCCTATCATAAACTACCCGAGCGCTCACCACTTTACCGTGCTCACTAAAAACTTGCTCCAGTCGATTATCATCAACACTCCATGGCAGGTTGCCCACATAGATTCTACAAGCAGTTTCATAAACTGGAGGAGGGCGTTCTGGCCTTGATCCTCTAGGAGCAGCCTTATTTACCGTCAAAAACCTTCCATCTAGTTCCTATGCACGCAAACAAATTGAAACATCTCAATGGCAGATAACGAAGTCTTATGTCAATAGCATGACTTTTTAGAAAGCAAGAAAGCAATTACTAAGACTTGTTTGAACCCAAAGGCAAACTCATCATTGAAAATGAACTTTCAAAAATGTGGACTAGTCATCATGCCAAGATTCACAAGTGATATTCATGTCAAACAAAAAAAGCAATCTTGCTTCACTCCAGGAATATATAGATATCCTGATGGTAATAGATACCAATCATTTTTACACACAACAGAAAAAACTGATTAAGATCCAATTCCACAGAGTTCTGCCACTATCTTGTGAAGGTATTGCTTTGAATTTTACTTGTATATACGCTCGCACTCAAAGGGCTAGTAGAAAAGGATAATTTGTATTTGTAATGCCATGATGATTCCTCCTTTAACCACACAATTAACAAGGAATACCATGCTTCATCAAACTGTCAGAAACAGTAAATTCTCAGTAGAAAGGGGGCAAGGAAAACTTACATAGCGGTGAAACAACTCCACAGCCTTCTCAGCCTCTTCAACAGTACTCATGGTGACAAACCCGAAACCACGACTTGTATCTGTCTCTCTGTTATAAATAACCTGCAAATCCAAACAAAGTCCAGACATAAGTAATCAGAAAACAGCAAATCCAGACCACCTTAAATCTCCGAGAACAAACTGAATACTTAATTAACACATGGAAATAGCTAACCTCAGCAATCTCAACAGTTCCAGCTTTCTCAAATAACATAGCCAAATTCTGACTGTCAACATTGTAAGGCAAATTCCCAACAAAGATTTTGGCATCCTCTGACGGCGGCTCAAAAGCTTCGTCACCATCTTCTTCACTCTCTCCTTCACCTTCAATAGCCTCAGTAACTGAATCCTCTCCCTCACCTTCCCAGTCGGATGCTCCAGTTGCTTCAATATCGCCACTCTCTTGGTTTCCCCAAGAAGCGTCGTCTTGCTCAGAGTCGGGCAAGGTAATGGTGGTATTGTTGTCTTCCTCTTGTTGGGCCCAATCCGATGTCTGGGCAACAAAGGGAACAAAGGAAGAGAAGTGGGTCTTCAGTTTGAGAGAGAGAGTAGAAGACACGGAGTGAGAAAGGTGGAGTTTTAAGCGTCTGGTTGTGACACAGAAGCAGTTGTGAGAAGGGGGTTTTGGTTTCGGATTTGAAGTAAGAAGAGAAGGGAAAGACAGTAATGAAGAGTCTGCCATTGATAAGGCGTTGAAGGTAGGTGTGGTAGAGAAAGCTGCAGATAGAGAGAGTATAAAGGAAGGGAAGAAGGGTTTAAGAGGATAAGGGTGCGTAGGCCACTGGTGAGGTGAGGTAGGAGAAGAAGAATGAGGGAATGGGCCGTGAAAGAGAAATGAATAGTCTTACACGAAATGGCCTCTCTTTTTGGGGCCTTGTTCCGTTATAACATTTTATAGATGCAAAAATAGATATAATTAGAATAAGAATAAAGAGAAATGCTATTTAAATTACATGAATGTATATGAAGATCATACATATACATGGAACAAAATGTGTGGCCCCTATAAATATCCGCATTCAAGTACAGATAATATCACCATTCACAACCTATATGCATCAAAGTACTCTTTAATATACAAATTCAATGTCTTTCGGATTGCATTCGCCTTCAAGTTGAATTGTTAATGAACCATCCTTGTAACAGAAATTTACTTTCTTCATGTCCACCAAACAACATTTTGGTTTAGTGCTTGAGTACACTCCAAATCGCCCATGGCCTCGCCCTTTTAGTTTGATTATGGATTCTGAGGAATTTATGCTGCAGGTCACAGCTTCTACTGTACATATCAATCAATCCTATCGGAGCAAAAAGGAGATTATGACCAAATACCTGCTGCATTTTGTGAATGGTTTTAGAATCAAACTTGATATAGCAAGATAAATGATATTGAAGGTTGGTTATTTTAGCAACCTTGATTGGACATATAGTGAAGATTTCACATTGAAGAGTAGCCAACGACTGTTCCAAACTTTCCTTCTTTGGCAGTATAACTAACCTTCTCGAAAAATGTAGTAGTTTAGTGGTAATTTTGCAAGATATGAATGGTTTTAGATACAAACAGTGGACTTACATGATGTTGATGGAGAAAAATGTTTAACCTGAATGAAAAGCATAGAATGCACAATCCCCATTCCAATCTTCAGTTGCACAG
This sequence comes from Erythroxylum shatona, assembly GCA_027568895.1. Classification (NCBI taxonomy): domain Eukaryota; kingdom Viridiplantae; phylum Streptophyta; class Magnoliopsida; order Malpighiales; family Erythroxylaceae; genus Erythroxylum; species Erythroxylum shatona. The sequence goes on along the minus strand of JAOSBK010000006.1, from coordinate 36,695,523 downwards.
CCTATTTGGAACCAGGTGAATTGAATTCAATTTACTTGTTTGGAACAGAAAAACAAACATGAATTAAATTCATACGTGTAATTGAATCTCACTACTCCTTATAAATTCAATTAAGCCAGCAACCTACGTGAATTTAATTACAAACGATTGCTACTCTTTTTTTAAACGTTGAAATTGGAGTCTTTCAATAATACCCACGTAATACTCTTCAATACAATAATACTATCATTGCAATAATACTCACAACCACTCTTCTCCTATCTGACTACCCACGCAATGTCATTTGCAATCAATTTATAATAGTTTTTTTTCATTTGCAATCAATTTATAATAGTTTTCTTCTAAATTATAATAGTTTTCTATTATCTTCATAGCTCGATCTAGCCTAATGTCATTTACAATCAATTTTTTCTTTTCATTTTAATAATGAATTTTTTTGATGATATTACTTATAATGAAATTGATGTTTATAAGTTGCTCTATATAAGTGTGAATGTTTATTATTTAATAAGATTATTTTTTAGTCAAGGGAAAAAATGTTATATGCAATAATTGAATTCATTTTGATTGTATTCCAAATAGTGTAATTAAATTCAATTCTAATATTACCGAGTTTGTTCCAAACAGTATAAATTGAATTCAATTCCAACCTCATTAATGTAACTGAATCCAATTAGTTAATGAATTCAATTCGAAGGTTTCCAAACACCTCGACAATTTCTCCCAGGAATTCGACATCCATGAGACTCACTTGTCCTGTAACTGTTGAAGGCGTAGAAGACAGACCATGCATTCCGACATCCACTTGTTTCATTGGCCAGCTTCCAACTCCTTGGCAATTGAAAACACCAATGACTCCAGATAAGTTGTTCACTTCCATACCTCCAATAGACTGGAAGAAACTGATGGTGTGATGTTAATAAGGTAATGCAGCACAAATCGAACAATAGAGATATTTAGAAGTTATTGTCTACCTTTACTATTTGCAATGCCCCTCAAAAGTGAGATTTTAATGGGCTTTACCTTTTTCCATCTATGAAAGGGTCTTCAAACAAGCAATCTCTAGTAGGACGACCAACATATCTAGCTTTTAAAATAGTTTCATTGGGCAATACAAGCTTCTTAAGGATTTCAAAATCGTCAATGCCTGGCTTGTCACTTTATTCATGTGAAGAAGTTTTGTGAGGAGTTTTAGTTTCTTGAAATGAGAACTGGTAATTGAAATATGAATTGATAATGTTCTTAACCATCAAAAAAGAGAAAAAGAAAAATCGTCCAGAAGAAGGAGAAACATTAAAAGGAAACTAAAACAAGTTTTAGTTCTTTCAACTCACCTTACGTACACTACAGATCCTGTTGGAATTATGCCCATGACCCAATTATTATGTAATAGATTGACCACTTTAGTTTTGTGATTATTAACTTTGTTTAATAAAATGAAAAATATTTTTATCATATTATATTTATTATTTTTATTCTAATATGATAAGTCTTTCATTAAATTTATACACTTGCCATCATAATGGAGATTATGATAATGAGAGCTAAGTTTTTAGAATTTAATCTAAAAATATTATTGATCTTAGGATCATCAATCTTAGGATCATCAAATAAGGACTTTAATGATTTGGTTAAGATCAATATATATGTAATAGTATCTATTGGATAGATATTAGTAGATCTCATTTACTAAGTTATATATACAAATAATGCATATGGAGATATGGTCATTAAACTGACCAAAATGAGAATTCTTAATGGTTAATATTACCTATGAACTGTCAAGTGTGATATTTTTATAAAGATTTAAATATATATTTTTCCTTTGAGCTGAGATCATCATAGTAACCAAAAGGTCACTAATTATGTTTTGATGTCGGACTCCTAGTGTATAAAAATTCTAGTTGAATGATAATTAGATATAATTAAGTACTTATCTGATTAGTGGTAAGTCAAGATGAGATCTATAAACTCTAGGTAATGAGTTTGAACTCTATGTTGTCATTGATCTTAATGATTGTTTCAAGACCATGGCCAGGGCGATTGAATGAGTGAGAAAAAAGAGTTTTCTAAGTCATTCACCAATCATTAATGATCGACATGTAACATAGTTAGTTATCTAATAAGGTTTGACAATTAAACTATACCTTAGGATAATCCGGAGTTGTAATGATGGAAGGTAATAATACATTATCTTTAAAATAAGGTTATATCTTTATAAGGTTATTACTTCACATTATTTGGTCATTGAGGAGTGTTGCTAGACGCCAACCTTGATTAGTAATTAATTAGATTAATTACTACTGGCTTAGTGATGAACCTATGTGGTCACACACTTACGAGTGTAATATTTTCCGTTTATGATTATTTAATTTATTATAAGATAATTTATTAAATAATCTATACGACATATTAGTATATCTTTGCTAGTACAGAAAATATAATTAATATTGAAAATTCTCTTGTACAAAATAAATGAATAAAATAAAGCATTTTATAAACAGTAATAATTGTTTATTACTGTTTATAATAAAAAAGAAGAAGAAAAGAAAAAAAATGTCAGATGGCCTTGGTGGTTTTGGTTTGGTTTGGCATTTAATCCAAAACAAAATGAACTGACGTGTTTTTTGGTTTTAAGTTTCAAAATAACGTTAGAACAAAAACAAGAAAAGTAGAGATGTATTTTATTATTGTTTTCTGTACATGCATGAGAAACAAAGAGAAGAGAAACTCTATCATGTTTTTCCAGTTTGTTTTTTCGTAAAATGCACTACGTGAACAACAGTAAAGAGTTGATAATAGGGATACATCAGTGAAGTGAGTAAGTGTGACCATTTTACGAAGACAAGAGTTAAAAACAAATAGAGATACTTTTTTTGTTTTGGGATGTTAGAGAGAAAACGAAGACGTAGAAATGTTCTTTGAATTTCGTTCTTTGTGCTGAAAAATAAACATGATAAAAGTTGGAGCAATTTTTTTTTAAATTATTGAAGAAAGGGTTCTTTAAATTTATCTATAGCTATATTAAGTATTGAAAACGAGACATATTTTTTTATGTGAAGCACATAAAGACTTCGTAGTTTCGAAGTCTAATATCGATTAATCCTCATAAATTTTAGATATTTATTTTGCTTGTTTTGATTATGAATATGTTTGTCAAATGTAATTTTTTTATTTTCATTACGTATTGCAATCCTTCAGTCAGAGATTACGATTAACTTTTGGATTTGAAATCACTGTTTATATACCTAATATTGCCCATAATTTACAAGAATATTCTGAAATCTTAATAAGAGGGAGAAGGGTTAAGGATTTATCCTATGTGAGATATCACATTGTTCGAAAAACCTTAGATTAAATTCTTATCCAAGATTTGTATCATTTGATGATACTATAAGAATTGCTAAAAACATGTAAAGTTTATAGCTAACCCGATAATGAAAGTTTCGTAAGGAGACTAAAGCAGACTGTTATGAGACAGAAGGTCTTTTTATTATTCAATAAAAAAATGGCAATTCTTAAAAGATGAGATCTGTTCATGAATTAACGAAAATGTACAAAAGTTATGCTCATTCAAAAAGACATTATCAATCATATAACCTTTTTTGTTTCAGAAGTTTCTGTCTGTGCCTTTTCGAGAACAAGAGACCAATAGCTTGACAAAGGGTTATACAGTATCTGCGAGAAGAGAAGTGAATGACTTGCAAGAGAGAGAAAGAAAAGCTAGAAATATCAAAGAGTAAAAGAATTTATTGGCTAGCTGAAAAAATACAAAGAAGCTGTAAAAAAAAAAACCCAGCCATATATATATGTCGAATTTTAAATCAGACTGGATTGTCAAGTCCAAACTCAAACCAAATCAAAGTCTAAATTTTTTTATAAAAAGACAAATTTAATAAAAAGACTCAGTTTCAATGAGCTACACGAATTCTTTCTTCAGTTTCAATGAGCAGTCACAGCTACGTAGAACAGCTTAAGCAATAAAGGGTATTTGGTTCTCATCACGGTCTTTATCTTCAAAGAGAGCCCCTATTTCTTCCAACGTCTTGCCTTTAGTTTCCGGCAAAAAGAAATAAAAGAAAAGGGTTCCCACTGCCATAATCCCGGCAAAACCAAGAAATGTCCCTCCAAATGATACGTGATTTGAAATGCTTAGAAATGACATCGACACAATTCCACTAACCAGCCTGTTCACCGACACTGCCAAGCCTGAACCTTGTGCTCTTAACTTGGTAGGAAAAATCTCTGACGAGTAGACCCATGTAATAGGCCCCAGCCCAATTGAAAAGAAAGAGACATCTGCACACACAGCCACCACACACAATGCAATGGCCCACTCAGGGTTGGTATATGCCTGTTCCAGATACTTTGACCCTAGTCCCAGGGCGGCTAATGATATGGCCATTCCTGATGAACCCAACAATAGGAGTGGTCGCCGACCAAAATGGTCCAAGAAAAGAGCTGATATCAGAACGAAGAATGTCTTAGCTAGTCCCATGATGATGGTAATGCCCACAAGCTGTTGTCTGCTCTCGATTCCTGCATCTCTAAACACTTCAGGGCTGTAATAGATCACAGCATCATTGCCCGAAGCTTGCATGAAGAAGTTGATTCCAATGGCTAACACTAGAATGCGACGAATGGGGCGAGTTGGTCTAAGGAATAATTCTTTCCAAGCCCCCTGTCCTTGCCCGTTGTTTGAACCAGCTTTTACCATTTCTGATAGCCTCAATTCTGCTTCCTCTTCAGTATCTGATGTTTTGACCAGGACCTGCATTGCTTCACCATACCTGCCTTTCATGACTAACCAGCGAGGGGACTCCGGCATCACCATGACTCCCAGAGCAACAGCAAGAGCTGGGAATGCTGCCAATCCAAGCATTAGTCTCCAGTTCAGCTTATCAGGAAGACCAGAAAGAGTGTAGTTAGAGATGTAACCAAGTAGGATTCCCACATTTATGAAGACTTCGGGGAGGGAGGACAGGAAGCCCCGAGTCACGGTGGGAGAAATTTCTGATGCATAGACCGGCGCAATCATCAGGGAATAACCAACGCCGGTTCCTGCCACTACCCTTCCGGCCATGAGGAATAAGAAAGATGGAGCCAAACCCATCAGAAGTGCACCAATAAGGAATGTGGTTGCTGCCAAGAGAATTGTATAACGTCTGCCAATATAGTCAGATGTCCTACCGGAGGCAATCGATCCGATCAAGGAGCATACGTTAAGGGAGCCTATCAAAATCTCCTCTTGGGTTGATGTGATTTTGAGGTCGTCCTTGATGTACAGCACCGCTCCACTCATGACCCCAATATCTGCAATCAACAAAAAGTCATACCATGATTCACAGGTTTTCTTATTTGTTACTCTCTCTCGTATAAACGTCTCACTTTGATGGCTCCTAATCTAATCCCCCCTTCAAATTCCACTCTTTGAAGTGCAAACAAGTGTACAGGAAGAGTCTGACTAGTGTAAGGTACCAGAGAATAAGCTCACCGTAGCCCAAAAGAACAGAATTTGTAGAGGCCAGAACTGCAGCGGCGAGAGCATACTTGTTGATACGAGTCTGCCTTGGACAAGCGGCGACCTTTGGTGGCTCAGAAGCCTCCTTGGCACACGTCTCGTTGATTCTTTCAGTTTTCGGATCAATTTCCTCAGCCCAAGAGGATTCAGAAAAAATGCGATAGTAACCCAGCTGGTTCCCTGACTCTTTGGTAGAATTGAATTGCATGACTGGAAGATCTTCATTCACAACAATATCATAAAATTAAAAGAAAGAAGAACAAATGACAAGACGCAGCAGAAGCTGTTGAACTATGATAAGACTCTGGCGAGATTAGTTATAGATGAAACACATGTCTATTTCATCCCAGAAAAAGAAAAAAGTCTACTCTCTTTCGTCTCCTTAACGCATGCCGAGCACGCGTCTCTTCACATGGATCATTGAAAAGGACAAAGACACGCGGACTTGCCCCAATCTAGTTTAGCTGGTAGCTATACAAAGAGGAGGATCAGTTGCAAGTCTATCGGGCACATGTAATTGGTAACAATCGATTTTTATTGGACAAACTCAGTTGCGTTTACTTAATTATACCTGCAGTCAAATGATGCCTGTCCTGCCGGACTCATGAAAGCATAGCTGGCAACTTTTGAGTGCCTGAGAATCTCTTATTTTCCCCAACTTACGCTTTTGTTTTGTTGCACTCATAAGTTAGAATCATACATCCTAGGCGCCCCCACATCTTAGCTCGAAATAATTGTGAGGGGAGTAAATCACGGTTTAATCTTATTTAGATTATCAGAAAGATAACCTTTTTTTTTGTGCGCATAAGAAGTCATCACATTAGATAAACTCTCATACTGTTACTGCCAAAGACTTGCACTTGAGACTTTGCACTCAACTTTTTTTTTTCTAATAACCAGTTGAGCTATTCATGTGGACACGCTTTTGTTTTGTTACTTCGATGACTGGTGGATTCCAACTAGACGACCCCCCCTGCACTGTGATAAGTAAACAACGTGAACAATTAAAAATCTCAAACACATAACCTTAAGACGTAGGTGAGTTGGTAAGAGACTTTTTTGATTTACGAAAAATTGCAAGTTTGAACCTCTCTCATATATACAGCCGATTAAAATTTAGGGTCATAACTTTACTTCCTATAAGGGACACGAAAGATACTGTCATGCAAAGGAAACTGGAAAATTAATCCCCTTAAAGGATCAGGTGAACCCTGTATGTTTCTACGAGTGACGTGATTCCTGGTCCTAGTCGACCAAAAGTGATAAGGTAGAATAATAAAAAAGAAAATGACTTTACTGCTATTATTTTGCATGAGAAGACAAGGAAATAGCTCAGCTATTTTATAAATCACGTTCTTCTCAACCTCCATTATTGTGCTTGGACCTTTGTCGTCATCAATACAGTATCTCCAAATTAAAATTTAGACTACGGACAGGATTTTAAGATTATTATATTCCTCGGTTTACAAGTTCCAAATGCAACGTTTTTTAATTCCACGACACAACTATTCGTACACGAACATGTCATCTTCAGGCCGAAAATAAATCAAGTGAAAAGATATATAATCTACCAAAACTTAAAGACAACCTCAACCAATCAAGTGCGTCGGAGTTCTCTTGTTTGTCACCCCCGCTCTTATTACTGCCAACATCTACACAAATCTAGATTTCATCCCTGTAACAGACGACCACGCAATCCTGGATCACGATGTTAACTGAAATTTTTTGCTAGACGGTTTTATCTATGTGAAAATTTACTTTTACTTTTTTTTTAAAAATTACCAAACAAGTATATAATAAGAGAATTTGGGTATCAAACATCAAAATCTCATATGATTTTATTAATCTTTAAAATTTTTATCATTTAAAAATTTTGTAAAAAGGACTCATATTTTGAAATAAACACTACAAAAAAAGCAAGCATTAGCGACAAAAAATTATCGACGAAAAATATACCGTTTCAAATTACCGACGGAAAATCCATTTCCATTAGTAAAATTGATGGGAAATTTTTATTTAGCAATGGTACTAAAATCCGTAACTAAATATGGAGGGAAGCAAGAATTAGCAACGGAAAATTACCGATGGAAAATATACCGTTGCAAATTACCGACGAAAAATTCATTTCCGTTGGTAAAATTGACGAAAAAATTTTCGTTTAGCGATGGGACTAGAATCCGTAGCTAAATATGGAGGGAAGCAAGAATTAGCAACAGAAAATTACCGATGGAAAATATATCGTTGTAAATTATCGACGAAAAATCCATTTCCGTTGGTAAAATTGACGGGAAATTTTCGTTTAGCGACGGTACTAAAATCTGTAGCTAAATATGGAGGGAAGCAAGAATTAGCAAATTACCGAAGGAAATTTCCGCTGTCGGTAAAAAGACAGGAATTATTGGCAAAATAAAAAGGTTTTAAGTTTACCTACGGAAATTTCCGTCGGTAAATTCTTTTTAAATATCAGCTCACCCAACATCTCCGCCCCCCCACGTGCGTTTTCTTCTTCCTGCATCTCCTCTTCGATTTTCTTCTCTTCGGTTTCTCTGTTGTGGACTCCTTTTCTGCTCGCCGGCGTTGTCTTCTCCGGTCATTGTCATCATGTCCTTTGGTGATGGTATTTTTGCAACTACTGTCATGTGTTTTTTTGTATATTGGATGAAAGTTAATTTGAGTATTTAATTACTTTTGTTTATTTATGTATTTTGTGATTGGAAAAACAACTTTAAAGTATAAATGATAGTGATAGAAGGGATAAGATGTGATTTTAGTTGTGATGTTGGGATAAATTTCTGATTCTAGCAGTGCGAGGTGAGTTGTGGTTCACAAAGATTTTGTCTTGGGTTCGAACAACTTTTCTGATCAAGTTCGGCGAGCTAACCACGAGACACGGTGTATTAGCGAGACAAAGCTTAGATGGGCCCATAGACACTAGCCAAACTTCCCTTATCTCGATGAATGCCTTGGTTAAGAAATAGAAGGTAACCAGAGAAACTGAACACTTTGCAAGTAAATTTTAAAAGATAGTTTTTGCAAATTTACCAACGGAAACAAATATTCGTTGGTAAAATATATTGGATTTATCGACGGAAAAAAATTCCGTAGGTAATTACCGACGAAAAAAATTTCGTAGGTAATTTTCTTATAGAAATTTACCGACCGAACGAAAAAACTGTCTGTTGGCCCCCAAATTCTTTCTTATTGAATAAGCATGATTTCAATTTATTTTTGAGGTTTTGTTTGATTAATTGCTTTTGGTTATAGTTTAATTAACATGTCAATGGTTGGAGGATTTATTGCTTAGATTGATGGAATTAGAAGTATTAAATGGAGAAATGAAGATTAAGTTAGAATATAGTATGGTGTAAGTTAAATTGAAGGAATAAGAATGTATAAGGACAAAATGGGAAGATCACTTAAGGTAAAAAGGTATAAGGCTTACAAGGAGGGGTAGATTGGTCTTTGGCTTCATTGAAAGAAAGAAAGAAACAAAAGCATTTTTGTCTTGTTTTGGAGAGAAGGAACGAAAATTTTGAGTGAAAGGAGGGTGA
>JAOSBK010000006.1:36583221-36595238 GCA_027568895.1 Erythroxylum shatona | reverse complement strand
ACGGGGCCCAGCATATGTTTGGTATCAGAGTAAGAAGAGATTTCAAGGAACTACACTCAGGTATGATGGTATTTGTTAAGAGGTTGGATTCCGGAAACAGGATCGAACAAGAACTTTGCATAGTTTATGATTTGCTTGACGACTTTTAAAAGTGATATTGATTTCTACCTTTTTGAATGTCTCTAAGATATTTGTTTTATGTTTCTCTTCTTTTGATTGAGCTAATCTACAAGGCAAAGGATATATGCACAAATTAAATGTTATAGGTAAAGAAAAAATATTATATTTTACGTTTCTTACATACTAAGCTGAAAATTAGATTTGACCTCTATTGGTAAAAAGAATTAGATTGAATTTCTTTCCTACTTCTCAATGTTATTGTACTCACATTCTCCTTAAGATTCACCACTAATTTCTTAAATTGTAAAGGCTTGCCCTTATTTCCTATTGAAATTATTGAGTATTATTAACAAAAGCCTTAATAATTTCATTTAAATACATACCAAAATTTGAGGGTTGACATTGACCATATGTAGTTATTTAAGGTTGTTTATTATAATTTTGAGGCTGACATCTTTACTCTCATCCTTGATTTTTATAGCTAAAATTTGGGTGATCCTTTCATTCCAGATTATAACGATTTAAACAAGGGTGATATTTTCATTGAGATTGGCCTAGAAATTCCTTTATATTAGCTTATTGAATGGAGTCTTGTTGCAATGTAGAGCATATAACCGTAGGATGCATAAAGTATGAGCATATTCCAAACAATAGAACCAATTGTAAATGACCAATAGCTATTTGACAAACCAGAGCAATTAAATCTAAAATTTCAACTTGAAGGTTAGTAGTACTTACCTGAAAGGTAAGGAGTAAACGAATCAAACCATATTTCTTTTTGAAATCCACCTCAACACCTAGAAATGTTATGTATAAAAGATACTAATTCAAATTTGGTGCAGTTAACTTCCTCAATGTTCTATTATTAGGATTTCCTATCTTCTTTTTAACTTCTTGGAAATAGATTATCCACTAATTGTTAAATATATCGCTACTTTCACCTTTAGAGATGAATGAATTTTTCCTTAGTCTCTTTTCTTAAACCACGTGTCATCTTTTCAATCTCTGGATTATATTGGAACTCACTTTCCTAAGAAGAATAAGTCATAAAAATCAAGAGATTAGTAGTAAATGGAAAATAAAGTAAATAAACTAAAAGGCTAAAATAATTCCTTAATAATGGTGTTAAAATTTTAAATGAGTTATCGAAGTCCTTAAAATTGATTTCTAATTCACCAAAATGTTATATTATTCATATAACCAAGTCAAATCCCAAGAGAACTAAATATTAGTTCACAGTTGCAATTGAGAAAACATAACGGGGTATGATTAATTAACTAATAAACTAAAGTTAACAAGAGCTAAATATAAAAATACGAAATTCAATTTTTACTAACTCTAATTCAAAAAAATGATCTCATATAATTGTAACATTGATCATTAGTCTAAAAAGAACGAATTTTCACAACCCAAGCATTTAGTTTAAAACCTATTAATATAATTATAATAAGTCTCATTTTTCCTAAACTAATTTATTTAGACCTAGCATTCAAATCAAAACTAAACATTAATTAATTAGGTATTATATTATTTCATATCAATTAAATGATAGTAATACGCTTAATGAAAAAGACTAAATCCTAAATAAATAACTAAGATAATTCCAACTATTTAATTTAGTTCTCTTATTTCGCATAAGTTAGATATGCAAAGACATAAATAACCTACTTGTTACTTGTATCAATTATTCATGACAATTATAGATCATTAAACTCATAGATGGTAACAAAATGATCAATACTGAATTAACTTATCAGATCAACTAATATTAATTATTTATGAAATAAAAGAACAAGAAACTAGTTATACTTGAATTAACAAAACCTCTTAAAGTTACAAATGGAGTTTTAATTCCCCTTGAATAGGAAAATTAAATTTAGCCACTTGTGGCTATCTTTCTACATTAAAGATAAAAGAAAGAAGAAATATAGAAATAAAGAATAACCTGTTCTTTCCTCTCAAAATATTCTAGAGATAATGATTGAAACAACTTAGAATCCCTATATAATAAGGCAAAAAATAGTCTCCTAATTTGACTAAACTTCTTATATTAAGTGACATGATTATGTCTTATCAATTTCATTAAATTTTCATCTTTTACTCCATCTTTCAAAAAATTGTGATTTCAGCAAGTGATGTTCCAATTAGATATTTCAAACTAAATTTGGTCCAATCTCCATTTATCACCTTTCAAAACAAAATAAATATCAATTTTATTAATTAAGTAATTAAAATCAAACAAAAAAAGGTTAAGTCTAACTAATATGATCTAGTCACATCTAAGTCTAACTAATATGATCTAGTCACATCTTATCAAAGAGAAATCAAACGAAAAAAAGGTAAGTCTAACTAATATTATCTAGTTACATCTTATCAAAGAGATTGATGCAAAACTCAACTTTGTCATGCACTTTAAACAAAAACCTATGACGTGCTTTAATGTCCTCTGATCTCAACTCTTTGTAAATAGTTTCTTGCTATCAATATTGGTTGCTTAACTTTTTTTGGCTGTGACTTTGTTTCTGCTTATGTGGTGCTTTGTATTGTTTGCACTAAAGTACTTAATTGGCCAAAGAGAACACGCTGAGATCTTGGAATGACAAGAGTTCCAAAAATTACTAACAATTTTACGCATGGTTCGATTGATGGTAATGACTCTGTTTCACCTCTTCGAAGTTACTTTTGATTCTTATATTAAAATTATTTTTAAAACTTTGTGGAAACATTCCTTAAATTAATATCATTATTTAATTTATAAATTATTTATAGACATTCAGTAATTTCGATATTTTACCAAATATATATATATAAGAGTAAAAGATGAGGGCTTATATGATTTAACTAAAAAATTTTGTAATTTTCTGAATTATTGAAATTTTTTGTACTTTTTAATTTTTAGAAAAACTTTTGTTAAAAATAACAATAAAATACATTTGACATAAGCCTCACACCTAAATCAGTCAAATGCTACTAATATTAAAATCTAATTCAGTTCTTAAATATAACCTGAATTAAGTAAATTCGACAAAATTTTATAATTTAAGATAATTATAATAAATAATAATTTAGTTAAGTTTAATTAATTGAAGTAGGCTTAATAGTTGAATTGAATTGTTATATTAGTAATATTTGATTAATTTATGTATGATGTTCATGCTATATATTTTTTTACTGTTATATTTTAATAGAAATTTAAGATAATGAATTTTTAGAAAATTAAAAATTATAAGAAATTATTTTTAAATTTTTAAAAATTAAGAATATTGATTTACCTTGACCACAAAAGCCTTTATATTATATATATATATATTCTTTCACTCACGTCAGTGATTCCAACTTATGAGTTTCATTTTTATCAAAATAAATTCAAATGACATTACCCAAAGTGCCGGATCAGGAAGCGCGTCCTATCAAGAAGCTCCAGAGGTTGGAATCATTATTTTTTTTTTTTACAAGGGAAGCTAAAATATTAAAAATCTAAAAACAGGGCTACAGGGTCTGAGACGTCTAAGCGGCGGCCGTGAGGGTGGCGCATTCCAGATGAATCCTGGATTAAAACTTCGTGGATAAGCGATGGCGGGTCCCGTAAGTACTGAAGGCCTGACCTGAAGGCAGCTGCTAAAGAGGCGAGGAGATCAGCATACTAGTTACCCTCGCGATGAATATGCTAGAAATGGACCTTCCATGGGCGGTAAATCAATCCTCGTATACCTGTCAACAAAAAAGAGATGTCAGTCAAGTTGGCAGTGGAAGGGGAGAGAATGTTGATTACCTCAAGCGAATCCACTTCAACAACCACGTGGCGATAGCCACTATCTCACATCAAGCTGAGCCCTGTATGAACCCCCCATAATTCGGCCTCCAGGGGGTACCGCCACCAAGATGATCATCACTATTTTTTTTATAAAGAAGTCGCTGAACTATGAATTGATGTTTATCATATTAGCTGTCAGATTCAGTTTGGTTCGTGGACGTACTGATGAAAATTTCATTTAGAATAAACAAAAAAAGCCTCAACATATAACCCTGTGATTGTTTCTTAAATCATTAGCTCAGGTGGTTATCATATCTCCTGATAACGATTGATTATCATTAGTACTAAGATATTTGTTAAAATATCTACTTAATTATTTTAGAAATAGTTTGATATTTTTGATATATCATAAGAGATGAGAAGTTTACGGGGATATGATTTGACTATATTGGATAACGTTTCTTGAAAATAAGACAATAAGAAGGAACTCCTATTTGAAATAGAATCCTAAAGAAGATAGGATTTCTTGAAGTTAGACGAGGCTAATTGAAGATTTATATGTAGCAAATTTTTCTAAATATATATGCGTGCATATTTGCCGTTGTTGTGCATGACAGGCTTTAGTGATTAATTCTAAAATTCGAAACAAAATTCTTGTTGAACAACTTTTCATGATTTTACTTTGATGTGGGTGCAATTATAAGAGAGTGTCTTTTGACTCAAGTGTTTCTTTATTTATTTTGTTATTGTTTCAATCACTTAGAGATTATATTTTCGTATTCATTATCTTTAGTTGTGGCAAAAATTCTCTGTTGATGTTAGCACGAGGTGGTTGGATTATTGGCAATGAAATACTTTCACGGGATGTAAGAACGAGTGGATAATGTCAAGAGGTGAGGAGTATCGACTAAGTAAAGGGTTGTGTAAAACTATTGTACTTTGATGAAAGTAATTAAACTGATGAGAGCCCTACAAATGTAGGCCGTAATAAAACAAACACACACAAGAGACGGTGAATTATGTGTGATGAAAATTTTTTGCAAGTTCTTTCAGTTCGTATAATAAACAAATCCTAGTTAACAAATAAAAATAATAGGAGCCTATCAGACGATAAAGTCTTTTAAATGACAGGAGTCTGTTAAGTGATAGGAGCCTTTTGTGAGATAGGACCCTGTTTAAACGAAGGGAGTCTATTGAATGATAAATCCTGTTAAAAATATTTAAAACAGAAAGCACCTGTTAAAACTGAAAGGAACCTCTTGTAAGTTGAAAATAGGAGCCTTTTGTTAAAAAAAAAAATACACATACAATATGATGCGAAAATTTAAAAGTTAAAGAGATAAAGAAGAAGGATGTTGTCAATTTATACTGGTTCGACTAACTACCAAGCCTGCGTTCAATTCTTAAGTATCCAACTTGAATATTTCACTATAAAAATCTGAGTATTAAAATTGTCAAGTCTTTCTAAGCTCACAAATACATATTTTTTAAGATTTTCCAACTTTCCACACTCGAAGTGTGTAATAAACTTCTAAAAGCTCACAGAAAAATTAAATAACGATTTCTTCTTGATATAGTGATTTCCACTTTCTAATGCACAATAACAATGATATAACTCTAAAAAATATAGATACTACTCAAATGTTTTGAAAGTTTGAGTATGTTCGTTACTTCATAAGTGTTGTTGTTCTTCTTTAAATAGTCAATTTCTTTAACTAGTCGTTGCTTCATCTTAATTCTGATTTCAATATCATCTCTGTTGAACAAAAATTTCCAGAGTTAATTGTTTGAAAAGGTAAGATCTTCTTGGATGTTAATAAGGAAAGTTTACTAAGAAGGTTCATGTAAGAAGGAAAGTAATTTTCCTACGATTTTATTTCCTTTTATAAAAAAATATCATTATCTATACAAGAAAATAAACCCAATTTGAATTTTGAAATATTATATAATTATTATCAAAATCGTTACATATAAATCTTGAACTAAAAATCTTCCCCTTTTTTATGATGACAAGCTAGACATAAATTTCAAAATTCAAAGAGATAATAGATGATTTTGAAAGATACCTGTGACTTTTATATGTGCAAACATAATTAGAAGGAGCTTGTCTATTAAGAAAGGAACCTATCATTTATATATGACAAATTTTCACAAGTTTAACAACAAAATGAATCACATATATAATTGAGGCAACATTGAGAAATATGCATCATATATGTAGAAATATACAAAATATATCCACATAAACTCTTCTCCTTTGTCATTATCAAAAATAATAGAGTAAAAGGAGGAAGAAACTATCACAAGTTTGATAAGCTAAGCGAATAGCAACAGAGTTAATGAAGGGATCCAAAGATTTTTCTCAGCAAAATCTGCATGCCAAGAAGCTGATTGCATGATATCTATTTGTTCTCACATCTATTCTTGATTGGTTTGAGTATTCTGTAGTTGTTGATAGAGTTTTGCACTATTTTCTTCCTGAGGAGGAAAGGAGTTTGTTGGTCTGAAGTAGGATGTAAGTTTTTTGCCACTCTTTCAAATCTTTTGTCTAGCCATAGATTGTTTTGCAATTTGTATCCAAGTTGATAAGGAATGGAAGTGTGAAACTTAGCCGGTGCATGCCAATTCAGATTTACAAAAGGAACTCTATAATGGTTGAAAATCTTAGTGAGTAATATCCTATAAGGTAAGCAACTAGTGGTATTCTTATGATTCCCCTTATCCACCATAAACCTCAAGATCATAGCTAGAAGATTCATTTTGTTTCCTTTTAGCAAATTATATACCACATAAATGTCCAGCAGGTTGCACCTTTCAACCGAGCTACTCCTAGGAAAAATTAAAGTAGATGAAAATGATGCAAAACATCATAGTATTAATTCTAATTGTCTACTCTAGGGTCTCCCATCTTGGGTGTTCTCAACGTTAAGGCAGATGGATTTGACAATTTTGACTAACTCCATATCATCAACTTCCCACTTATGACAAGAAAAATTAGTTCTCCCTATAAGAGCTCCGTCCAGTATATCTCATAAGATTTCTTCATAAATTAAAATTTCACATTCATGCACCTATGAGACAATGGCTAGCTTTCCATTAATTTCGTCCTTTTTCATATGTATTGTTGGGACCCGATCCGGAAACCGGATCCCAACCGGAAGACGAAAGAAACGAAGCGGATTCGAATAGGACCCTAAGCAGATTAATTTCATTTGGGAAAAATTAGGATAAATTTATCAAGATTTGTTCGGATGTCGTTAAATTAATTCTGATTTGAGGTTTCTTTTGTGGTAAGGAATCCCTCCCTCGTGGGATGCGCGTCCGGACGTCACGCAAGACGTCGGGCCCGCGACTCACCGGGGAGGGGTTCCAACATAAACCAACAACCATATCCTTATGACCCAATAATTGCAACCCCTTAATGTTCAAATGACCATACTGCAAGTGCCACAAACTCGCCTCAGTACTTCCATTAGCCTCTAAAGCATAATTTTTAACATCAGAAACTTCTAACGGAAACATTCTATTTTGAGTCATCCTAACATCAACAATTTTCAACCCTGATTTCTTGTCATGAATGCTACATGCATCATCATCAAACATAATCGAATATTCACTAAACATCAATTGCCCCACAATTAACAAATTATGGGCTAAAGAGGGAACATATTGCAAATCATGAAGAAGCTTTATATTTCCATTAGAAGTTTTGATAGCAATAGTACCTCTCCCTTTAACTTTCATAAGCTTGTCATCTCTGAGCCGAACCTCGGACTTTTGTGATTCATCAAGCTGCTTGAACAACTACCTTAGGCCAGTTATGTGATAGAGCAACCTCTGTCTATGAAAAAGACATCATTGGATACTGCATCTGCAAGGGAGTGAGCCATGAACAGGTTGCTTTCTTCTTCTAGCTTCTCTGTGAAATTTGCTTGATTTTGCTCATCCCTCTGCTTCGCCCAACAATCAGATTCCTTGTGCCCAAAATTTTTGCAGTAATAACATTCAATGCCGCTCTTAATCTGTCGATGATCACCACCATATGGACCTCGACCTCTACCATGACCTCGACCCTGGAAACCACCTTTGCCACCATGCCCTCTAGTTCCTAAATTTTCTGACCTCCCTATGAAAGATGACTCCTCTGTCATTTGAAATGCTTTTTCCTCAACATTTTCTTCTGAGGCATTAAGTCTATCCTCATGGGCTTGTAACGAACTCATCAATTCATCAAACCCATATGTGGAAAGATTATGGGATTCCTCAATGGCAACAACAACATGGTTAAATCTATCCGTAAGGTTTCTAAGAACCTTGGACACAACAGTTTCATCACTAAGTTTGTCACCATAAGCTTTTATTTGGTTGACAAGGGTAGCTACTTTAGATAAGTAGTCTTGAACAGTATCACCCTTCTTCATCCTCAAAATTTCAAATTCACGTCTAAGGGACTGGAGTTTGATAGTCATTACCTTACTGAGCCTTGAAATTCCTTCTTCAAAATCTCCCGAGCTTCTTTGGAAGTTTCTACAGCTACAATTCTGCAAAAAATTGACTCATGCATTGCCTGTTGAATGAAGAAGAAGGCCTTTAAATCTTTCTTTTTATTCTCTCGTAGCCTTTGATCATTTGTATTTGTTTCATCATACCCATTTTCTACCAAGTCCCAGATTTCTTGATACTTGAACAAAGTTTTCATTTTTATTCTCCAAAAATGATAAGTCATTTAAATTGCATATATTTTTGGGCGTAATTATTGTTAAGGTGTTGAAATTATTATCCGAAATTGATGGAATTGTTCTATAATTGTTTACAGATGATTTTCAATATCGTAGGGATGAAAAAGGATCAAAAAGATGCAAAAGAAGGAAAGAAAGATGAAATCCCCAATTTG
Source organism: Erythroxylum shatona (assembly GCA_027568895.1). Taxonomy (NCBI): domain Eukaryota; kingdom Viridiplantae; phylum Streptophyta; class Magnoliopsida; order Malpighiales; family Erythroxylaceae; genus Erythroxylum; species Erythroxylum shatona. The sequence continues at coordinate 36,586,470 of JAOSBK010000006.1, read as the reverse complement.
GCCGAAATTCAGAGACTAAGCGTGGGCACGCCTAAGGTTGGAATCTGGAGTCTGCAGATAAAATTCCAGAATTGGATTCTAATTAAAACACAATCTTTAAAGATCCTCTTGCCCTCTTTTCAAGAAGTCTTCCACCGAGATTAGAAGTGTACCTAATCTGGACAAAACCAAGAGAAGATAATGAGGAGATTCACATCAAAGAGGAGGCTTAGGTGATTGCCTCATATATATATATACATGTATTAGAGTTAGAGGGGAGGATCGTAGGTTTTTGGATTTTTGGCTGTCGCACCTTCTGTTCTTCTTGCTTTTACATTTCTGCAGATTTCATTAGGATTTTTCATTTCTTTTTCATCAAAGACCTGGGATGGAGACATATTGCTTTGTTATTTCCTTTGATTTCAATTCAATTATGAGTAGCTAATTTTCTCATCTTGGTTGAGGGAATCCATGTTACATGTTATTACGGTGAGATAGTTTGGATATTTTTCATGTTGTTAATAAACATTGGATATTTTCATATATGTCTTCTTAATTGAATTCGTTAGTTTCTAGGTGCGCAACTAGAGGTTAATTGGTTCAATCGCTAAGTTAACGGGATATGACGTTCAATTCCGGTAATCATAAGTAACAATTAGGATTAACTTCTCTATGTTAGAGTCGAAAAATTCTAAGGAAATATCTGCTTGATTGATTGCATGTCATACATGTTTATCATTTGTCATTGGTTCTTGATTCTTAATGCTATTAATCAATTTTACCTATGACCGTATCTAGGTTATTGCTTAATAAGATTGCTAGGATACATGTTCCTAGTCATTATCCTTAAGAGAAACTTCCCCCAATGAATGTTTATTAACAATTATAATTTTATGTCGAGAATCCATAATAGCATGGTAGCATCGGTGACCCGAAACCAAGGTATTTCTCATTGATTTTTCAGATTTAATTATTGCTTTTAATGCATGATTTTCCCTTTTGATTTTCTTTTATTGCGTGATTATAACAAACCCCCCTTTTAATTTCGTTATTTGTGCTATTTGAATTCGTAATTCCATAATCGTAAAATTCCTCGTGGGAACGATATCTGCTTACCGCTACTACATTAATTTGTTTTAACGGGAGTGAATTCTTTTATATTTGGTTGTAGGCGACAGCAATACCACCCATCTTGTATTAAAATGGCTTGCATCTTGAGCTGCCACATACCGAAATTAACACTCCGGTCAAACTTTTCAATAAAGGTCTTCGTTATCGTCATGATGGCCCAAAAATTGATATTCCGACTATTTTTCTACAGGTGAGCCCCACACGAGAAACTAGGACAGCGAACCCCACAAAAGCACTGGATGTGGGCCCCATAGGCAAAGTCGGGACGTGGACCCCATAAGCAAAGCTGAACTTCTTTTATAAAACCAATGTAGTGGGCCCCATAAAATAAAACCGAGATAGTGGACCCTGCAAGATAAACCCAAAATGGTGGGCCCCACAAGACAAAACTGAGGCAGCGGGTCTCGCAAGATAAATCGAGGCAGTGGGCCTCGTTTAGACTCACAATAAAAAAATCTAGGTTACTTTCTGATGTGGAGGGTCCACCTTAGTGGCAACCACAGAACATACGGTAAGTTAGACCAACAGGAGAAACTCTCTGATACTAGTTTGTTATGATAAAATGCCCTCAGATCGGATACCAATTGAATTTAATAGCCAAAAAAATAGTAACGAAAATAAAGATAGACAAAATAAATGGGACAGAATACAAAGATTTACGTAGTTTGGTCAATGTGACCTACGTCCACGGCCAATGTGGAAAATGTATACAAGTTTAAAGGCTGGAATAAAAAATTTTCAAAACTCATAAGTATACAGAAGAGAGGATGAGAGGATAGGAAGGTTTGTAGGAAGGAAATGGTGCGATCTACTATAAGCCTGCAACCATCTTTGATATTTATAGCTGAAGTCCCTACAATCTGTGCGCAATCTGACCAAATCCACGCTTGAAGATCTTGAAGTTTTTAGCCTAACATGGCTAAAAATACAAAGTCTAAAAGTGCATCCCTTAAACATGCAACCAATAGCCACCCATTCTTGACCCTTGAGGGGCCAAGTCATGCATGCAACAAAAGTCATGGAATAACACCTTTAAAACTTAAGTTGCGATAGAGGCATCAACTGAAGTGTTTGTGTCAGAGAATAAGACAGTTTTTGGAAGTAAATATGTTTCAAGTTAACTGGATAGCAAGTATTTCCATGCTCAAACAATGATCCTGAGAAGTGCCAATAAAGTTGGAGAATGGGAATTGGTTTGATAAAGAAAATAATATGTAATGGTCACTAAAATGGATAGATTTTGTTATATTTTTATTTATTATTTCATTTGAATTCATTTCATTTTTTGTGTTTAATTGCTCATTTTGAGTTCTTATTGATTTTGCACGTAGATTTAGTGATGGAATATAATACAAGATTAAAGCACAAAGTTTTGAAGCCCTTGGAGCCTTCCTTGCACACCAAACGAAAGCATTTTTTTGGATCCTCCTTAGCTTTAAAACACAGCTCCCATACACTCACGGTCCCTCTACACATGTAGCTCCCATTCCAACCAATAGCACAGTCCCCCTCCACGTAAACAACACTTCATCCACCAGCCTTTCACGTAGCCTCCATCTCTCACTCACCACCGTAGTGGTCCACTCATTTACCTTCACACTCACATCTCCATACCTTCAACTGACGCAAGCAGCTCACCAGAAGCATTTATAGCTCATGCACGCACAGCCCTCCACAATTAGAGACCAGATCACCTGTCGAAGACTACTCTGGCTTATTCTGTCTAAGAAGGAAACGGCGTCGTTTTGTTCACAAAAATTGCAAAGCTGTCTTAAATGCACAGACGCCTGTGGGACCCACCCACAGGTGTCGTTTCCTAAGCCAAATTCAAAGCCAGCTTTGCAATTTACGCCGGCTTTGAATTTTACGACAGATGAAGCTTTCCTCCCTACAATTTGTTCTACTGTCCTTGGTATTATTTCTGTGGCTTTTCTTAAATCTGATTTTTTGCTTATTCTTAAAATAATAAGGATAAATATTATACCACTATAATTATTATTATTATTATTATTATTATTATTATTTCTATTCTTATTCTTATTCTTATATAAATATGAAATTATATATGGGTTATTATTATATTTATCCTTATTATATATTGGATATTATCATTATCATTATTATTATTATTATCATTTG
>JAOSBK010000006.1:36566311-36578673 GCA_027568895.1 Erythroxylum shatona | reverse complement strand
TCAAATTCTGCCTAAATCAACCCAGAAAAATTCATAAAGTTTCAGCTCAAAAAGTCAACTCTGCTACTATTCATCCCCAAAAAGTCAGACTTGCTATTCCCTAAAATTTCACACTTTCATTAATCATTTCTTGCTTTTCAACTCCTTTTAAAGCAATTCATTCACTATCAATTTCCCTTTAAACTCAAAACACCATTTTAGGCCATAATTAATCATAAACATCAATAACAAAAGCATATTTCATCTATCTTAATCTCATATAACAATATACATTCTTGAATTTTCTTTTTCTTTGCACATGAATAATTTACCACAAATTCCTCATCTACTGTCAATTTATAATTCAAAAATTGCAAGAAAATTCTGGGTCCAACAAATTCATTATTGTCATTTGCATAATGCTAGCTTAGAATTAGATGTTGATGATGCAAATGAACACATTTATGCAAATAGTGTATGGTTTGTTGATTTTGATTGAGGAGCAAGGTCAAGCTTTGTACTATATTCGATATTGGAAACACTGTTAGATAGGTTGATTGCCTTTCCATTCTTATTTTATTCTTGCAATCCTAAAAGGATCACTAGCAATGTATTCTTAAAACCTTTGCTTGCTTGGTTGGTTACATTATTTTTTATGAATATAATAAAGAAAGGAATTTTTTGATAAAGCAAACACAAGCAAGAGGGAGGTAAATTGTGTGTGACTTAAAAACAAGTTACTTTCAGTTCAAAACGAAATGACAAGAGCTTGTCTATAATTAAAACAGTAGGAGCTTATTGTGCAATAAGATCCTATTTAAGTAGAAGGAGTTTGTTAAGCGATAAAAAGCTTGTTAAACGATATGAGCCTACTAAACGAAAAGTTATGTTAAAAATAATTTAAAACAGAAAGTGCTTATTAAAACAAAACAAAAACCTCTTGTAAGTTGAAAACAGAAGGAGCCTGTTATAAAGTGAAGAAGCCTCTTGTTAAAATAAACACACACACAATATAATGTGGCAATTTAAAAGTTAAGAGAAGATAGGGAAGAACGTAGTCGATTTATACTAGTTCGGCTTACAATCCAAACCTACGTCTAGTCCCCAATTATCTAAATTGAGTGTTTTACTATAAAAACTAAGTAATAATTTAAAGAGCCTTTTCAAGCTTACGAGTACATATTTTTCAATGTTCTCCAACCTTCCACGCTCAAAGTGTATAACAAGCTTCTAAAAGCTTACAGAAGAATACAATGTAAAATCAAAAGTGAGTTCTTAAATAACAATTTCTCTCTTAATAGAGTGATTTCACTTTCTAAGGCACAATAAGAATAATGTAACTCTCAAGAATATAGATTTTTCTCAAATGTTTCAAAAGTCTGTGTATGTTCGTTTCTTCACAAGTGTTGTTGCTCTTCTTTAAATAGTCAATTTCTTCAACTAGCCATTGTTCACTTACATCTTTAGTCAACTAGATGGATTTAAGTTTGAATAACTTCGATGTCATTTTTGTCAAAAATCTTCAAGTAATCACAAGGCTAATATACGACCTTCATAATTAGTATGATCCTTTCAAATAAACCATTTCTAATAAGGTCAGTACAAGAAAGGAAGTAATTTTCCTATGATTTTATTTGCTTTAAAAAATATCATTATCTATACACTTTGAATTTTTAAATATTATATAATTATTATCAAACTTGTTCAATATAAAACTTGAACTAATAATCTTCCCCTTTTTGATGATGACAAGCAATAACAAATATATTTTTCAAAATTAGAAAAGATAATAGACGATTTTGAAAAAAAACCTATGACTTTTATATGTTTAGACATTTAGAAGGAACTTATCTCTTAAGAAAGGAACTATCATTTATATATCACAGATTTTCCCAAGTTCAGTAGCAGAATCAATTACACATATAATTGAGGTAGCATTAAGAAATATATCATCATATATGCAAAAATGCTAAAAATATCCATATAAACTCTCCCCTTTGTCATTATTAAAAGAAAATAGAGGGAAAGAGTAAATAATGCATCAAACAAAATCATTAGTATAAATAAGCCAAGCAGAAAACATATAACAACAGAGTTATTGAAGGGATTCAACGATTCTTCTGAGTAAAGTTTGCATGTCAAGAAGTTCATTCTATATGCTATCTATTTGTTCTCACATTTGTTCTTGATTGGCTTGAATATCCTTAAGTTATTGTTGAAGATTTGCCTTATTTTCATCTTGAGGACAGAAGTCTATTTATAGTATATTAGGCATTTCTTGAGTGCTGATCTCTTATCAAGATCAGCTATCATACGCTAATATAGGAAATGTGTTGCATATCTTCTATCAGTCTCGTATAACAGCTTGTCAGAACTTTACGCGTGTCTTTAAATGTTGAAACAACAAAACAAAAGAAATTACCTTTTTAAGACATGTGTAATCTTGCTCTATTAAACCGAGAGGAGCCTTCCAAATTCTAAGGAGCCTATTAAATTAAGAGAGAGTTTCTAAGGAATCAGAATAGAAGGAGCCTGCTAAATAAAATACAAAGACAAGTAGCTAAGAATAGTCATGCAGAAATAATATTAGTGAGTTTGCACATACTAAGCTCTTTTCTTAACATGCAAAATCTATCTTCAGAGGGTGGCTTGGTAAAAATGTCAGCTACTTGATTCTTAGTATTAACATGCAAAAGATTAATGATTTCTTTTAAAATATGATCTTTAAGGAAATAATGTTTGATTTCTATATGCTAAGTCCTAGAATGATACATAGGATTTTTTGAAAGAATTATAGTACTAATATTATCACATAATATAGGAATATGAGAAAATTTTAGAGAACAATCCTGTAGTTGATGCTTCATCCATAAGATTTAGCACAATAGTTGGCAGCTGCTATATATTCTGCTTCAATCGTCGAAAGCACTATGCAATTTTGCTTCTTGCAGGACCATGATACTAGACATCCTCCAAGAAATTAACAGTACAACTTATGCTTTTTCAATCGACTTTATTACCTGTATAATCTGCATCACAATAGCCTATTATGTCAAACGAATCAATTTTTGGATATCATAGCCCAAAATCTATAGTTCCTTGGAGATATCGAAAGATTCTTTTAACTGCTTAAAGGTGGTTTTCTTTTGGATTTGATTGAAAGCTTATGCAAAGAAACACATTAAGCATAATGTTTGTTCTTGAGCTTGTAAGATATAGTAGTGTAAGATATAACTCTTCCATGGCTTTGCCTTCTTCTTTTTTATCAAGTTTAGTGTCACGACCCAGAACCATATTAGATACATGACAACTACCACATACCCGGGTTAAGGATACTCACGATATCCTTAACCTGACTATGCAAGGCTAACTGAATATCCTTTAAAAACATTTGGACAGTATAGTGACTGTACTTTAAAAATTCCAAAACTCAATTAAAACACCTATAAATCAGTTTTAAACGCGTTTCTATATTCACATTAAAACTCTATTACAACTTTTAGACTTTTAAGTCCACTCAAGAGCAATCTCAACAACAATACAAAAGGTTCATAATAAGGTCATTTACAAACCACAAGACAGTTAAGAGTTAATTTACAAAATCATAAAGCATATATACTTAATCATGAGCCACTATACAACAAAAGTATAAAACAGAGACTACCCATGTGCAATAATGCCCTGAAAATGTAAAAAGACTCCACGATCTACTCAGAGCTTCAAGTTTATCAAATTAACTTGCAGGGTTGGAAACTGAAGGGGTTGAGTACACTATATACTTAGTGAGCAGGAAAACATATATCACAAACAGAACCTAGTACAGACCAAGATGATCTAGATAACTTAAGGACGATTTTTTTTCACACAACTAGTATGCACATAACCACCTATGAAGTGAACATACATGATATAGAAATACATAGGTCTAGCCTATGACTCAACCTATACTAGTTAAGAACTACATAGGCCTAGCCTATTAATCACTCATCTAGTGAACATAGGTTCCAGTTCCAGTACACAAGAGCAGAAAAGCATCACATGTATAAATCAAATCTCGTCGGGAATCCAAATCTCAGAATAGGCCAAAATAGTTATGTGTGTCACCATTAGTCAGCCAAACTAATGTGCACATCCACCGATTCTTGGCATTGGCTTGATTTTCATCTGTGGTGAGTCCAGACTATGATCCATAAGAGCATCATAACCCTAAGTGATGAGTTCATCGGTGACTAGACCTCTAGGTATGCAATTACCCGCAATCCCATAAAAAGGTGTCGATAAGAGGACTCGACTTTTATGTACCAACATTAAAGGTACGAGGGTCTCTTAAATTGTTGTTCCTAACACACGAATGGCAATTTGTTACCTCACCAATCACAAAAATCATATGCAAATATTAATTAATAAAATCAAGTAAGGTGCCATGCCTTTATTTATCTGTTCAACTAATAAAATGGAACCTTGCCATGGTTCTAAGCTAAAAGAGAACATATACTCATAGCATATATGACTCGGTTATGCATATGTTAGCTCCAAAATATTATTTTATGCAATAAAAGTCATCTTTTGCACTCTAAGTGCAAGGTTATTCAAAAATGTAGTTTTAGAAAATAAAACGTTGTACTTTGGACTTCAAGTGTAGATTTGTTGAAAATAATATCATTTCTTAAAATACATAATAAAAACATTAGTTGCACTCCAGGTGCAAAGAGTTATTCAAAACAGTGTCATTTATTAAATACACAAGTATACTAGCATCTATTTGAGATTCAATTTTACTATGAATTACTTAGGTTCAAAATTCACATATACGTCATCATGCATGTCTTAGGATGTCCTAATCCCATTTGAAAGATATGATTTTCCCAACTCACTTCAAAAGAAGGTATACACTCCCTTGACTTCAACAATCCTCATTATGAGTTCCTTGAACCATAACTCCCGAGCCTTTATACATACAACTATACAATGTATCTACTACTCAAATATGTATCTCATATTTATACACTACTACATAAGTGTATAAAACATAATATCAATATGTTTAAGTTATAGGATTCAGCCATTAAGTTTCTCACATGATCACTTCCCTTATTATTCACTTAAGCTTTTTTTTTTTGCATTTTTCAAGGCATATAATGCCTTTGATCCAATACTTACACATTTCAAAGCATAATTAAGCACATTTTTATCCAAAAACATTAGGCCACTACTCATCAATCTAAGTAAAAAAATTCAAGTTTACTCTAAGTAAATATGAAAGCCTCTTTCTAATGCACACCATTATAATCCTTAAATCCTAAGCCTAGGCATTTTATTAAACACCTAATGTGCATGACTTTCAAATTATATTTTCAAGAATTTATCATAGTAATTGATGCTCCTATCTTTTTATATAACAAGCACTTCCAATAAAAACACATTTTACCACTTCATTCATTCCAATTCCCTTCATTTAAGCCATATTCATCATAATTATACAACTCATCACATTAGTCCCTTTCTTTCCCCTTCATTTCGGTCAAGCCTTATCCAATATACCTCTTCTTTATTTTTCATCATCAATTCACATTATACACACACAATTAACACCATAGAATTCATTTAAACCATCAATTTCAAAAGATATTCAAAATTTCACAAACTTTCATCAAAGAGAGGGCATCTTAGTTTTGGCTTAAGGAGACTTCTCTATGACTCATTTCATTAATCTAAACCATGTTTCATCTATATTAAAGCATGGAGAACAACATATCATAACACCAAACTCAAAATCATAATGTAGAGAAAGATGAGACAAAATTTACCTAAACTTTTCTTTAGTGATATCTTAAAATCCTTTGAGAATTTCTCAAATCTAATGATATATTTGGGTTCCTTGATCCCAAATTAACTTAGAACACCTTGGTTTGAGTTGGAGAATTAAAAAAATGGTGGAAATTTGGTGATGGTGTCCCTTAACTTTTAACAATTTGCAAATAAGCCCTTGTGTACATCAACTTTTCTAGTTAAGTTTTCTAATTGTCCAATAAGTCTATAAATCATGTCTAATCACCACTAAGGAATTAGAACACATTTAACTCAACCACCATGGCTATATCCATCCAATAAACTCAGTTTTACACATTTAGAAGCTTATATGTCAAAAATCTCTAAGATTTCACATATTGATGAACTCTAAGTTCATGTAAGGGCATATAACATTATATATCACTGACACATATATCAAAAGGATTCAAATACATTTTTGAACTCATATACAACCATGTATATTTCAACACACAATAGTATCTCCAAGTATAGACTAATACAATCTCAGAGAGTCCGATGTTACATTTAAATCTAGTGTTCACGGGAGTACCCGCCAATTTGACATTCTTAAAATGATATTTATTGACGAGTTCCTTTTTATATTTGTCTTGGCTAAGGAAGATTGCTTTTTCTTGTCTGATTTATAATCTGAGAAAGAATGATAATTCTCCCATCATGCTCATTTCAAACTCCCCTTACATTAATGCTAAGAATTCTTCAAAAAAGGATGGATTAGTAGCACCAAATATTATGTCATTAACATATATTTGTACTATGAGTAAATGATTCTCCTTTATTTTAATAAATAAGGTTTTATTAACCTTTCCTCTTTCAAAGTTATTCTTAAGCAAAAAGTTACTTAACCTCTTATACCATGCTCGAGGAGCCTGCTTTAAATCATACAGAGTTTTGGTTAACTTCATTATGTAACCCGGATAGTTTTCGTCTTCAAAACTTGGGGGTTGCTTAACAAATACTTCTTTATTAATGTAACCATTTAACAATACACTTTAACATTTATTTGGAACAACTTGAAGTTTTTATAGCATGTGAAGGCAAGTAAAATTCTAATTGATTCCAATCTAGCAACAGGTGCATAAGTTTTATCAAAATCAATACCTTTCTGTTGATTGTAACCTTGAGCTACAAGTCTAGCTTTTTTTCTTACCATCTTATCATTTTCGTCAAGTTTGTTTTGAAATACCCATGGAGTTCCAGTGATTGACTTGTTTCGAGGACAAGATACTAGATTTTGGACTTTGTTTTTGTCAAATTGATTTAGTTTGTCTTTCATGGCTGAAACCCAATTTTCGTTAATAAGGGCCTCTGCTATGGTCTTTAGTTCTATTTGTGAGTTGAGAGTAACAAAGTTGTACTTGAACGATTATCTTGTTCTTATACTTTCAGAGGGATCTCCTATAATATATTGATGTGTATCAAGACCTCTCTATTCTCTCGGTGTTTTTTGTTGCATAGGCTCCTATTGAGAGGTGCTTGAGGAAGGAGCCTACTATGTCCTAACTTTAGAAGGGCCTTATTGATTTTGCAATTATGAAGGTATTATAGGCGCAGTTTAATTCTATGATATATTTTTATGTACCAATGGATGCTCTTCATCATCTAAGTTGGTTGCTATTGTTGAAGGTAGTGCTTCGTCAAATACTACACGTATTGATTCTTCTATCTTCTTTGTTCTTTTTATTATATACTCTGAATCCTTTAGTAGCGGTTCTGTAGCCTAAGAAAATAGCTTTGTTTGATCTCACATCGAACTTTCCAAGGTTGTCATTTCCATTGTTTAGAACAAAATACTTGTAATCAAATGCTCGAAAGTAAGGAACATTTGGTTTTCTTCCTTTTTTATAACTCATAGGGGGTCTTTTTTAGAATAGGTCTTATAAGACATTTGTTAAGCATATAACATGTTATGGATACTGCTTCTACCTAGTATCCATGAGGTTGTCCACTTTCATACAACATGGTCCTGACAAGAGAAGTTATAAGTTATAATATTGCTATCACAAAAATTTTCAAACTTTCTGTTAATCAAATTATACTCCATGATCGCTCCAAATTGAAGTGATACAATACCCTTTTTCTATCTGAATTTTTTGCAAAAATTCTTAAACATTTCAAAAGCATCATCCTTATATAATAAGAAATAAACTCATGTAAATATGGAGTAGTCATCTACTACAACAAAACCGTAATGTTTACCACTAAAACTTTGAGTCCTAGTGGGATCGAACAAATCCATGTGTGCAAGTTTAACTTTGAGTCTTAGTGGGATCGAAAAAATCCATGTGTACAAGTTAAAGTAGTTGGTTAGTAGACACAGTATTTTTAGGAGGAAAGTTGCTTCTGAATTGTTTATCTTTTAAACAAGCCTCAAACTTTATTACTTTTGAACTTTGAGGTTGGTAGTCCTCTTACTAGCTTGTTTTTGGACATTTTTGATAGAATGCTCATGCTAGCATGTCCAAATCTTCTATGCCAGATAAATGAATCCTTTTTTAAAGAAATAAAACACTTAACACTTTATGAGGACATGTCTTCTAGTCGAGGATAATATATATTCTGATTTCTAAGACCAATAAACACAATATTATCATTATGAATATTAACAATTTCATAATGAGATGCACAGAAAATGACTTTGTAATCCTTGTCACTTAGTTGACCACATTCAACAGGTTATGTTCCAAACCATCAAGAAAGAGGACATTATCAATAGAGGTAGAGTTAGAATCACCAATTTTACCAATCCGGTGAGCTTTGCTTTATTTTTGTCTACAAAGACAGCATTACCTCTGTCCTTTCTTTCAATGTAGTTGAAATGGGATATTTCACCTGTCATATGTCTCAAACAACTATTATCAACTATCCATTGATTCTCCCTTATCTCCATTTTGAAATATATCTGTTGAAAGCATTATCTCATTTTAGGTACCTAAATTTTTCTGAGTCCTTTCAGGTTAGTAGTTTGACCTTTTGGTCTCCAAACATACATTTAAGATAATTTCTTTTTACAAAAATTACAAAAACAAATAATGTGACCATGTTTACCACAGTAATTGCATAGAAAAGATGAATAATAGTTGTTATGATTTTTGTCACTTAGCAGGTTCCTTCTGTTTTGGCTATAACTATTGCTGGATTTAACAAAGAAGTTTTTTGTATGGCCTGATATTGTTATTTTAATTGTATCCCATTCTAGACTGACCAAAAATGCATTTACCACTACCAAGTAATGCATCAAGATTCTTCCTTCTATCAACAAACTTTTGCAGATCTTTTTCTAGAGTTAAGATCTTTCCAACACTTTTCTCCTTTTCTAGTTCTAAGCTAGTGACTTTTTCTTCTAACTGTCTTACCTTATTAAAATCAATTTTTAGGGGTGTATTTCCCAATTTAGCTACTCTTTCTTCCATAACTTCCTTTTTAGAAACCTTTTACTTATAGTCATCCTCAAGAGATATATTCCTGGTCACTAAATTCTCATTTGCAGATTCCAATAATTTAATCTTTCTTCAGAGATGCATCATTGCTCTTGGACTTCTTAACTTTTTTGAAATACTTCACTGTCAACCTTTTGTACTGATCATACAATTTATGATATGCATTTTCAATTCATCAACTTCAATATCATAGTCAAAATAATATACCTCATTGTCTCCTAATTCAGATATGAAGCAAACATTGTTAACTTCTTTAAAGTTTTCAAAATCCTCATCTAACTAGGATGTAGTCATTGCTTGCTCTCTCTGACTTGTCATTTTGAAGAAGAGGATATTATAGTATTGTATGTCCAGGCTTCTTGCAGTGATAACATATGATTTGATTATTTTGTGTATTGCTATTATTACTGCTGCCTTTTGATAGGAATATGTTATTTCCAGCTTTCTTCTTTCCTTCTCTTTTCTTCATCAACTTCTTTTTATAGAAGAGGGTATATTTTTTGACCATAAAGTTAAAATTGTCATCTCCATCTATTTGCAACTTAGTGTCACTTTCATCATTGTTTGATTTATCAGTTTCTTTTAGTGCCATTCCTTTTCTGTAAGAGGATCCTTCATCTCGCCTAAGCTTGTTTTCATGGATCATCAGATTTCCTTGTAACCAGTCGAGTGAAATAGTGTCTAGATCCTTGGTTGTTTCTAAAGTTGTCACCTTAGGTCTCCATTCCTTTGGTAGTGACCTCAGAATCTTCGTTATAAGCTCATCATTGGGATATATCTTTCCTAAGTTCTTTAAGGTTGTTGAAGCTTCCGAAGAATTTGTCTATGATCTCTCCCTATTTCATATCAATAGTTTCGTATTGATGCACTAAAAGACTTATTCTATGCTTCTTTACCTCATTTGTTCCTTCAAACATGACTTGTAGATAGTAGGATATTTTCTCATATTCTTATGGAGATAATGCACAGATCAGATGATGTTTTGCTTTAGCATTTAGTTATGCATTTCTTCTGTTAGCATTAATCCATACTTCTATGTTATCTGAATCAGGAAGTGTAGCTCCAACTCTAATGACTTGCCAGACTTTAACATCTAGATATTGGAGATATATTGTCATTCTTTCTTTCCAGTATGAGTAGTTGTTTCCATTGAAGTAAGGAGACTTTGAGACAAATTGTCCTTTAAAACTTCTGAAAGTGTTTGCCCTGATCTATCACATACTGTAAAACATAAAAATGTGAGACCTCACTCTGATACCAATTGATAAACCAAACACATGCAAAATGGGGAGGAATTTTGTGTGACTTAAAACATTTTGCAAGTTACTTTTAGTTCAAAAAGAAATGACAGGAGCTTGTCTATAATTAAAACAGTAGGATCCTATTGTGCGATAGGATCCTATTTACAGGAAAGGATTCTATTAAGCGATAAAAAGCTTGTTAAACGACAGGAATTTACTAAATGAAAAGTTTTGTTAAAAATAATTTAAACCAAAAGGCGTTTATCAAAACTGAAAAAACATCTTGTAAGTTGAAAATAAAAGGAGTATGTTATAAAGTGAATAAGCCTCTTGCTGAAATAAACACATATAATATAACGTGAAAATTAAAAAATTAAGAGAAGAGAGAAAAGAACATAGTCTATTTATACTGTTTTGGCTTACAATCTAAGGCTACGTCTAGTCTTCAAGTATCCAACTTGAGTGGTTCACTATAAAAACTAAATAGTAATTTGACGAGCCTCTTTAAGCTCATAAGTACATATTTTTCAAGGTTCTCCAACCTTCCAAGCTCAAAGTGTATAACAAGCTTCAAAAAGCTTACATAAAATGTAAAATCAAAAGTAATTTCTTAAATAACAGTTTCTCTGTTGATAGAGTGATTTCACTTTCTAAGGCACAATAAGAATAATATGACTCTCAAGAATATAGATGTTACTTGAATGTTTCAAAAGCTAGTGTATGTTCATTTCTTCACAAGTGTTGTTGCTCTTCTTTAAATAGTCAATTTCTTCAATTAGCCGTTGCTTCACTTGCATCTTTAATCAACTGGATGGATTTAAATCTAAATAATTTCAATATCATCTTTGCTAAAAATCTTCAAGTAATCATAGGGTTAATATATGACCTTCATAATTAGTATGATCCTTTCAAATAAACCATTTCTAATAAGGTCAGTTCATAATGAAGGTTCCTACAAGAAAGAAAGTAATTTTCCTATGATTTTATTTGCTTTTAAAAATACTATTATCTATATGATAGGTGCTTAATTGATTATGAAATTATTCCATAACATTTAGTGAATATTGACATGAAATTGCTCAAGATACTCACTTTGACTCATATGTGATTTTCGACATAATTTCGAAGCAAAGAAGTTAGAGTGAGTCAAAAGCATGATATTTGGGTCATTTTTCGAAGATTAATTTTCACTTGTCTTCATGGAGTAAGAAGAAGAAAATTGAAATACAAAAAGAAGAAGAAAATGTAAAGAACGTGAGCTGCATGGATTACACATGAAAATTATCTTTAACGTGAAATTAAATCTTGTATGGCAATTAATCTCACGATTGTTGGAGAGAATAAAGATGCATAACCAAGGAGCTAAATGCAGCACAACAAGTGGAAGTATGGAGAGAAAATGACAACGCAGCAATAGGAGAAGAGAAGCAAAACAGTAGGCAACACAAAAAGGTACACAGTAGCATAGCATTATACAATGACGCATAGCTGGGTAGGAGCACCAAAACTGTAACATCTCATCCCCGAGGGGAAGGGTAGAATAGTCATTTGGAACGGATTCTGAGTGTTTAAGATTGTCTTGGCGTGTTCATGCATACACATACACGTAAATAGTGACTTTTACACACGTAAATGACTGTACATGCATTCATGACATTTCTTGGTATATTTGGTCATAAATGTGATTTTTGTCAAAAATATGATTTTTGTGCTTGAAAATTTAATTGGAGTAGGTCTTTGTGTGTTTTGAATTTTTGGAGAATTTTAAAAAATTTTCTGAAAATTTCGGGGTACTTTTTCGGACAAGGAAAAATGTTAAGTGGCAGACTGAGTGGTTATCGGTAGTAGAACTGACTGTCAAATGGAACTGGAA
>JAOSBK010000006.1:36530949-36544343 GCA_027568895.1 Erythroxylum shatona | reverse complement strand
ACTCATTTTGTTCAGGGTGTAAACTTCGGTTTCTCCCTTTTGTTTCCATGGAACCCTCGAGCCATGTGATGTGCATTTCATACTTGAACTGTTCATTATGAAGCATACTTTGTGACATGTTTGTGAGTTGAATTAAATATGTTGGATGTGTAAATTGCTTGATTAGCATGTGAGTGCTGGAATTGCTGCATGTATTTATCTATATACATACATATGCTTGAATTTGTGCTAATTACCGGTGGCTATAACTATATTAGCCACTGAGCTGTGAAGCTCAACCCATTATTTTTTTTCACTCCTCAGGTGCAACTCGAGACATCAGTTGATCCTTGCAAGGCATTGAAGAACTCCACAATAGTTAGAGATTTTTGCATTAAGTTAGTGGCTATTTTGGATAGCTTTTAAAGCATATCGACATTGAGCATCCTCATGTACTTGGATTTAAGTATTGTTATGATTTGTGCTATGTTATGAATGCTTATTCAATTTCATCGAATGGTAAAGACTTGAAGTTATGATTGTGTATGCATGAGTTAGATTGTGAAATGTTGGAATCGGGTCTCGGACAGTCGGGAGCTCGTCACGGCGAGCCATTCAGTCACCGCGGCGTGTCCCTTGGGAGGTCGTCGCGGCGAAGCCAAGTTCGCATTGCGGCGAACCTTTTTGCTAGGCGCTCGTCGCGACGAGCATTCTGTCGCCGCGGCGAGTCCTCCTCTTTTCCGCTACTGTTTCTTTTTATGTTGAACGTTTTCGATTCTTCCTTCGTGTATCCCTTACTCGACGACCCCGAGCGGTCGCCTTGGGATGGGAAACGGGACCCGGGCCTAACAGAAACTTAGTACAAAATTTTATTTTATTTTTCACATTTATCATACGCATATGTGGAAAGCAGTAATCAAATCAGACTCATACTTTTATTTGATAAAAGTCGAAATCATAATTGTCGTTACACTTTGATCAATCTCTTTTACAAAGCATTTCCAAATTTCACCAGTTATTACACACAGAAATATTTGAATACACATTATACCAAAATCACAGAATATACAAATTTACACAAAAATAAGAAAATACAAATGCAGACGCAAACTAATCCCAACCTCTACCTCTCACTTGAATGCAGTAGCTATACTCCCATTTATCCAATGGGGTAACTCTTTTGAGCTTGAAAAATATTGCAAATTTTGAGTGAGTTTTACGAACTCAGTTAGTGACCATCCTTGATGGCTTACTCATCACTTAAGACATATAATTAACATCATTACTTTAATAATCATATTGAATCATATACACTTGGTCAATCATTTCACATTTTACATTCAGAAGTCATTCAAACCATTATAATCATTCATATGATGCTTATGCAGTGCACATGAGACTCACTTTCAATTTGTTTTTTTGTTGTAACCGAGTGCCTTTTTCACTGGCCCATATCCCTTAGTGGATATCGGGCTGGCCCATATCCCTTGTGGATATCGAGCTATATCAAATAATGTTCCATATCCCTTAGTGGATACTGGGTACATTCACAACTAAGCCTGAGGATCTTATCACATATCGAGCTTTAAGCTCTAGCGACTCCGATCACAACTGCCTTTATCTTTCATTGCATTCATATAATGAAATGCATCAATCACATTTGCATATCCTCAGTCAATCACATGCGCATATCATCGGACCTTAGTCCGGCATTCAATATTAAAGTTAAGAATCACTTTTCATTTATATGCAAATGCACATTCAGAGCACACTTATCATCGGACCGTGGTCTGACATTAACAACCAAGTTGTGTACACTTATTTCAATCAAATTCACATACAAGGAGTACTTCAATATTCTCACATTTATCAAACTCGTCGAACATATATTATCTGGAACCAACACATTCACATTGCATAATCATTCAATTCATAATATGTTGGGCCCCATTTCCAAAGCCCAACTCTTGCTCTGAAAAATCATAAGACTTGAGCTTGCGTATTACCTTGTAGGGTTGTTTCAATGAACCCTTATTAGTCATCATCTCTCATGGGTGGTGTTCCCATACAAGTTAATAATAAAAAATGAACTCATTTCTCCTATTTCTGAATTGATTTTAGGAAACCTCAAATTAGAATTTCATTTGGATTCTTCAGAACATTTGTTCCTCATTGTCTTAAGTTTCTAATGACACCAAAATCATTCAATTTGGTTAAAAAATCTGAAAATTATAACCCAAACATCTTCGGACTGTTCTTAAACTAAAATAGTACACTATGCTCAACTTCCATCGGGAAATTGAAAATCTTAGGGTCTGAATTAAAATTTAATCTCTATAGAAGAGTTGTATCTCTATGTATATAGTTTATTTAGAAATAAGAATCATCTCATTTGGAGCTCTATAGATCAAGGTATCCTAAAAATACTAAAGCATGGGCTTTATCTTTTTTGAATCAATACCAAAAGTTATAAATTTTTATGGAGAGATAGAGAAAAGTGTTAAGAATCCAATGCTTCAAAAATTATGTCATTTGGAAGTCGGACGACAAAGTTATGATCAAAAGAGTGAAACATGTTCAGGTTAGGGGCGCGATGTCGCGATGGCGACTTTCGTGCTTCCCTTTTTTTTTTGACCTGTCTTAAAAAAGGACATAACTTTTACTAGGAATATCAGATTAAGGTAATTCAAAGACCGTTTCGAAGAGGACTTCTAGACCTATAACTTCTATGAAGACTTTGAAAACAAATTTTGCATCTATAAGGGTATAAATTTCAAAACAATATAGCTATCCCGAATGTTCCTCTTAAACAGCATCACAAACTTCCAATGATCATATTTTTCACCTCCATTGTTCAAAAATTTTATAATTTATACCGTTGGAAAGTTAAAATGATAAACTACAACTTTTATGCAGACAACTTTGTCTAATTCTTACTAAATTAATCCATTTTTTCCCTTGAAGTCAGTACACAATTTTTACCGAAAGACTTGAAAATTTTCCTAAATTCACTTCCTCTAGCGCAGCTTCATTCATAACAATTCATCTACCAAATTGATTATATTAAACTCTCAAATCTCAATTCATATGGCTCATCACATTCAACTCTATCTCATCCATACACAAATTCACAGTTCAACATAACAATCATTCAAACTCAAATTCATGTTTCAGCTTAACAATCATCCCTACACAAATCCATATTTCATTAACATCATAGAGTAAGAGTTTACAAAGCTTTAATAGCATTCCAAGCCACATTACATCATCAATATCAAAAATATGAAATACAAAAGATATAAAACCTCATAATTCTCGACATGTGTCTAAAGTCTTGTTTTTACATCAATATAACTTAAAATGGCTTGGGTAAATCTATAAACATGACTAACTACACAATTCCACATAAACTTGGCGTACTAACGCAATCCCACATAGTAGTCGTAAACTTGGCGTACTAACGCAATCCCACATAGTAGTTTTGCGTAGACGTAAACTTGAGGGAGTCCATGAGGGAACTCTGTGTCACTAGCAAGCAGGCGGAAGAAGCCTTTAACTTGGTCAACGTGAACATGACATTCTTGAATGAATTACACCAAACCCACATAACATGTAATTCATGAATGGAAAGCCGTTTGCCCAAATGGCACATTCTTGGAAACTTGTTTTTCATGAACATGAGATATTTCGAAAACTTTTTCCGAAAATATGATTTCATAAACATGTATCTTCTCAAAAGAATCATTTTCAAAATCTTTTCACAAATCATCAACCCAATTCACATATAAATCACATAGCAAATTCTCAATTCATTCAAGAAGCACCAAATGCAATATTTATGATGCAATTTAAAACGTTTAACTTCTTTGATTCAAAGAACACATTTGTGGCTTATTTACTCTATTATAAATATGTAACCCACCTTGATTTCCTTGCTTGAAACTTTGCTAAAAAATGCCTCTACTCTTGCTTCTCTTGGCTCCTTCGATTTCCTTTATCAAAGACAAAATTCTTATATCAATAAGGATTCAAATTGGAGAATCCACAAAACACATTCACTAAAATTGATCCTAGAATCCTTAAACCCATACGTTTCTTAAGCTATATGAATCAAAACCCTTTCAAAAATCCAAAGATTAAAATCCAACTTACCTTGAATCTTCACCAAATGAAGAGTTTGTTGGCTCTAATGGAAGCTCTCATCATCTTCTACCTTTTTCCCTTCTTGAATAACTTCAAAATCACTCTTTAGGACCAAGAAAAATCAAAACCTAGCTTTTTTTCTTTCTTTCCTCTCTTCTCCACCGAACTCTCTTCTCTTTTTTTTCCCAATTTCGTTTTTGCTTCTTCCTTAAAAAGCAAGCCATCACTTCTTATTTCAATTTTGCCATTAATGATTGAGAAATGTCCAATTTGCGCTTCGTTATAAGCTTAGGTTCTTTCATCCTTAATTGATCTTCCCAAAATACCCTTCATGCAATCTTACTACATTAACACTTTAATTCAATTTACCAATGTCACATAGTTTTGCTAACATTAACATAATAATAACTCCCAAAACTTAAATCCATCAAAACCTCAAAATTTATTTAAATCATGATTAACTAGAGAAAAAAATCTAGGGGCCAACAAAATTATTAGAATAAAATATGAATTTTTATATATATATACTAGTCTTCCTTTTAAAATAAAAATAATTATGAAATCCTACACCTTTCTCTAAAAATTTGACATTCTTATATCTTAATATTATTGAAAACAAATTATAAGATCACTTTTAGTTTAACATTATTACATTCTTATCGCTATCCCTAATCTACATTATAAGAAAATACTAAAAAAAAACCTTTTCATTTGATAATGTAATTTAATTTTATTACAAGTCAATCTTTTACTTCAACTACTAGTTATGGATCAATCAAATAGTTTGAGGTGCACAAATATTTTTGGAACTATGCTTGGTTAATTCTTAATATAAACAGTGACAATTGGGATCCACCCTATACTATTATGTTGATTACTAGTACAATAATCTTTTTTTAAGTTGATAAAAGAGATTAGAATTTACTTTAAACTTTTGTTAAACCTAGATTCTCTTA
Organism: Erythroxylum shatona; assembly: GCA_027568895.1. NCBI lineage: Eukaryota > Viridiplantae > Streptophyta > Magnoliopsida > Malpighiales > Erythroxylaceae > Erythroxylum > Erythroxylum shatona. The sequence goes on along the minus strand of JAOSBK010000006.1, from coordinate 36,539,265 downwards.
TAAACTAAGTTCCTTAAACAATTTTGTTAATTTCTTATCACACAATTTGTAGAAGGCATGTTGATTTCTGTTGTTACGGAAATAATTTTGTTACACCTAATTGCAAGCATATATAATTAATATAGTAAGGAATTGTCATCCAATTGCAAAGTTCAATTATTCAAACTTTATTATGAGAAAAAGTTTTATATTAATAAAATTTTAAAATTCAAAGGAAATATCTTAATGAACATAATCATCTTTTGATATAAAAACTTTTTTTATCCAACTTTATGAATTTATCTCTAAAATTTGCTTAGGTCTCCACACTTTTGTTGTGCATTATGATCCCTGAAAAAATTATAAAGTTAGATATCACGTGCCAATTAAGTAAAAATTATTAAAATAAATATTAAGTTACATCTCTTCTATCTTATATACTAAAAATATTTACAATTTCACCTATATGGCATAACCAATTTTTTCATAGCATTTAACAAAGAAAGTCACGATAAAGATATGTTGGCAATTTTACAAAAATTATTATATTAAACACTCCACAAAATAGTCCATAAACTAACATACAAAATCTTGTAATTATCATATAGTAAAGAGAATCTAGAGGATTTTAAAGGATAAGAAATTTCTTTGGGTTAAATGAGTCCATTCACATTATTTAAAGAGTTAAAGTTTTGATTAGCCACTCTAAAATGCCATACTTCTTTGACGATGCTCAATATTCTCAAACTGAAAGAATTGATAAGGATAATCAAAAGAAGCTTAGTGAATGGAGCTATTAACATCTTCCAACAATATGATTGGTATTTCTTAAGACCTCTTACTTATAATGAACAATTTTTAACTTCGAAGAGTATACTTCTTACCCTTGCCACCATTAGAGGAGTGCTGCATATAAACACTTAAAATATCAGTCAGGTTTGTAGGGATGAATTGCTCAGGATTATCCCAATATTTTAACCATATTCATCTAACAAGGATAAATTTATTTAGCTAAGGTACTCTTTAAGATCATTCAAAAATAAATCCTGCAAGGATTTTATGAGCATTAATGCCTCCAAAATTTTTTAGTACAAACTTTTTTGGTTCAAACAGACTTCTTCAAGAATTTCTTACATTTTGTGGCTAGCAATCAAGGGGAAACTTTCCTCCAAAGAAAGGTTCTATGACTCAACTCCTATCACTCCTATTTGTTCACTTTGTTATATGGTTTTTGAATCATTTGGGCATTCATTCTTCCAATGTAAGTTCATTAATTTTATTTGAAAAAGGATAAGACACCATAATCTTTATTGCTTAGTGAATTCTTGATCATATATTAATAGTTTGATTTATAGATTAAATTGGAAATGTAGAGATGAATTCACCATCTTTAGGATCTTATTTGGAACTACCATATACTCTGTTTGGAAAAAGAGGTATTTAAGGATATTTTAAGGCAAGTAGAAGATGAGGCAACAACTAATGCAATAGATGATGAGTCATATCATTGAGTAGATCTTAATATGTTACAACTTGGTTTAATTTTCATTTACCTTACAATCCTAAAAATTAGTTTCAAGGTACACAATGATTCACTTATAACTGAATTTATCCTTATCTTGTTTATTAAAGTTGCCTTTAGCTTGTCATTATCCTTTAATATTTGTATTTCTTTTAGTGCTTTTTGTAAAGCTTTCTATGTATTGATTTTCCTTGTTAACTCACTTCATCTAAAAAAAAGTCTTATACTTATTTTTGGGTAGACCTCAACTAATTCACCTTAACTAATGGACCTATACCTACCCAAAGTTGACTCTAGATAATTATTTTAATAAGAAAAAATTAATATATGCACCAATTTGGACTTATGCAATGAAATAATACTCACCCATTCTAGCATTGGAGAATAGATCTTGACTAATAGTACTAGTTGCCATACCTCATATACATACATAACAATTGCCCTTATAGGGCTTTAAATCATATAAAAAGCTAAATTCAATCATTCAAGACATTAAACATGTATATAAGATACTCAAGTATTAAAATGCATCCATAATTTGATGTTTACTAACACTCTAAATCATATGTCATATACCTATATATTTCCATGTATATTATAGATAATTTTTGTTCATACATTTTTTGTAACTTAATTTTCTTTAAAGATTTAATAAAAAATGACTTTTTAACAAATTTATGTTTATTTAAGTTCAATTTATTTTATTATCTTTTCATTAGCTTTGATTTTCTTAATGTTTATTTCAAAATTTTGATCAAATAAATTGCTCATTAGTCTTGTTTCAGTTTACTTTTATTTATTTTTAGTTTAGGTCATTATTTTTAATTATATTTTTCCATAATTGAATTAGATTTAGATTTATTTTATTTTATTGAAATTAAAAATGAATTGATTAAAGAAAGGTCCTCAAATGGGAAATATAAGACCATAATCTAGAACAAAGTTACAAAAAAATAGTCCTAAAAGTTACAATCTTATGAATAACCTATTAAAAAGCATAAACAAGAGCAATATGGCCATGTTTAATAGAGGGGGATAAAACAAAACTGTAACAAGCACTAGTGCATCTATTAGATTAACTACTATTACTTGGGAGCTACAAAGACATACTACTATGCATATTATGGTAGGCACAAGTGTGTCTTCTAGAACAACTACTTCTACATATGCTAGGTAACCAAACTTACTTGTAGGTATGTTATAGGTGACACAAGTGTGTCTTCATAAACAACTATTGATATACAGGTGAGTTGTACAAGTTTGTTCCTAAATGTGTCATAGGAATAGTTTTAACTCCAATGACTTATACATTAATTGTCTACTCCCTAAGTTCCTAGTTAAGAATGATCTACTTAATGGGAAATTTGATGTTGCATTGTATATGTAAGTTGTACATAATGATCAATTCCCATATGCAGCCTATTTTAACTTCAATGAAATGATTAACTACCAGTTTAATGCCTTAAAAGGTCCTTATATTCCTTTCTCTCCACGTTATATACACCACACTTATAAAAGCAATCTTACAAATTATATAGTCCCTATAAAGCTAATATCTTTTTCTAGTTCATTCTATAATGTTAGAACAATCAATCTTATAGCAACAAAGGTTTTATAATTGTTAAATCTTAATCCATAATATTGTTACATAGTGATATTAGAAGAGCAAATGCTTGACGGTTTTAGGTTCTTTATTGTATAGTTCACATAAAATATTTAGAACATTTGAACCCTTAATTTTGTTTATTATATTTATCTTGTGTTTTATTGCTAACTACAAATAAAAAGAAATTTTTTGAAGATTTCATGTAAACAAGACTAATATATACCATATGACTTAGGGAGTAAGGGATCTAAAGATTTACTGGTAAGATTTATTATTGAATTCTTTTAAGCCATGTTTAATCCACACGATAAAGTCTTCTAAACTGGCATAAAATTATTGTTAAGCTTATTATCAAGTGTAATTAAGAACTCCCAGTTATTGCTTACCCAATATTGCTAATGAGTTAATCCTATCTTACATACAAGAGATTCTTATTACTCTAGTAAACAATAATTCTTAAAATAATTTCAATCAATGGTTAGAAATCTTTGTAGGATGGATTTTTAGTCTTGTTTCCAACACTAAATAAATGAATGGCTTATTTTTTAGTTTGAGGATAACGAATTGGAGAGGCAACTAGCCAGATGACTAGCATCCGATGAGACAAATAGATTATGTATGTCTATGTTGATCGAGAGGTCTGAGAGGTTTGTAGTGAATTCAATAAGGAAAAGATAAAAAAGAGTCATCACCTCAAGGAAGTAATAAATCATCAATAAATGAGAAATTTTAGATCTTCAATTTACTATATTGTTACCCTCTCAGTTTATTTTATGGTCAATTAAATTGGTTAGCATATCAATAAATAGTATAAATAAATAAAGGGAAAGGTTCAACTTGTCTCAAACCTTTAGCTCCCATGATCAAGTGAGCTACTTTCCCGTTTGTCAAAATTATATACATTGTGGTTGAAATGCATTACTTGTTCTAATTGATGAATCTTATAGGGAATCTAAAAGCCTTTATAATATGTAGAACAAAAGCCCCAAAATAGAATCAAATTCTATATAGAAATCAATATTCATTGCACAAATCTTAATGATTGCTCGCTGTAGTAATTCTTAAATAGCTCTTAAGTCAATAAGATAATATCTCAAAATTTTAGTAAAGATTTATGATTCATGTTAGCATTAGCTTGAGTTTTGTATCTAAGAGCTTGGATATGAACTTGTACATGTGTTACTTCATGATATTGGCCCATAATACTTTAATAAAGCTGCATTTAAAATGTTTGAGATAAGGATAATGAATTTTTAATTAAGTTCTCCCAGCACCTTGCCCTTATTGAGAAATTATATATAATTAGTGACTTGCATTTTGATCTAGTCACAAGATGTCTGAAAGAAATAGGTATTCAACCCATTCAATTTTAGGGCCTTATTTAGATTGAGATCAAAGAGAGATTTCTTATTAACTGATGCATTGGAAGGCTTAAGGAGTTTGTTAGCTTCTACTTTTGTTATCTGCTTAGAAATAAAGGATTACATAACTTGTATATATGAACAATTTTTAGAGTACATGTCAAGAGTGTTTCGGAAATAGTTGTCAACTTTTACAAGAATCTTATACCACTTCTTACCTACTTGACCATTCTCTAAACGACAATGTGATCTTGTTAGTATTTCTTCTTAAGACAATGCTTTTATAGAAGTAATTGGTGTTTCTATTCCTATTTTTTAGCCATTGAACTCTTGATTTTCTACTTTAAAATTGAGTTATGCACGTTTAGAATGGAATATAATTCAATAGAGCTATCCTATATTAACTTTGCTTTGAATAATCCTCTAGGAATTGGTAAAGGTCGACTTATTTTTGGTGTAAATGGGTTTTGGCTTCCAAGATTGCTTGGTATATGTTGCTAAACTGTTTCTAACTCAACTTTTGAGTAATTCCTTTACCATATAATGTTTCCTCAGATAAGCTTTATAACCATAGAATTTAGAAGCCATTCCCTTTAGCCATAACCTTCTCATGGCCTTCTATTTTAGTGGCCTTCTATTTTAGTTAAGTAATTATTGAATCTAAATGGAGCTTTCCTCTAAGCTTCTCTGATAAATTATAAAATTCAATGGGAGAATGATCTAAAGCTAAATTAACAAGAACTCTACTCAAATATTTTATGATAAATCATCTATCACTATACCCATTACTTTAGGTGAAGAAATTTCCTTAAACTAATAGGTTTGTAACCTTAATTCGGCAAGTACTTATTTTAAAATTATCAATTAAATTATTTAAGTTAATATTGACTTCTGCTTCTAATAGAAGAATGATATGTTATTAAAATCTCTAATGCCATCCAAGGGGCATCTATGTTGGTACGAATAGTTTGTCGCTTATTCCAAATGGGGATCCTTTGAAAATCCATGTTAATAGCATTAAAATAAGATAACGTGTGCTATTCTTTTTATGTTATATTAATATCTTTTTTTAATAGAACAATGGCTAAGAACAATGTAGGGATAATATATAAATACAATATGAATCTTATAATTATAATCTCATTATAATTTCATTTGTAATATATAATTATGTCATGAATTATATCATATACATCTAAACATATACAAGATAAAGAATGCCTTTAAATTATTTTGTCACTAAACTAACATCAATCGATTGATTGTAGGGCATAAACTAACAGTTATAGTTTATTTCTGCCCTTTGAATACATAAGATTTCTAGTGGTTTGCATATCTTAAAAAATGACAGTAGACTTACTAAGATAATATTAAAAGTCAACTCTTCAAGTTGCTTTTGTTGCTATTCCATCATTAGACATAACATTCGTTTAAGTTTATAAGTAGGGCTAAAAAATTAATTAACCATGAAATTCTTCTATGTTTCTAATGTCAAAAAGTAGGAGAAAGTCAAAATATAGGAACTTGAAAAATTAATTGAACTTTGTGTGCTATTCCTTTTAGTTACCTAATCATTTTTCGTCTTGTTGCTCAGATGGAAGTTGGGATTGCGAAGCATGACTCGCCTGTTCTATGACAAGTACCATGTGATCCACGTACCATAATATAGGTATAGACGCGGAGTAGGCAGCAGGTACATTGGAGATATTGCTTCACCGTTGATTGCGGACAAAATAATGCCCAAAGGCATTCACGTGCTTGAAGTGGACCTATAGTCGTTCACACGCTCAACCTGACCTGACTAATCATTTGTGTATTCTTTTCTTACTTCGCTACGTCCATTACTGTTATTAACATTTGTTGGGGTGTCATACACAAGATGTTATGATTCAATGACAATTTTATACCTGCCAAAATAATACTTTTAGCGTTAATGAGTAAACGAAAACTTTCTCGTGTGGCTTAAGGAACTCCGAATGATTATAATGTAGATTATGGGCAGGGCAACGATGAGAATGTTAAATTGAAAGTGATCTTATAATTTGTTTGCAATAATATTAACATATAAGAATGTCAAATTTTTGGAGAAAGGCGTAAAATTTTATAACTATTTTTATTTTAAAGGGACGAGTGGAGGACTAGTTTATATATAAGAAATTCATATTTTAATCTAATATTTCAAAATATGATCCATGTGATCCACGTACCATAATATAGGTATCGACGCGGAGTAGGCAGCAGGTATATTGGTGAAGCCTGACTCGCCTGTTCTATGACAATTATTGAACGTTTTCTCTTTAATTAGGTAACTATGTTTCACGCGTTATTTACTATAATACAAATTTAGTGCATCTTTGTATGCATTAATTGACTAGTGGTTAAGCGAACAGGAAGATTCGTAGAGAGAGCTCAGAAACAAAAACAAAAAAAGAAGAAAATGGGGTGAGAATTGTCCCTACAAGTTGCTATAAGTAAAGCAATGTCCAGGTCTTGGATATGTACTGAGAAGACATTATAATAGAACTGAAGAGAGCTAACTCTTGAGATCGAGTTGGAGTCCGCAGGAGAGCTAAAGAACGTAGAATTCATGAATATTGAAGAAGGTAGTGCTCGTCCAGCTAAGGTCGATCCTAATGGACCTGATAAGCAAGGTGTCAGTACTTCTGCGCATTCCGTTGGACACGGTATATAGTATATACACGCCTCATGCTTAATTTCTTACTCTTTTGTGAAACCATCCAACATCTAATTCCATGCATAAAAGCCAGATTTTCTTGTAGCGTCTATATAGCTCTACGCTAAGATTTTGCAGTTTTGATATTCATACTTTTTTCAACTTCCTCTTTATTGCTGTTAGTAATATTTACGATTGAATAATGAAGGGACCTGAATTTAAGTAATTTGGGACTGCAGATTCTTGGCAGCAAGCGGGATTCATGTTGGTGACAGGTTTCAACTGTAGTTACATACTGAGTTATTCAAGTCTCGTAATGGTGCCTTTAGGATGGAAGTGGGGTATCCTAGTCCTAATCGCCATCGGTCTCTACAGTGCCTATTCAAGCTGGCTCTTAGCCTCGTTTCATTTCATTGAAGGAAAGAGGTTCATCAGGTACAGAGACCTGATGGGATTTGTCTTCGGTGAGTAAATATCTGTTAGGTCTTTTATTTAGTCTCAATTCATAATTGCAAATGAAGTGTGTGATATAAAGGAGGCTGTTTTTTAATTCCTTTATACAGGGAAATATTTCTATTACATCACATATGTTAGCCAATTTACGTCGTTTTTCCTCGCCAACATGGGTTTCATTCTCCTCGGAGGAAGAGCACTGAAGGTATCAGCAAATTACCTGCTGCACATACTACGGTAGAATTGTATGTATATATCCGTCGCTTTAGGGTGCCTGATAATGGTTGTATAATAGATATATGCTTTTCCATTTTTGTTTCCCGTACAGGAAATGCACTTGAGTTTCAGTGACTCTCCATGGAGGCTTCAATATTACATCATCTTTGCCGGACTGGCCTTCCTCTCATTCGCATTTCTAGTCCCAACAATGTCGGCCATGAGGACCTGGTTGATGGTCTCTGCTTTTATGACTTCCGTTTACGTCATCCTCCTTATGGTTATGGTCCTTGATGATGGTAAGTAGTAGTTGTCCTTTTCCAGTCGCGAGTACTTGTAGCCTCATCCTTGTTTGTATATAGCTTACATGTCTCTTGCCCTCTCAATAATCTGCCAGGACGATCTAATAAAAACAGGAGCTACGACGCTGGTGGAAGCCAAGTGGGCAAAGTGTTCAACGCTTTTGCTTCAATTTCAGCACTCATCGCTGCCAATTCCGGAGGGT
>JAOSBK010000006.1:36459086-36471146 GCA_027568895.1 Erythroxylum shatona | reverse complement strand
ATTAGGTAATAATAGAAAAATTTACTCTAGGAAACTTTTTACAAATATATAAAAAAGATATTTGAAGAATAAAACATGCAAATTCAAATTAGGTAATAATAGAAAAATTTACTCTAGGAAACTTTTTACAAATATATAAAAAAGATATTTGAAGAATAAAACATCCAAATTCAAATTAGGTAATAATGGGATGATTATATTTAACAAGAATTAATAGAAAAATTTATTTTTCTTTCATTTCACATATATTATAATAAATTAACATTTTATTTTATATAGGATATTTCTCTTTCTTGTTTTCCTCTGTTTTAGATATATTATTACATATGATATATCTTTTTTATATATGGTTATGCTACTATTGTTCTATTGTACATGTCCCCTTCTTCTAGTTCCATATACGTGTTTTTTTTTTTGTTTTGTTTTGCTAGTCTAATTGTGTTATACTTGTTTTATATGATGTTGCCTAAAAAGTATTTAGTTGGAAGTGAAACAGGGGGAAAAAAAAAGAAAACAATTATAACAATTAGTAGAATCCAAAAAAAGGAGTCATTGATTAATTTATTAAAAGAGTAAGCTCCTTTATTGATAATCCTAAGGAATTAGGTTAAGGTAATTTTAAAAAGTATGAAGAAAATTTAAGAGATAAGATTCATATTTATAAGGATATCAGTAATTTAAATGAGCATGATTATCTACTAAATGCATCCAATTTAGAAAATTTAAGGGCAAATGAGCAATTAATCCTTAAATTGGATATTTATGATCCTAAAAATTGGGATAATCTTGATAATAAAGTAAGAAACATTTAGTTGAAAAAGAGCTTGTAAGAGAATTAAATCTTATGTTTCCCTTAGATAATACGTCTTCGTATTTTTCATATTCTTATTATTCTAGAAAATTGAATAATGGAGAGATAGCGATAAAAATGGTTTATTTACTCTAAATATATAGATAAACTATAATTTTGTTGTTATAAGTTGTTCAAATCAAATAGCAAATAAAGTGCATTAGCAAATGATAGATTTAGAGATTGGAAGCATCTCAGTGAGAGACTTAAAGAACATGAGAATAACATTAAACATATGCCTAATATGAGGACCTGAAATGAATTAAAAGTAAAATTGAGCAAAAATCAAACAATTGATAAAGATTTGCAGCAAGAGATTGTAAAGGAGAAAGAAAGTTAGAGAAAAGTTTTGATAAGAATAATTTCTATTGTGAAATGTCTTGCTAAATATAGTTTGGTTTTTCAAGGATCTAATGAGAAACTCTACCAAGATAGTAATGGTAATTTTTAGGATTGATTAAGATGATAGTTGAATTTGATGTAATAATGCAAGATCATGTTAGATGCATTCAAAATCATGAAATTCATCATCATTTTCTTGGTCACAAAATTCAAAATAAGATGATTTCTTTTTTAGTCTATAGTGTTGGAAGTTCTATTATAAGGATCATTAAAGATTTAAATACTTTTCTATTATTCTTGATTATACCCCAAATTTGAGTAATCAAGAACAAACTAACCTGTTAGTACGATGTGTGAATATGTCAAATAAAAAATAAAAATAGAGGAATACTTTTTAGAGTTCTTGAAGGTAGATGTCACGTCTAGATTAGGACTTTTCAAAAAATTATTGAATGCATTTAAGCCTCTTGATCTTAGTGTCTATAACGTAAGGAGTCAAACTTATGTCAAGGGTTCTAATATGAAGAGAAAACATAAAGGGGTTCAAAAGCGATTACTTGAAATCAATTTTAGAGTATTATATATGTCATGTACTTGTCATAATCTTAATCTTACTCTTAGTGATATGACATATTCTTGTGTTAAAGTTGTTTCAATTTTTAGAGTTATGTAATGCATATATGCATTATTTTCAAGTTCTCATAAAAGGTGGAAGGTTTTACTTGATAATATTTTGGGCTTACCCAAGAAATCATTGTCTAACACTCATTGGGAGTGTCGATTAATTAAAACTATTAGATGTTAAGATCCTCAAATAAAATTGGCTTTGCTGGAATGATCTATATCTTATGATGATGCCAATTCAAAGAGTGAAATGGAAAGTTTGGTTAATGTACTTAAGAGTTTTGAGTGTTTACTTGGGATGATTATTTGGTATGATATTTTATTTGTTATTAATTTGGCGAGAAAAAAGTTGCAGTCTAATCTATTTGCATTGACGTTACCATAAAGTAATTAGAAGGTGCGGTGATATTTTGAAAAATATAAAACAAAGGGTTTGCCCCCGATATGAATATTGCCAAAAGTCTTACATATTAGATGAATGTCGAGCCTACATTTCTAACTAGACATTGTATTATTAGGAAAATAAAATTTATGAAAATGATAATGATGGAGAAATACAATCAGTCAAGGATTCCTTTAGAGTTAGTAACTTTCTAGTTATTGTGGATATGACAATTGCTTCGTTGAAGAATAGATTTGAGAAATTAACGATATTTAAAAGTATTTTTAGATTTTATTTGATTTAAAGACATTGAGATCGTTGGAAGATGATGAACTAAGAGAATGTTACACTAATTTTATAACTACTTTTTTCATGATAATATGTTGGATGTGAATTTTGATGATTTGTTTTATAATTAAAGGTGTTGCAAGTGACTTCCAAATGAGTTAATGTCATTAGCTGAAATTCTTGAATTTGTTAAAACTGTAGATTATTATTTGAATGTTTTAATTACTTATCGAATTCTGTTAACTGTAGTATCAGTTAGAGAAGTTTTACAAAGCCTATTGGATGCTACATTTTTGTTATTCACTTGTCTTGTCATTTGTTGGTGTAAATGTTTTAAGACACCGAAAAATAAAAAGTAAGTCCTATGGTCTTTATCTCGCAAAATTTGTGCTAATGAAAGATTATATCTTTACAAGGTTATATGGATTCTAAAAAGCGAATGTGTTGCTATCATGACCCAACCTTGGATCGTGACCGACACTAAAGGAGCAATAAACTTAAGGTTTACTAAACCATTAGCAAGCCTAAAATGCCATCAAATCCTTCTATTTATAGTAAACATGAGATTTCAAAATGATTAAACTCATGCTGATAATAATCAAATAGTTCTAACAATATACAATACTCAAACTTATACTGATAATAATCAAACAGTTCTAACAATATACAATACTCAATGTGTTACAATATTAAAATAGTTAATACAAGGGAAATCTAATATATACAAGACTACTATGACGCTAGAGTTAAAGGACACTAACAAACATACATCAAATCACTAAAGAGGAAGAAGACTGACGAAGTACCCTGTTAAAAGAGATCTAGAAAGAAGGTCCTGAAAAATAGTTGAGGGGAGTCAGACCTCGCTGAGTGAATTGATAATATGGTTATATTATGCTCTCATAAGGATTTCAAATGATACATATATATATGTATATATATATAATGTGTTACATCCATAATGCAATTTCATAACATAATGATTTTGTTCATAAACATGCATGCATTTCCCATAACAAGTCACATAATCATCACAATCACAAATAATAGTGGAGAACTGATGAACAACCCTATGATAGACCCCTTACCTATAGACTATAGCCATAGGGGCTTTCTTGTTCCACACGAGTCACTTAGTCCAATGTAGTGGACTGTCATTCGAGAGCCATATTCAACCGAACCGCCACAGCCTCACTATGACATGATTGTTGCACGAGAGCAAGCTTGACCGAACTACCCCAACCACGTTGTATCTCAATTAGCAGATCTAATACTAACCCAAATCTATACTCGATTAATGACTCATTGTGGGCACAGGCTAGTGACACCCACCAGGCTCTGCCCCTGATTGATTTATAGAAAGAAAAGTCAAAATGACCATTAGGATTTAAAACCTAAACCAATTTTAGATATCCAGAGAACAAGACCATGACTCAATATTAAGGAGCTCTATTTTCTATTTAAAAATGACGATGTCAAGTTTTGCGAGGAGTCTATTGAAAATTCAGTAGAGTTTTTCCTGTAAAACAAACATCCCCCTTCCGAAAAAAGGCTCATTCCTACAATAAAAAAACACTTCTATAACTACCAATAATCACAGCTCAATTTGGGCCTCCAAACTACATATCCATGACCAATTGAGTCCACATTTACATCGCAAAAATTCATAATAAGTCTAATCATAATTCAAGTATTCCAATTTCTAACCCATACTCTCTCATTTATACTTAATACATCAAGATATTCTCAATTCTAATTAAGAACAACTCAATTTAATGAATTTCATGGATTTCTATATGAACGTAACCCTTTTTAAATTTTTATCTCAAAAAATATGAAAAATTTCAATATGTTGCTTTTATTGAAATTGATCTATATAATATTGGGGAATTTTTAAAGTTATTTTCTATCATTTTTAGGCTGGTTAGAAAATCACCATTGTCATCAGAGAGTGGGGAACACGCGCCAAAGCTAGAGGGGTGGTGATCTTCATCATCCACCCAAAAATGACAAGCTTACACAATTTTGGTGTTAGTTTCACCAAAAAAGACAAAAAAGGAGATCAGTAACTTACCTAAATAAACTGAAACTTCGAGTTATGATTCCTCTAAATTTGGATCTTTTTTGATGAAATAAGTTTAGGGTTGTATAGAATGTCTCGAGAGCTTTTCGTGGAGACTTGGGTCATTAGAAATGGTGACCGGATGGTGAAGGTATGAGCGTCGGAAGTTAGAAGTGAATAGTAACCTATAGGGAAAAGACTTTAAGAGAGAAATGAACTTGAGCTTTCTTAAGCTCAAATTATATTTTTATAGGCTTTTCTCTTTATTAGTCTGTTATGAGTAATTTAACAAAAATTTGGATCATTACAGTTGCCTACGTGTTCTTACACATGTTTTTTAAATGATTTAATCAAAACAAAATTAACATTGGATTTGATGCGATTGACCCCAAGATCCCCTGCTAATTCCTCCAAAAATTCCTAAAGTTTATTGTTTAATATAAAACATGTCTTGGATGAATTCTTTGTTACTTGCATGGGTCATGCAAGGCGAGCATGTAGAGTGTTATGTACGTACATAGGCCATGCAAGGGGAATGTTAACTAGATGGTGTAGCAATGGTTAGACTTATTGGCTTGTTTACTATTTGTTTCATTTGTTTCCTTGTAGGTGACCTATTTTGTAGCAGGTTATTAGGCAATAGTGGTAGTGGGGGTTAATGCCTCCTTTTTATTAGTTTTATAGTTATTTCTCATTCTATCAGTGGTTATTTTATTTTAATAAATTGTATTTTGAGTTAGTTGGGTTACATCTTCAATCACGCTTGCTAGTGAGTCTATTTAATAGCAGTAGTAAAGAATAAAAAGGACATGCAAATTATCAAATATCCTATCTACTTCCTCTCTGTTTCTCCTTCATTTGTTATCCCTCTTTTTTCGTTCTAAATTCTACCTATTAGTGGTATCAGAGATAGGTTTCCACTTTACTATAGAGACCCAAGGCAAGACTAATGTCGAGTTTGGTAACGATGAGAATGACATGTTGGCCTGACATGAGACATGTTTCGATCAGGTTACCACTACTCTTTAACAAGTACTGATAGAGTTACAAGCTATGCAAGTCTCGAACATTTCATCACAAAATCGTCCCAAGGTCAATCCGTTGTCCATGGGTGAATCTTCCAACATTAATGGCGAGCCCCAGTCGCAACCACTCAAACTCTCTTTTTCCAAATTTGAAGTGCAGACCCACATGGATGGATCTACAAGGTTGAGCAGTATTTTGAAATCTAAAACATTCAGCCCCAGCTATAGGTACCATTAGCCTCTTTCCACCTTAAAGGAATTGCACTCTAGAGGCATTGATGGTGGTCAAAATTCTAGGGACCACTGATATGAAGTGAACTCACCAAAGCACTTCTCATCCATTTCGGGCCAACCAATTATGAGGATCCATCAAAAGCCTTAACCTGTGTACGAAAAACAACTATAGTTGTTGCCTATCAAGAAGCATGTAGACAGTCTACCTGAGCCTTTCTTGATTAGGTGTTTTATCATAGGGCTCCAGGCTGAAATTCATTTGGACATTAAAATTAAGCTTCTTGAAAGCATGAATGATGCAATAGGAGTGGTCCAGCTAATTGAAGAATGAAGTCTACTGTAAAAGAAATTACTCCTTATTTCTCTAAACCAAAACAACAGTGGTGCCTACTGGAGTTAATCCAATGTTTGGAGTTCTCAGCCCTATACCAACTTTGTGTCCCAGTTCTGCCAATCCCAATTTTCTTTGACTATCGACCCAGGAAGCACGTGAATGAAGAGAAAAAGGGTTGTGCTATTACTGTAATGAAAAAATTTACACTAGGTCACCGATGTGCATGACCACAAATGTTTATGATTGAGGATGTTACTGACTAAGGTTCTGAAATAAAAGGCTTCCCGATCCCAAAATGAGCAAGAGGAAATTGTTCCCGAAATATCCTTCCATGCAATCACTGGAACGAATCATCCTTAAACCCTCCGAGTTCTCGGTCAAATGTAAAATATAGAACTTCCCATACTGATTGACAAAGGTAGTACTCATAACTTTATTGATTAGTTTATTGTTACTAGATTCCGGTTGCCCTGTAGCGAGATACAAGGTTTAAGGTGATGGTCACAAACAAAGAGAAAATAGAGTGCGCTGGGTTATGCCGATCACTAACCGTGACCATCTAAGGCTATTGGGTAATAATCAATTATTATGTCCTACCAGTTGCAACGTGTCCTCTCGTCCTAGGAGTTCAATGGCTTACAACTCTTAGGCCATTGAGACAGATTTCTCATAACTTACAATCAAATTTCAAAAAGGAGGAGTTTCTCACATTTTTCAGGGGCTCCAGCAAGGGGAAATAAAAGTCCTAACTGAGAAGGACTTTAAGGGATCAGGTCTACATAGATTAAGATTTTTTTTAGAACTAATATCAACTAACCAAACGGAACCTAGCACTCAATCTGCACCATACCCACTTAATTTGGAACAACTTCTAAACCACTTATTGTATGTTTTCCTTGCTCCTATCGTAGTTGTAGCACCCCACTCCCGCAAGACCCGAACTCAACATCGATGGGTGATATCCGAGTCTATGCCTCGTGAGGGTGACGTGCTAAAACACTCAATCATTCAGAAATTGGTGTAAAATTTTTTTTGAACCACAAACATAATATGTGAAAATCGATACTCAAATTGGGCCCACATTCATTCATAAACATTTTCAATAGCCATTTGGGCCCTTTCACAAATACAAAATGCTTGAGTCATTTCGAAAAACCAATTTATACAAAAAGTTACAGAATATACAATTCAATACAAAATAGAGAAATGCAATGCAGACACGAACTGATCGTGACCTCTATCGTTCACTTGAATGTTGGAGGGATACTCCCATTGGCCTAACGGGGTATTCTTTTGATCCTGAAAAATATGTGCAAATTTTGGGTGAGTTTTGCAAACTTAATGAGTGACCATCATCGATGGCTCACCCAGTCACATAACACATAATTTCACAATATTTCATATCCAATACTATTTAATCATTCATTTTTATGCATATGCAGTGCACATGAGACTCACATTCGTTCCTATTGTTGTGACTAAGTGCCTATCACATACTTATACAAATACTGGCCCATAGGGCTTAGTCAGAACAGAGTTACAGAGCATAGCTCTGTGTGTAGAACATATATCACAGAGCAAGGCTCTACGTGCAGAATCAGAAATCACGGAGTAAGGCTCTACGTGGAAGCGCTTTATACTAGCAACTTAGGTCACAACACCTTTATGTTTCATGCACTCATGAAATGGAATGCATCAATCACATTGCATGATCCCATCCAATCATATCCACATATCATCGGACCGTAGTCCGTCATTCAACATTAAGTTAAGAATCACACTTTACTTATATGTAATTGCTCATTCAAAGCACATTTATCATCGGACTGGGGTCCGACATTTAACAATCATATCATTCATACTTATTTCATCTCATTCACATACAAGTAACACTTCAATATTTCATTCATACATCACATTCATCGGACCTTCTGTCCGGAAGCCATCAAAATCAATCACATTAATGATTCAGTAGTCAATTAATACAAAATTCAAATGACAAATAATAAAGTGAGACCATCTCGATCTACTCACAGTACGCTCCAAAAATAGCCCTTGTTTCCAAATTCTGGATACGCCTAAATGTAGATGTTGAACCTACACAACATAATTTATGCAATACACAATTCACACCCGTTATAAAACTCATTTATGCCTAAATAATTATATGGGCTATGTACAATGCATGCTCAATGACAATCCCGGGTATATGTTCTAGAACACATTTTATGCTCATTCCCATTTCATAATTCATATGTGTCTCATTGAACTTAGATTTGCACTTCATTTGTACATGATCTTTCTAAATTCTCCTTTCAATCTTTACCCTTTGCTTGTGTCTAGCTTATTCATAAGCTTACACCTCAAGAACATTTGGTTACTTTATATCATAACTCAATTTCTCGTCATCTCTTTTCTAACCTCATATGATCTCAAAATATCCAAATTCTCATCCAATAGGAATCTAATTGAATGTCCCATAATGTAAAATCACTAAAATTGATTTTAGAATACTTAAACCCAAGCATTTTCTAAACTCCATGAACTGGAATCCTTCCAAAAATTCAAAAGATTCAAAATGATCTTACCATGATTTTTCACCAAATGAAGAGATCTTTAACTCAAATGGAAGCTCTTTTCTTCCTCTTCCTTTTTCTCTTCTTGGACAACTTCAAAATCTTCTTGAGGACTAAGAAGAATTAAACCCTAGCTCAACTCTCTTCTTTTCTTTCAAACCACCAAACTCTCTTTCTCTTTCTTACTCATTTTCGTTATTCTCTTCTTCTTATCTTTCCATTCACATTTTTCTTCTTCATTTATAAGCAAGACAACACTTTTTCTTCCAATTATGCCCTTAATGAATGAGAATTGTCCCATTTGCCCTTCCATTTATGTCTTATGTCTTTTATACTTAAGTGTCTTGCCAACAACACCCTTGAACATTCTAACATAACTCTTTCTTCTAGAAAAATATCCTTCATTGTCTCAAGTTTATAATGACACCAAAATCATTCAATTCAGGTCAGTGATTCGAAAGATACACTTCAAACATTTTTGGACTACTCTTGTCCAAATCAGTATACTAGGCACAACTTTTATCCAAAATTTAAACATCATAGAGACAAAATTAGAATCCAATTTCTTCATACCATTTGTAGCTTCATGTCTCTAGTTTACCACAAATTAGAAATCATCTCATTTAGAGCTCTACCAATCCAAAAATCATCAAAATACTGAGGTATATTCAGTGGAATAACACTAGTTCCTACTATTTAAGAGCACACTCACTGTACCAGTCCCACGTTTTTCACTCAATCATTCTCACATCATTTCAAATGGCTATGATTTTTTAAGATGTAGAGAAATTTCTTGCGAATCCAATGGTTCAAGAATCAAGTCATTTGGGTGTCTAGAGAAGAAGTTATGGCCAAAAGAATCAAATCTGTTTTTATCCTCAATCACATTAAACCCGTTTTGGGAAAACAGCCATAACTTTCTATAGAAATTTATGATTAAGGTTCTATTTAGATGGCTTGAAAGAAGACTTGAAGATATACAACTTTCATGAAGAATTAGAAGATAGATTATATCTTCTGGAGGATAAAAATGGAACAAAAGATATAAGATGAACAGTAACCCATAAGAAGTTTATGAACAATAACACAGAAGATGTTTTACAATTGTAACAAATTTCTCTAAAAATGTTAGATTTTGGTGTTCTTTAGATGGTTTGAAAGAGGAATTCAAGATATAAAACTTTCATTCAGACCGAGAAGACAAATTCTATCTTCTGAAGGACTAAAAATGAAACAGAAGATATAAGATGAACAGTAACCTAAAAGAAGTTTATGAATAGTAACACAGAAGATGTTTTACAATTAGCATAACTTTCTCTACAGATATTGGATTTAGGTATTTTTTGAATGGTTTGAAAGAGGAATTCAAGAGCTACAACTTTCATGTAGACCTCGAAGACAAATTATATCTTATAAGATGAACAGTAACCTAAAAGAAGTTTATGAATAATAACATAGAAGATGTTTTACAATTGTCATAACTTTCTCTACAGATATCAAATTTAGGTTTTCTATGAATGGTTGGAAAGAGGACTTCAAGATCTAAAACTTTTATGAAGATGTTGAAGACAAATTCTATCTTATAAAGAATCAGAAATGGAACAGAAGATATAAGATGAACAGTAACCCAGAAGAAGTTTATGAACAATAACACAGAAGATGTTTTACAATTATCATAACTTTCTCTAAAGATATCAGATTTAGGTGTTCTTTAGATGGTTTGAAATATTACTTCAAGAGATACAAATTTCATGAAGACAACTTTACCAAAATCTATCTAGATCAATCCCAAATTTTCCCTTAATGTCCGAAGACGAATTTTACATTTATCCACCAAAGTACTACACTCAGTTCTCACTTCATGACCAATTTTGAGACTCTTAGAGACAGAATTGAAATTAGATATCTTCATAAGAAATGTATCCATATGTTTCTATTTTAATCCAAAAAAGAATCTTCTCATTTGGATAACTAAAGAAAAAGTTATGGCTAACAGACCGAAGCACACTCAGTGAACATTTTCCAGATCAATCACCACTTTTGTTTCCAAATCTTTCCTTATCACAACTCATACCAAGATCACTCTTTCAACTCCCTCTACTTCTCATTTCTAATAAAATCACATTTAAAAACAATCATACTCGGAAGTTGTCAATGAATTCATGTACAATTATTTTTTTATGTGCAGAAAAATTCACTATTCATATATATGTATACGCCATATTATGCATGAGCATGAATTGTATTTCCTACTTCCTCAGCAATTTCTCTCATCTATTGATTTTGCCTTAACATGGGTAATGGGATATTACATTATTGGCAGCCCAATTCTAGTAAGTAATAGCGCCACAGGCGATGATGATGGTGAAGGAGGTGTTAGGGCAGATGCTGGGGAAGGTGAGGGGATTGAAGAAGTCGATGGTGGAGAAGGAGAGGAAGCCAAAAGAGAAAGAAAGGGCTTTGTGAGTGCGTAAAGGTAGAACCTTTGAGAGTGGACAAATGGGATTTAATTCAGAGGCATGGGAAGAATCCATCCGTCATATTAAATGGACGAACGGGATGGATTTCGTGATCGTCCATCCCCTATATATATATAAGAATGGAAGAGTGAGGTGAGCTTTGTTTTCCATTTTTAATTTTTAATTAAAAATTATTTATTTATTGAAATTATTTTAAAAAGGTTTATTTCTTTTCTTGTCTTTTACTTTTTAGTTTTTGTCCAAAAATGTATTTTTAATCCATTTGAATTTTAAAGAATTAGGATTTTGTATCCAAGAAGGAAGTGGTAGCATATTTTGGAGTTCTATTACGCCCTGTTTGGTTGAGAGGTTAGGGATGGAAGGGAATGAAACGTAACACACTTCCATCGTTTGTCTGAGGGTTTTATAATATAATGGAATAGAATGAGATGGAAGCGAAAGGTTTTATATTACATTCCATTCCATCCTAAACAATGAAAATAAAAAACCTCTGATTCGGAGGATTTAGAATGGAATATAAACTAATAAATACATACTACCTAATATATCCTCAATAATTCTTGTTAATAACAACTCTAACCAAATCATAATATTAATATATAATAAATTTTATTAAATAATTAATAATAATATTTTATATTATTAATAATAAATTTTATATTTAAAATTTATTTATTTATTTTTCTATAGAAATATATACAAATAATTAAATAATAATTTTTCTATTATTCTATTTTTCATTAATAAAAATATTTAAAAATTATTCTTGTTTGTATATATTTCTACATAAATAAAAATATAAATAAATTATTTTTAAATATAAATCAAAATTTAATATAATAAAATTTATTAAATAATTAATA
>JAOSBK010000006.1:36398584-36410693 GCA_027568895.1 Erythroxylum shatona | reverse complement strand
TATATATATAAAAATATATATATATATATATATATATATATATATATATATATATAATTAATTAATTAATTAAAGGTCACAGCACAAAATAAGACCATGCAGGTCCGTGACAACCCTAGTTAAAGGCATTTACTTTGCTTTTCTATGTCTACACGTGAAGATAAAATAAACATATATATTGTTTGTGTTTCAATGGCTGCAGCAATCCATATTCCGGAATGAGTATTGGTACTTTACATGCATTATGGTTGTACGCATTTACATGTCGGGATAAAATCTTCGGATTAGGTTCGACAAACATTTTATATATAAAAAAAAAGACGTGACGTTGGCTGCTTAAATATCTAAAAAATATCATTAGAGAAAAAACAGAATAACGACATTATGAAACAAACATCTTAGATATTGCAATTTAATATTTAGTGTGTATTCAATATGAAAAGTTGTACAAACACTCGTCTTGAAACGACAATAAATAAGAATATAATAAAGATATTATATAACCAAGTCTTTACGAAAATTCTGGGTCATGAGTGCATTCTACAAAATCTTCCTTTTTTTTAGTTCTTTCGAACCAAAACTCCAATCATCTGACTGCCACTCTTTCCTTCATTTTTAATAAAGTTATATAAGAACAAAGTTGGAATAGTTGATGATGGAATTAGCTTTGTGTCAAGTTTGAGTAAAACCTTTTGATTGGAGATTTACATGGTGGTTTTTGTTAGTAAAAATATATATTCTGTAATTCTGCATGCATTTCTCTAAATTTACCTTGTTATACACTGTTCATTGCACTATATCAAAAATAAGAAGCATCTAATATTTTGTAAAATCTTCGGATACAATGAAAAAGTTACACAGGAAGCCGTCAATATAATAGGAACTATTTGTACAATTTTGAGTTTTAAAATGTGGACCATAATTGCCTTTGCGGGTGCAATAATGTGATTGCACTTCAATTGGTTACCATATCAATGTGGTGCAATTTCACACTATCGTACTAATTGCAATTGTTGTAGTAAAAATGACCCATAACATATGTTGTAAAATTTGAAAGAATGTAAGAAGAAAAGGAGAAAAAAATAAAAGAGTAAACAAAAGAAAAATGAAATAATCAAAGAAAAGAAACAAATATGTAAATTAGGAGTTGGAAAGAGCATGAGAAAAAAAAGAGAGAAGGAATTAAACAAGTAAAGAAAAGCAGAAAAAAAGGAAAGAATACAAATATGTAAATTAGGAATCGGAAAGAATATAAGAAGAAAAAAAAGAAGGAACTAGAAGCATAAATAAAAGAAAAAAGAAAGAAGTTGAAGTTAAGAAGATGTTGAGGATTGTTTGGTTTAAATTTTTATAAACCAAGTTAAGTAGATGTTGAGGATTGTTTGGTTTAAATTTTTATAAACCATAAAGAGAGAAGTTTAGAGATAAAGAAAGACAACAAGCAAAAATAAAGATTTGAATATTTTTTATTTTTTATTTTGACGGAAAGATATGAGGAAGATAGGAAAAAAGTCTTACTTTTAAATTAAAAAAATAAGTGTACAATATTCTTATTCATAAAAAAAATTTTGTAGGTTAATTGTTGCTAAGATATCAATTATTCCCATATCAATTATTGTTGGAGAGCCATGGCTCCATGCATCATAGACATGGCAAGGTAGCAGAAGTGTAGGAATCAAAATTCCAACTCCACAACATCCCCAAAAAATCCAGAATCCATGTGCATGTAAGAACATATTATAAGAACATGAAATTACAACATATGTTCCTTACAAATACTCCTCCTTTCTTGAATCTTCTCCTTGTTTCGGTTATAGCAAATACCAAACACCTTCCTTGGCCTCAAGAGAGCATGCAAATATGAAGAAAAATCAGTGTGTAAGAGTTGTTAGAGCACCAAACAAGATTAGTTCAAGTAGAAACTCTAGTGAGAGTTAGATCAAAACTAAGTTACATGCAATTAATCTCGTGCAACAATTGCTTAAAATTGCATGAATAAATCTCAAGATCACTCCTCTCAACTTCCAAAACTCTTGTTGAAAGAATAGAAGAAAGTAATTGAAAGTATAATTATTTTTATATTGCTTGCTTGATCATGAGTGACTTTACACTGTATTTATACATGTATATAATATCTACAAAGATAATGAAAATCACAAGATAAAATCAAATACATTTAAAAGGAAATCAAATATTTGTTGTTAGGATTGCATAAGGATATGCATGTATCTGTATATGTTTATCAGCCCCTCAAGATCACGGTGGGTAGCCACAGTGAGCTTGCCGTGAAAATTTTGAAAAGCAGATGAAGGTAGAGCCTTAGTCATAATGTCGACAATTTGATAACTTGAAGGAAGATGTTGAATTGATAATAATTTGTTGGCAACCAGATCTCTGACAAAGTGAATATCAATTTCAATGTGGTTGTACGAGTATTATTGATGGGATTGGCAGCTAAAAACGTGGCGCCAAGATTGTCACACTAAAGAGTCGGTGGTAGGTGAGAGAAACTCATGTCGCCAAAAAGAGATTTAAGCCAACAAACTTCAGCAACAGCAAGAGCAATACTTCGATACTCAGCTTCAATGCTAGATCTAGCAACTATATGTTGTTTCTTGGCACTCCAGGATATGAGATTTGGACCCAAGAAGATACAATAACCAGATGTAGATCAACAATCATCAGGACACCCTGTCCAATCAGCATCACAATATGCATTTATAGAGAGAGAGGTTGTGTGGGTTAAATGGATACCAGAAGAGGACGTGGAACGAAGGTACCAAATTATTCGTTTAACAGCAGTCCAGTGAAGGTCGATAGGACAATGGAGAAATTGGGAGACTTTATTAACTGCAAATTGAATGTCAGGAAGAGTTAGACAAAGGTATTTGAGAGCACCAATAGTGCTTCTGTATTTAGAAGGATCAGAGAGGGGTGTACTATGATTTTTGGACAGAGGAAGAGTAGGAGTAATAGGTGTGATGGCAGGTTTGGACTGAGCAAGTCTTGGGCGGAGAAGAAGATCTTTGGTATACTTAGTCTGGGTAAGGAGAAGGCATGTAGATGTTGTTATAGCTTCGATGCTAAGAAAATAATGAATAGAACCGAGGTTTTTCATAGAGAAGGCAAAATTAAGTTCAGTAATGAGATGTGTGAGGAAAGATGGGGAGGAGCTAGTGATTAAGATGTCATCAACATAAACTAGGAGGAACGTGGTATGGGAGGAGGTGGAGTGAACAAATAAGGATGTATCAGATTTGGTGGAAGTGAAATTGAGTTTAAGTAATTTTTGACTTAAGCGATGAAACCATGCTTGTGGAGCTTGTTTTAGACCATAAAGGGCTTTGTGAAGATGGCATACATGAGAAGGTCGAAGAGGGTCAATAAAACCAGGGGTTTGGGTCATGAAAACTGGTTCGTGAAGGTTTCCATTAAGAAAGACATTATGAACATCAAGTTGACGAATGGGCCTTTTTTGGATAGGGCAATGGTAAGGATGAGGCAAATGGTCGTGGGTTTGACAACAGGACTAAAGGTATCAGTGTAGTCAAGACCAGGAGTTTGATGATATCCTTTGGCAACAAGATGAGCTTTGAATCGATCTACGGTACCATCAGAATTTTGTTTAGTTCGAAAAACTCATTTACATCCAACAATGTTGGCATTAGGAGGTGGAGAAACAAGGGTCCATGTATGATTGCGATGGAGAGCATTGAACTCATCAAGCATGGCTTGGTGCTAAGTTAGAAATTTGTTTGCTTGAGTGAAGGAGGTGGGATCTGGTTCGTTTGAGATTTAAGTAAAGGTGGAATAGGTAACATAGTCAGAAAGGATCCGAGGAACAAGAGTGTTATCACGTGTGCGGGTGGTCATGTGGTGTTGAGGTAGTGGAGATGATATATTTGGGGGTGGTGGACATGGTATGGTTGGAACTAGTGGAGAAGAGAGTGGTATAGGTAGTGGAAGAGAAATAACAGAGGGAGAAGATGTGAAGGATGAGGGTGGGGAGGAAGTAGCAAAGGGAAAAATGGTTTCAAGAAAGCGGACACGGTGTGAGATGTGAATTTTGGAGGTGATAGGTTCAAAGTAGCGGTAGCCTTTGTATTGTAAAGAATACCCAATAAATACACACTGCGAGGACTTGGGAGAGAGTTTGTCCACACGTTGAGACCCAAGAAAAGGGAAACAAGCACACCCAAACACATGAAGGTGAGAGAGATCAGGTGGGGTGAGGAAAAGAGCTTCATGTGGGGACTTTTGATTAAGGACAAGTGTGGGAAAATGATTGATGAGATAGGTGGCTGTAGAAAAAGCATCAAACCAGAATGACTTGGGTAAAGACGCATAAAGAAGAATGGAAGGCCAGTTTCAGTTATGTGACGAATTTTACGTTCAGCAAGGCCATTTTATTGTGGAGTATGAGGACACGAAATGTGGTAAGAGATGCCATGTGTGGTTAAAAAGGTGGCAAAGCGACCTTTGATGAGTTCAGGAGCTCCATCGCATTGGAAAGATTTTATAGTGGATGAAAAAAGGTTTTCAGTTTTAGTTTTGAAAATTTGGAATTGAGAAAGCGCTTGACTTTTGTGAGTTAAAGGAAAAATTCAGGTGTAGCTACTAAAATCATCAATGAAAAGAATGAAATAGCGGTAACCAAAAATTGAGAGAGATAGAGAGGGACCCCAAATATCACAATGAATAAGTTGTAAAGGCATAGTAGAAACACGAGATGATAATTGAAAATAAAGACGAGTGCTTTTTCCTAGTAAACAGGAAGTACAATTATTTAGAACATTTGAGGAAAATTTGAAAGAGAGAGACAATCTAGAAAGTATGGCCGAGCACAAATGACCGAGACGTTGATGCCACAGAGTGAGTGCAGTGGAAACAGCTTGGAGAGCAATTGGATTTTGAAAGCGAAGTGGGATCTTCATGGGATAAAGGTTATTGTGGATGGACCCCGTGAATAATGGTGTCTTGGTGTTGAGATCCTTCACAATATAACCAAATGGGTTAAATTCAATAAGACAGGAGTTATCTTTGACAAATTTAGCTACAGAAAGTAAATTAGTGGTAAGATTGGGAACAATTAAACCATTGTGGAGATGAAGAGGACGAGTTGGAGTGGATAAGGTGACATTACTAGTGGAGGAGATAGGTAGGGTTTGTCTATTACCGACAATCACTTGATGGGGATCACTGTATAGAGTTTCAGAGTCAACAAGGTGGGGATCTGGTGTCATATGATTGGTGGCACCAGTGTTAGGAAGCCATTCGGTGAGAGTATTAGGGGTGAAGGTGGTGGGATTTAATGTGTCTTGGATATTTAAGGTAGTAAAGGCAGTGGAAAGGTGTTTATGGTCAGGTGGAGGGTGGAGAGGACGATTTTGAGATTCTGAGTATCTGTACCGATAATGGGTTGCAATATGGCCCCATTTCCAGCAAATTTGACTTTGGGTTAGGGGTTTATATAAGTGATTGAGCCTAAAAGAGGGATAATTAGGATGGGGATTAAAGGAGTAGGCTTGTGGGCTGTGGTTATAAGGTGATGTGGGCTGAAAGGAAAGGGCCTGATCAGTTGGGCCAGAGCGAAGGTTTCGAGGCCCAGGGAAAATGGTAATAGACGTCAGCATATAGGTGGAGGAGAAATCGTGATTTTTAGGGTTGAACCGATGGCCTCCTCATCTGCTTCGATTGTCACTACGCCCGTGGAGAGATGAAGAGAAGCAATGGCCATTAATGGACACCGTGAGGGCCGTGTCTGGTGAGGGAGCCGAGTGAAAAGATAAAAGACGTTACTCATGGATGAGGAGCTTTGCCTTAAGTTCACTGAAGGAGAGGCTGGACTCGCGATGCTCCACCGCTGTGATGAAAGATTCAAAATTTGCAGATAAACCATTCAAGGTAAAAAGGATAAGGTCAGAATAAGATATTTTATCGCCTATAGCTGCTAACTCATCCGCCGTCATCGAGATTGTTGCAAGATATTCAGTAATTGATTTTTGTCTTTTTTAAATGGTGTACAGTTTTAGTCGGAATAAAGAGCGTTGAGAGCTAGATTGTTGCATGAAGAGTTGTTCGAGATTAATCCAGAGGTCACAGGCTATTGTACATCCGATTGCAAGGCAGGTGATGGAGGTAGAAAGTGATGTGGTGAGGAAACAGTAAACCAATCGATCATATTTTTGCCACTTGAGAACTGTCGAAGGTTTAGTATTTGAAGTGATGGACAGTGGTATGACTGATCCATCAACATAGCCAATGAAATCAGAGGTGACAAGGATTGCATGGATTTGGTTGCGCCAGATGAGGTAATTTGAATCATCCAATTTTGTGGTTGGAAAGTTGGTAATCTGATTGAATGGTAAAGTTGGGGAATTAGGATCTACCATTAAATGATGTTTGAGATGTATTGGTTCAAAAAAAAAGATGGATATTTTATGTTTGTTGTTTTTGTGTGAAGAGTAGGGTGATTTTTTGTATTTGTTTCTGCTGTTTCTGTATGTAGAGTAGGTGTTTAAGAAAATTATTATTGGCTTGAATGTGTAGCTTGGTAATAGGACTAGCATATGGGCTTTGATACCATGACAGAACAGAAGAAAGAAAGCAATTGAAAGTGCAATTGTATTGTATTGCTTGCATTATCATGAGTGACTTTACATTGTATTTATACATGTATGTGATATCTACAAAGATAATAAAAATCACAAGATAAAATCAAATACAATAAAATATATTTAAAAGGAAATCAAATATTTGCTGTTGGGATTGCATAAGGATTTGCATGTATCTACATATGTTTATCACTTAGCCTCTGGAAGTTTCAGACAAGCAGTTTTTGTTTGTATGATTGATCTACTTTAACGCTCAACGGATCTCGATTTGTTTCGACCCTCAGCTGATCTCGATTTTCTTCAATGCTCAGCTGATCATTGCCTGGCGTTTGGTTGTATTGATACAAGTTAGCACACACCAAAAAGTACCCAAGATTGACAATTCCTAAAGCAGCAATTGTGTAATAAAAGTAGTGCAGTTTCCCTTTGTTGAGGTCCTGTGACAACCAATCCCCACCTGAAGACCCTCATGTGAAATTGTGCACAGCTGAAATAAGAAAACCAGTTAGGAAGTTTGATACTGCCATGGGAATACCAGGGAAGGCATTGGCAATGCTTCTCATATTTCCAGGGAATTGTTTGTAATAAAATTCAGTGTGGCCGATCGAGAAAAACGCATCTGTTATCCCGCTTATGACCAATTGAGGGATTAACCACAAGGCAGACATGGATGATACAACTCCCTTTTTCGGTTCAAAACCTATTGATTGCTTTGTAAGGGCTAGATGCCTTCGGTGATCTTCAACCCATGCTGAAATTAAGGTGGAAAGGATTGATAGAATGATCCCAATTCCCATTCTTTGGAGTATTGTTATTCCACCTTCCTTGCCAGTGAATCTAAATAGAAAAGGAACTACAACTCGGTCATAAATAGGAATCCATAAGGTAAAGCCAACCATGGCGAAGACTATAAATGATGCAACAGGCACATGAAAGCCACTGGTTCCTATTCTTCTATCTGATTGAAGTGCTTGCAGAGGAACGTAAAATTGTTGTAGCAATATTGCAGCATAGTATACAATGGCTGATATTAATATCGGGATGACTCTCAAAACACATTTTACTTCTTCTACTTGCTATATGCTGCAAAGACTCTAGGGGTTGGCAGCTGAACCATCGTTATTGATTTCGTCTTCATTTGTTATAATTGCACATCTTTCAAGGAACCTGTTGCAAGAATGATTGTGGTTGCGGATTATATAGCCATAACTAAAGCATGCTTGAGAGTAAATATGAAAAGGAAGTTCTCTTACCGAAATTGATCCGTGCGGGAAACCTTGGAATTTATTGAGTTCGCTCGCTCATAGTTGAAAAGGCAATGATCTGATTGGTCAGGCAGGCTCAATCTTCTTTTTCTGATAGAAGCAACAAATACTTGTGTTATATTTGCTAAAGGGCTCCCCTCAGGTTTTATTATTACATAAAGCTTCGTCCCCACAAAGAAAACAAAGCAGGACAAGAACATTAAGCCAGTAGGGATAGCCAGACCAATAGACCAGCCTATCTCAGATTGCACGTAGGCAATTAAAGTAAAAGATATCATCGCAGCGAAAGTGAAGGTAAAGAAATACCAATTGAAGAAGCTTTTGATAGCTCGCTTGCCTAATTCAGTGTTAGGATTGAACTGGTCTAGTCCAAATGGTAAGGCACAGGGTCTGACACCTCCGGCTCCGATCACTATAAATCCAAAACCACTTAATAGAAAAAACAACTGGCAAATTGTTGGTCCTGTGCATTTGCTGATTTCACTCTCTCCACATTTTGGAGGGTGCAAATTGGGGACAAGAGCGGTCATTGTTATCATTGCCATTCCCTTGAAAAAAGAAATGAAGAAAAAATTTGAAGAATCTGATACTATTGTTCTTAGGAATAAGGCCAAGTCTCTTGCTGTAAATTTCAACCATATATAGAATAAATATCTTAATAGATTAATTGGTAGTACCCTTACTCTTACCTAACGACTCTTACTCTAACGACTTATGTATATGATCATATACATAAATAAAAATGACGGATAAAGAAAATACGAACTAATTAGTAGACATTTGATATGATAAGGAATTGATTGATAGAAAGTACCAAAAAAGAGCAGATCGAAGCAAAACCCAGCACGTTGTATCGTCCAAAATAAGTATCAGATAGGAAAGCACCGACTAGAGGTGCTATATTTGTGATGCCACTGAAGACATTAATAATCAGTGTGGCTGTCACACTCTTCAAGTTGAAGATGCTTGTGAGATAGAAGACCATGTTTACAAGAGTTCCTATAGTCCCAAGTTTCTCAAAGGTCTCATTTCCTATCACAAAATTTATTAGATATTAGCTCAAAAGAACAAGGAGGTGACCATGTGTAAATAAATATAGACCGTACCAAGGATGAATGGCAAGGATTTGATTCCTCGGTATTTGATGACTGTCTTATCAACTAATGGCGCCTCTACCTCCTTGCTTTCCATGGATGTTCAAAGGGAATGTTTCTTCAATTAATATAAACAATATTTGGTTGGGGACGATGATTGAACAGAAGGAACACTGACAAGTTCTGTAAGTGAGATGTTTAGCTATTTTTTTGCTTGTATATAGAATAACGTGAGGCACTAAAAAAGACTAGCATTTAAGACACTACTGATTTCTTCCAGATTCTCTTTTTAGCTACTGCTATGGGATGGAGACTCCTTATCTATACCACCAAACTTTTAACATGGGTTTAAAACGTTCTCTCAAACTTTTAACTATGCACATTTTACATTAAAAGATTAATAATTATACTGCATCTTGTATGTACAGTATAACTTGTAAGAATTTGTCCTTAATCTTGTACGTAGCATTAGAAAACATACCTTAAATATCTATAATTTTATTTTCTTCCCATCCATAATGTATACCATCCTATAAGAAATTGGTTTGACTTTTCTTTAAAACTCCTTTATTTTAATACTCAATTTGTCGGTCAACGTTTTTATTAATTTCATTTTGAGATTTTACCTTTTAATTTAAAATTAAGATTTGGAAATAGATGAAAAAAGGTATTGTTAGATTTCTCCACTAACTTTTAGAGTCATTCTTAAGTTTTAATTTTTAAAATATAATTCTAAATAAGTGCCCCTCGAAGTTTCTTCTAGTAATTTAATTTTTATATTTAATATATAATTATAGAAATTGATTTTTTAAATTCTAACTGTTAACTCTTTTTACTAATTTATCCTAATATTTAAGTGGTTGTTCAATCATTTGTGTACTAGTGGATTTTCTAAAAGTACTATGCACTTTTTTGACAAAATTTATGGAAGGTTAATATTTTTGAAGACCTTTATAATTTCCTTGAATTTAAATTAGGTAGATTTTATCAAGAAATTCCGACAAACTATGTCATGTTTATAACTTAGTAGATGCAAAAAAAGAATTTATATTAAATATATGTTAGACCCTAACATTTGATAATATTAAAAAAGGAATCTAACTCACACATCCAATTTCAAATTGACAAAATTCCAAACTCTCGCCAGAGTTCCCTTAGCTTGAGCTTATATATACAAATAAAGCTAACAATGCAGCTATCCCAATAGCGAGAAGAAACCACATTTCTCCTCATCTCCTTCCGTTTTCTATGTCAAAATCCCTTATCGTGCGACGTAATTTCTTTGTCTATTCATTAAAAGAGGTAGAAATTGAAAAATTAATAAATCTGCTTCAAGATATTTGTATATACCAAAAGGTTGATTGACACTTTATCTTGTAAAAATTGCAAAGATAAAAATTGTAGTTGAATTTCTTATTCTGAATTTTAAGCTTTATTGAATAGAGCTAAAGAGGAATTTGGTTTTAACTGTCAATTGAGACATATGCTACCTAAAGAGGAGTTCGATTCCAACTATCAATTGAGATATATGCTAGTGTCTTTATTAACAATCATATATTTTATTAATATAATAATATTTGATCCTAATATATAATTGTAATTTCAATCTTTGATTTTTCGTTTAGACTTCAACTTTCAATAAAAAGTTTTGACGGCCTCTTATCTGGGGTTAATGATTTTAGAGAGTAGAATTTTTAAAAATTTTAAACTTTTAAATGAGTAAGCTAAGATCTCATCTAGGATGAACTAACTTGTAGTGGGCCCCATAAATAATTAGATTATAATGGATGGGCATTTATCTAAAATTATATGCTAAAAATTTGAAAAAAAAGATAATTATTTTGACACTTTTGTTATAGTTGATATTTTCTTAAAAGAAAGTATTCATATCTTTATCCCCCATATATAATGACTCATCTCTCTTTCAACACTTCTAGTTATTTTAGATATGACAATAGCTTTGTTGAAGAATAAATTTGAACAATTACGACATTTAAAATTATTTTTGAATTCTTAGTTGATTCAAAGAAGTTGAGATCGTTGGATGTGGATTTAGATGATCTTTTTTAATTTACTTTGATAAATAAGTTAATGTCATCTATTGAAATTCTTGAATTTATTAAAGTTGTAGATTGTTATCCAAATGTTTCAGCTACTTATCAAATTCTATTAACTATACTTATGACTGTAGTATCAGTTTAGAGAAGTTTTTCAAAGTTAAAATTATTAAAAACCTACTTAAGATCATCAATGTCATAAGAAAGGTTGATTGATTTAGCTATTTTATATATCAAGAAGGATATATTGGACAATATTGATCTTGATATTGTTATTAATGATTTTACATATAGTAATATTTGAAGATATTGTTTTTCATGATCATCTATATGCTTATTAGTGCAATTCACAAAGTCATAAAATATACAAAAAAGGAAGATGAGATTATTACTAATGAATGTGTAGATCAAGTTTATAATGAAGATGATAAAATGCATGAATTTGGAGGTTATAAAGATGATAGTAAAGAAATAAGAGAAATCTCTCTTTAGTACAGAGAGTGAATATATGGAAAACGATGCTCATAATAAGTGTAAAACAAGTTCTGATGAGGATATGGACATTTTTATAAAAGAAGGTTGTAAAAACAAGTACTATAATTTAAATGGAACTATTTTAAAGTGTGAGGTACTTTTAAAGTTTAAAAACGTAAAGAAAAGCAGGAAGTTGTGAATTTAATAAAAAAGGATTTTGGGATTGAAGTTAAAAAAATGAGAAGACTAGAGTGAGAATGAAATATCATCCGAATTTTCCCTAATTAATATTAAGACATTTAAGTAATATTATTAGAGGATGAGTATAAAATGTGTGTAAGACATATTTTTGCTGATTGTAAATAAAGATGGTCTGGAAATGATTTTAATTTTTTAATTTTTGAGATGTGTAAAATTTACAGTTAAACTTGACATCAATAATTGATTGAGCCCAATTTTATTATATAGATTGGCTATACTTTCACAGTATTTATTGTGTTTTTGGCTCTTACTTTGTGATTTTTGTGGTTTAATTAGTCCCTTGCATAAGCTCATACTTTATACAATTTGATGGTAAAATTGTTGCAAATTGACATTGGTTTTAT
>JAOSBK010000006.1:36379946-36393524 GCA_027568895.1 Erythroxylum shatona | reverse complement strand
GGGCTCAACTTTATATGATAGCCTTTATATACAATTATACACATATAAGCCCACATGTTTGATTAAAAATCCTTACACCCAAAGGTTCTCTCTCAATCTTAACTTATAAAACTCCTATCGAAATACTTATAGACTAGAGTTACCACAAAAGCCTAAGATTATTGATATTCTATTTTCACATAAGTTTGAGGTAAAAAGCCTAAGGTCATTGAAATTTTATTTTACTAGAATGCAATATATATCTCACAATTATATTGAATAATTTTTATAAATATGTAGAAAATGAAATTACTCTATTTTGTAAAGATTATAATTTTCAAATATAGTAATTCAAAATTGTAATAACAATTTATTCAAAAAATCTTAATTTTATAGTAATTATTTAGTGGATTAATAATTATACTTTAACTTATTATTAATAGTTAATTATATTAACTTGATAATATTGGCATTAGTGAGTTAGATTAGTAATAATACTATTGTTAATATTTTATTTTAGTTAGATAGTAATTAATTTTAAAATATTAAGTTGCAAACACATAGTCAGTTAGCCTTATATTCTTAAAAACCCATATTTTATATCTCCTTTCGTTGAACTTTCAATCTTTTTTAACATGAATCAAAATTACTATTTTTCAACAGTAAACGCTAGCGTAATTCGTGAAAGTAACACGTCTTCGCATAAAGTCATCAATTTCATTAATTAGGTTTGTATTTGTATTTTTATTCAGTTAATCTATTTGATTAGATTTTATTTCTATTGCATATCTTACAAATTTGTCACTGCCTAATTGTAAATTGCTGAGCAAAACTTTCTTCAATAGATTTTAATATGAAATTATATTTATTTACGAGAAATACATGTGCTTTCTTTTATTGCAAGGAAACTGATTAGACCGAAAGACTTGAGCTATTTCTTATCGACATGTCTTCAAATTTTAGCAAATGGGTTTCTCTTCTTAAAAAACAAAAAAAAAAAATATCTACACTACAATGTGTATGATCAAACTACTGTCTAGTCTTGCTATTCTAAAGAAAATGGCCTATGTATAACAACATAAACATTAAACGATAAAACCAAAGCACATTATTATTACTAATTATATGATCACGAACAGTGCCAGTAGTACATAAAATATAGTATTCTTGGAGCTTGAAAACTCACACATCCATGATTCGTGGTTACAAGAGAAGCTGCCATAGTGTGGCCACTATATGCATAACAGCCCTAAACCAGTTTTATTCCTTCCTTAGTACACTGATGAGTTTATATAGTGAGGTGGATCTTTCAGGAACTCAAAGGTTGACACACAGGTTCACACCGAGATCGATCTCACACATAGCTAGGACTTTAAGAACGATATCGACGCTTATTAACCCCCTCAGGCAGCGACACGTGGTGGTGGGGCTAGCAGCAGCCAGATCTCTCACCCGCTGGCAACAAATTGAGGATGGCTGTGGCGGCGGGGCCTGAGGAGTAGAGGGTGGTGGCGCTGGGGGCCGAGGAGTAGATGGCGATGGGGCTGGAGGCCGAGGAGTAGAGGGTGGGGACGCTGGGGGCTGAGGGGTAGATGGCGGTGGGGCTTTAGGACCAGGACTAGAGGGGGGGTGTGCTGGAGGACTGCAGGGTGGAGGTGTTGGGGCGTGAGGAGTAGGGGGACGCACTGGAACCTGAGGAATAGGGGTGTGAGTGGGTGGCAGGCTGAGAGAAGCAAGAATGCTGTGAATACTGTCAACTCCAACGCCTCCGCCAAGACAGACGTTAACGTTGGCCATTAAGTCCACGACAAAATTGCAGCCCTGAGCTCTAGTTTCAGAGACAAGCGCTCCTAGAAGCAACAACACCACAACGAAAGGCTTCATCATCATGTTGTTGTTGCTGCTGTGTTTCTGTCAGGACTTGGTGTTTTTCTTTATTAAGATTTGGGTTGGACGAGCATGAAGGTGGAAGCCTTTTTAAATCCATCGTCGGCCGTCTTTGACATTCAATGCCAGAGTCAATTTGATAAATATACAGCTGCATGCATGTGCATGGCCTCCACTCTATTCAACTACGAGTTGAGAAGAATAGCATATGAATTTGGCATGTTGACTTCAACATACATTCTTTTGTTTTGTGAATCAATATTCTTCAAGAAGAAAAGATGAACAAAATTAGTACATATGTAGAACCATATAGTTCTTGTTACGTAATTTTATTCTAGTTTATATAATATTTTTAATACACGTTCTATAAAAGCTATAGTAAATTTCATAATTTAATGAACTCAGGGTGGAGATTTTTAGTTATTAATAAAAATATGACTATGTTAGTATTTATTCCCTCTGCCCCGCTCTATCCTTTTCGATACCTTATAGACTGTAGATTAGATGTATATTCTTTTTTTTTTTTAGGCAAGATTAGATGTATATTCTTCGTGGTGCCTCATCTACACATCTAGCTTAGCCTAACGGATTAAATGGCATGCTCAAAACATGCAACTTTTGTCAACTTTACATCATATATATCATCATTTTATTTTTATTTTACCCGCAAAAAAACACAATTAAAGTTGATATCGAAAAAGATATCAACTTTGCTTGTGGTTACATCAATTCTATGTATTTTAAAATTTTATATTTTATAAAAATTGCAAAATCAATTCTTTTATTTAATTTTAACGTGTTGAATTAGTATTTTAAGACACTTGGTACTTCACGTAAACAACTTTATTATAGGAAGTGATTGAGAACAATCACAGGGATGATATATTGGTATATGTCAAAATATTATATTGATTCATTAAATTTTGATATTTTATTGATATATTATTATTTACATTTAAATATAGTAATTATATTGGACCTCTTGTGATTTGATCTTTTTGTATTTTAATTTTCGTATTTTGAAGATTATCGTTTACCTCCTTATAGAATTGTTTGGACATCATACAACTTCCCTCCGTTATATTTCGTCAGTTTTTCGTTTATCTATAGCTTTAAAAAAATATATATTGTCTCCGTTAGTATGAATAAAATACAGATAAAAAATTAACAAAATATTATGGAGATGCTGTTTAATGATTATTCAAAAGTATAGGAAGTGATGCAAAGTGGATTTCTTACATTACCATAACTCCTAAGAAGTCTTAGGAATAGAATTACTAGAAGGGATGTCAACGTGTGGCCTACGGCCTGGTGGGCAGGGATGAATCGACCCATGACCCGACTCAGCTACAGACTGACCGGTTGATAAAGATACTGATAAGCTTTTATTTGATGTATTAATGTAGATAAATTGTGTAGTATTTTGGGATAAATATTATGTTAATAAATTGCTGTTTTTATAATATTTGAGTGTTAATAGTTTTTTAAAAAATAGAGCAAAAAGATAGCAATTTGGAAGAATGGTCAATGCTTCAAAATGTTTGGACTTCTGTTGTTTCATTTGCATGAACTGAAAGATGATCTCACAACAAATAGTGAGTTCTTTAAATTGTTTCATAAAGATGATCATATCATTGCAGGTGACCTCAAGAAAAGATCAGGGGCAATATTGGGCATGTAGAAATGCGGCTTACAAGTTTTGTCACAGTCAAGGAATTTGCTGAGGCATTACAATCATTCCATATTGGAAGGGGACTCACAGAAGAGCTTGCCAATCCATTTCATAAGGTTAATAGCCACCCAGCTGCTTTGACGGTTAAAAGATATGGTGTTAATAAGAAAGAGCTACTTAAAGCCTGCTTCTAAAGACAATTCCTACTCATGAAGAGGACCTCTTTTTGTGTATATCTTCAAGTGCAAGCAACTGGTACTGATGTCAGTGATCACAGTGACACTCTTCCTACGGAGCGAAATGAGCCGAGATTCAGTTGTCAGTGGAGGCATTTACTTTGGTGCTCTGTGTTTCATTGTGACTCTTGTGATGTTCAATGGTCTGGCAGAGATTTCCATGACAATTGCAAAGCTTCCTGTATTTTTCAAGTAAAGAGACCTCTCATTGTTCCCTGCATGGGCCTATGCTCTTCCCACCTGGATCCTTCAAAATCCTATCACGTTGATAGAGGTTGCAATTCTGGTATTTACCACTTACTGGGTCCATTGGATTTGATCCAAATGTTGTAAGGTTGTTTAAGCTTTACCTTGTGCTGTTAGCTCTGAACTAGATGGCTTCCGCATTATTCAGAGCCATTGCTGCATTCGGTAGGAACATGGTTGTTGCTAACACTTTTGGCTTTTTATTATTGCTCGTATACTTCACTTTAGGTGGCTTTGTCCTATTACGAGATACAATATCAATTGCTCTTATGCCAATTATTATGAATAAATGGAAGTAATATAGGAGAAAATAAGAAAGTAAAAATGTAAAAGTTTATTTGGTTTGATTAATCTATGTGATTTATGTTGCAAAAAAAAGTTTTTAATATGAGAAAAACAATACAAGGAGAAGTATGATAACCACAATTTACATAATCTTCAAAAAAAAGTTCTTAAAAGGTTCTCCCTTAGAATCCTCTAATGTCTTAACTTATAAATCCCTTATCACTAAAGTTTAAGATCACTAATATTACATTTCTGTAAAAGTTTAAGTTCACTGAAACTTTGTTTTCATAAATGCATGGTGATATTGAAACCCTATTTCACTAGAATTCTACACTCACTGAAATTTTATTTTTACCAAAATTCGAAGGATATCTCACAATTTTTCATCATCACTTGAATTCTTCAACATCTAACTAAGAAACACTCCCTGCTAGCTATACAAACTTTCGAAGGTTTCAATCTGAGCGAAATTTTATCGTGCATTTTGTTTTAAATGTTCTAATAATTTTAGTAAGCAACTTGATTTGCACTAAACCATTACATTTGACAGTATGTTCTCTCACATGACTCAATATAATAGTATCATTCTATTCTTTAACAGAATAGGATCAGTCCTTATGAAAAGGCATATGATAATATGTACTAGTATCTCTCATCTATTGATTTACATAATCCAAATTACTCACTTTTAAATTTCACTTCCTCTTTCATCCTCTTTATTAAAACTCTCCTAAATTACATCAAAACTTCATTTTTCATTTCTTTTCCCTTTTTTTGTTTTTATTCTTTTGTTATGGATAGTCCCTCTTAAAGTGTCCTTTAATTTAAAATTAAAGTATCAAACAACTTTAATCACTGATCTAGATCGTGACTTCAAGTTTTAGTACCTGTTTCCTTCTTCCTTTACCTGCTAACAACCATGCTAGTATTTGATCTGCCTTCATAGATGCTAGAGACCTTTTTCTTTATTCCTTGATTGTAGGGCATTCTTCACATTATTAGCAAAAAGATGTCTTTGTGTCATACATCATGCTATTAACAAAACTCTCATATATATTAGGCAAAACAACACAAAATGATTTTGATTTGATCCCTATCCTTACTTTTAACCCTAACACCTTGTAAATTCAAGATGATCTTATTAAAATTGTCAGTGTGATCTCTTGCTTATGTACTTTCTATCATTTTCAAGGTATTCAAACAATAGTTTTGATATAAAAGATAATTTCAAGTCATTTTCACAATAAAATAGAATATGTTCTGGACCTTGTCTTTCAAACTCAATAATTATGTGATATGCGCCTTTGACAACTTACCTTTTTCTTTGACACTCTCAAATTCTTTGGCGAGTTTTTTTCTCCTTCTAATACTATTGCACATCCATGTTGAGCAAGAACTACCATCATCTTTATCTTTCATAAAGTAAAATCACTCCAGACATTTCTTAATATTGTACTTGTGAAGAGACTTCGTAACAGTAAAACCTTATCTCTGATACTAATTATTTCGATATCAACAATTCTAATACCAAAGGGCAAGCCTTAGAGCAACTAGTAAAGTTGCTTCTGTGTGACTACAAGGTCACAAGTTCAAGTTACGAAAACAATCTCTTTGTAAAAATACAATGGGAATATATTATGATCCTCTCCAGACTCTCGCAAGCGAGAAGTCTTATGCACTGGGTACATTGCATAATTCTAATACCAATTAATGTGAAAAATATAAGCAAAACAAGAGAAACTAAGAAAGTGAAAAAAATACAAGAATTTACACAGTTCAGTCAATTTATACAACATACTTTCTCGAGCAAGTAGATAAATTTCTTTTGTTATTGTGAAAAAGAGGATGGAAGGAGAAGAATGATAACTTCCAAAAGGTTCTCTCTTAGATGTTCAACGGTTTTTACTTACAAAACTCTTATCAAAATATTTATAAGTTAAAGTTACCACAAAAGCCTAAGATCATTGATATTCTATTTTCACATAAATTTGATGTAAAGAGGCTAAGGTCATATGAATTTTATTTCACTAGAATTCAAAACATATCTCATAATTACATTTAATAATTTTTATAAATATGCAGAAAATGACATTACTCTATTTTGTAAAGATTATAATTTTGAAATTTTAAAATATAGTACTTCAAAATTGTAATAACAATTTATTCATAAAAATCTTAATCTTATAGTAATTATTTAGTGGATTAACAATTATGCTTTAAATTATTATTAATATTTAATTATATTAACTCGTTAATATTTGCATTAGAGAGTGAGATCAGTAATAATACTATTGTTAATATTTTATTTCAGTTGGAGACTAATTAATTTTAAAATATTAAGTTGCAAACACGTCAGTTGACCTATATATTCCCCATATGTTATATCTTGTTTTTTAACAGGAATCAAAATTATAGATTTTAAACTAGTGAACGCTCTCTTTCAAATGTCTTCTCGTAAAGTCATCAATTTAATTATTTAGGTTTGTATTTATATTTTTATTCAGTTAATCTATTTGATTATATTTTATTTCTGTTACATATCCTACAAATTTGACGTTACCTAATAGTAAATTGCTGGGCAAAACTTTCTTCAATAGATTTCAATATGAAATTATATGTTTTTTAACGAGAAATATATGTGCTTTGAAACAATTTCTTTTATTGCAAGACAACCAATTAGACAGGAGACTTGAGCTATTTCTTATTTGTGTTTAAATTTTGGCAATGGGTTTCTTTTCTTAAATAAGAATGATTAAGAATGGATATATTAGAATGAATCCTGTGAAAAATAATAATGGATATTTTCATTATAATTATGATGATTGGTTAGAATGAAAGGAATTATCACCATTACTATTGATAAGGGTTGGTTTATTGAAAATATTGAAAAATTTAATTTAATTTTAATATTCTAATTAGTTATATTTAATATTAATATATTTTAATTAATTATATTGTTTTATTAAAAAAGAATATTTTTAATTTTTTTAAAATCAAATTTGATATAGTCTAATTAATTATATTTAATTTTAATATATTCTAATTAATTATATTTAATTAATGATATTTTTCTCAATAAAATAAAAAATTAGTTAAATTTTTATATCAAATTTTAATATATTCTAATTAATTATATTTAATTTTAATATATTCTGATCAATTATATTTAATTGTTTATATTTTTTCTAAAATAAAAATTAATAACATTTTCTTAAAAATAAAACTAATTATATCAAATTTTAATATATTCTAATTAATTATATTTAATTTAATATATTCTAATTATTGATATTTAATTAATTATATTGTTTTGCTAAAAAAGAGAAAAATAATTTTATCAAAATTTAATATAGTCTAATTAATTATATTTAATTTCAATGTATTCTAATTAATTATGTTTCATTAATTATGTTTAATATATTCTAATTAATTATATTTAATTTTAGAGTATTCTAATTAATTATGTTTAATATATTCCGATTAATTATATATAATATATTCTAATTAATTATATTTAGAATATATTTAATCTTAATTAATTATATTTAATATATTCTAAATATAATAGAATATATTAGATATAATTAATTACTTTACTAAAATAGAAAAGAATGACTTTCGTTCTTACATATTTGAAGATTACGGACTAATCCTCAAAACTCAGATATCAAATAATATATTACTTATCAATATGTCTTCCAAACCCATGGACCAATCACCTCCTAAATATACTTTCCAAATTTAATGGACTGCCTCGGAGATTTATACTTATTAATATAGATTAGATACGTATTCTTCGTGGTGCCTCATCTACAGTATAGCTTAGCCTACCGGATTAAATGAGCATGCTCAAAAGGTGCAATTTTTGTCAACTTTACTTCATATCATCTTTCTATTTTGTTTTACCGGTAAAAAAAGATTAAATAATTAATTAATATGTAAATGTTTCCTTGAGATGTAAAAGATTTATCGTAAAAGATATCAACTTTTTTTTTTGGCAATGTTGTATCAGTACCCGTATTGATATGGGATTAGATTTTGGTTCGGTATTGTATCAACACTGGTTAATGTCGAGTATTATTTTAGATAATTTTTTAATTTATAAAATAATCTCTTGATTATTTTAAAGTGTCAAAATAGTCTTTTAATATATTGTAATGCATAATCTATAATTTTAGATAAATCTTGTCTCTAAAAAATATAATAATAAAATTCTAAAATAATATGAATTCTAAAATTCCAAAAGCCTAAGGTCAAATGAATTTTATTTCACTAGAATTCAAAACATATCTCATAATTATATTTAATAATTTTTATAAATATGTAGAAAATGGCATTACTCTATTTTGTAAAGATTATAATTTTAAAATATAGTCATTCAAAATTGTAATAACAATGTATTCATAAAAATCTTAATTTTATACTACTTTTTTAGTGGATTAACAATTATGCTTTAAATTATTATTAATAGTTAATTATATTAACTCGTTAATATTTGCAGTAGTGAGTTAAATTAATAATAATACTATTGTTAATATTTTGTTTTAGTTAGAGAGTAATTAATTTTAAAATATTAAGTTGCAAACACATAGTCAGTTGACCTATATATGCTTAAAAGCCCATATGTTATATCTTCTTAAAAGCGCATATGTGTTACATATCCTACAAAATTGACGTTACCTAACAGTAAATTGCTGAGCAGAACTTTCTTCAATAGATTTCAATATGAAATTATATTTATTTACTTTGAAACAATTTCTTTTATTGCAAGACAACTAATTAGACAGAGAGACTTGAGCTATTTCTTATTTGTGTTTAAATTTTAGCAATGGGCTTCTTTTCTTAAAAAAATCTACACTACACTACAGTGTGCATGATCAAACTACTCTCCATTCCTGCCATCGTAAAGAAAATGGCGGCCTAACAAGTAACAACATAAACATTAAACGATAAAACCAAAGCAAATTATTATATATTACTAATTATATGATCACGGACAGAGCCAGTACTACATAAAATATATTCTTAGAGCTTGAAAACTCACACATCCATGATTCGTGGATATAAGAAAAGATACCATAGTGTGACCACTATAGGTATAACAGCCCTAAGCCACTTTTATTCCTTAGTACACTGATGGGTTTATACAGTGAGGTGGATCTTCCAGGAACTCAGAGGTTGGCACACAGGCCCCCACCAAGATTGATCCCACACGCATGTATGACGTTAAGAACAACTTTGATGCTTATTAATCCCCCGAGAAAGGGACTCCTCAGGCACTGACACGTGTTGGTTGGGTTAGCAGCAACCAGATTTCTCATCCGCTGGCAACAAATTGAGGATGGAGGTGGCGGCGGGGCCTGAGGAGTAGAGGGTGGTGGCGGTGGAGGCCGAGGAGTAGAGGGTGGTGGCGGTGGGGGCTGAGGAGTAGAGGGTGGGGACGCTGGCGGCGGAGGAGTAGAGGGTGGGGACGCTGGGGGCTGAGGAGTAGAGGGTGGTGGCGGTGGGGGCCGAGGAGTAGAGGGTGGGGACGCTGGTGGTTGAGGAGTAGAGGGTGGTGGCGGTGGGGGCCGAGGAGTAGATGGCGATGGCGCTGGAGCTGGAGGCCGAGAAGTAGAGGGTGGGGACGCTGGGGGCTGAGGAGTAGAGGGCGGGTGTGCTGGGGCCGGAGGACTGGAGGGTGGAGACGTTGGGGCGTGAGGAGTAGGGGGTGGACACACTGAGACCTGAGGAATAGGGGCGTCAGTGGGTGGCAGGCTGAGAGAAGCAAGAGTGCTTTGAGTACTATCAACTTCAACGCCTGCGCCAAGACAGACGTTGATAAATAAGTTAAAGAATGAATTGCAGCCCTGAGCTTTAGTTTCAGAGACCAGCGCTCCTAGAAGCAACAGCACCACAACCAAAGGCTTCATCATCATGTTGTTGTTGTTGCTGTGTTTCTGTCAGGAATTCTTTATTAAGATTTGGGTTGCAGAAACTTGAAGCTGGAAGCCTTTTTAAATCCATCGGCGGCCGTCTTTGATATTCAATGCTAGAGTCAATTTGATAAACATACAGTTGCGTGCATGTGCATGGCCTCTGGGCTCTGAGTCCTCTGCTCTACTCGGCTACTTCTTGAGAATAGCATAATTAATTTGGCATGTTGACTTCAACGTACATTCTTTTGTTTTATGAATCAATATTCTTCAAGAAGAACAGATGAACAAAATTAATGCATATGTAAAACCATAATTCTTGTTACATTATTTTATTCTAGCTTATATAATATTTTTTATACAAGTTTTATAAAAGCTATAGTAAATCTTTTTTTTCTTACCCTCATTTGAATTTCTAAGGATTAGTAAGGATAATGATAATATGAATTAGAATGAATATAGTGAAATAAGAATGAATATAATCATTATAATTATGATGATTGATTAGGACGAAAGGAATTATTACCATTATTATTGATAGTGGTTGATTCGTTAAAAATTTTGGGAAATATAATCTAATTTTAATATATTCTAATTAGTTTTTTTAAGCAAAAATTCTAATTAGTTATATTTAATATTAATATATTTTAATTAATTATATTGTTTCACTAAAAAAGAAAATTTTTAATTTTTGTTTTAAATCAAAATTTAACATATTCTAATTAATTATATTTAATTTTAATATATTATAATTAATTATATTTAATTAATTATATTTTTTGGTCAAAAAGGATAAATAAAAAAATTAGTTAAAATTTTAATCAAATTTTAATATATTATAATTAATTATATTTAATTCTAATATATTCTTATTAATTATTTTTAATTAAGTATATTTTTCTAAAAATAAAAATTAATTAAAATTTTATTTTATATCAAATTTTAATATATTCTAATTAATTTTGTTTAATTTTAATATATTCTAATTAATGATATTAATTAATTATATTGTTTTGCTAAAAAGGGAAAAATAAAATTTTGTTGAATTTTTTGTATCAAAATTTAATATAGTCTAAATAATTATATTTAATTTTAATGTATTCTAATTAATTATGTTTAATATATTCTAAGTAATTATATTTAATTTTAGAGTATTCTAATTAATTATATTTAATATATTCTAACAATTATATTTAGATATTCTAATTAATTATATTCAGAATATATTTAATTTTAATTAATTATATTTAATATATTCTAATTAATTATATTTAGAATATATTTAATTTTTATTAATTATATTTAATATATTCTAATTAATTATATTATTTTACTAAAATGGAAGCATTGACTTTCATTCC
This sequence comes from Erythroxylum shatona, assembly GCA_027568895.1. Lineage (NCBI taxonomy): Eukaryota > Viridiplantae > Streptophyta > Magnoliopsida > Malpighiales > Erythroxylaceae > Erythroxylum > Erythroxylum shatona. Next base: position 36,381,943 of record JAOSBK010000006.1, on the reverse strand, counting down.
TCATGTATTTAGGAGGTATGGAGTAATCTCCAAAATTCGGATATCAAAATGCTAATCATGCAATGATAATATACAACCATGTTTTTAATTCTCATACTCGTTGATATCTTCCAAACTTAAGAATCAAGCTCCCCCTTAGTTGTTTTCAATGGGTCAAGTCAAAGTTTAGACTGACTCGAGACTCAGTTATTCTAAGCAAAATAGCATCATTTTATTTAGAAGAATTGAGTCTCGAATAAGCTTAAGTCTAAGCAACCTAAACCCGAACTCAATTAAAAGAATACATTGTTCTATATTTTTAATTTAAAAAATTATTTTTTAAAAATTGACCGTTGCCATCTTTAATTGTTGTCGAACTGGTGCCAAATCTACAGAACTTTTGGTCGTGCATTTTTTTACTAATTCTAGGCCCAGATTCTCAATTGTGAACTGCATATTATTAACTATATATATACTAAGGACGAAGGGGATGGACGACTACGAAATCCATCCCATTCGTCCATTTAATCTGACGGTTGGATTGCGCCGCGTTCCGTGCCCATTCGTCCACTTTGTTTATCCATTTGTTATTACTATATAAGTATTCTACTGCATTCTGTGATTGATCCATGAAGTACGACTGCGTTTTAGCTTTATTAGTTCATTCAGTGGGATGTTTTTTTTAATCATAATAAATAGTTAATGTTTTTTTAATTTAAATATAATTATACTTAAATAATAGTTAATGAATATTTTTTTGAATCATAATAAACAGTTAATGTTTTTTTAATTTAAATATACTTATACTTAAATAATAGTTAATGAAATAATTATGATATAATTAACTTGTTAGTGCACATGTATGGAAAGATTTACAACTTTCTTGAAGAGAATCTAATCAAAATCTTCCTACATCAATACAGTTTAATTATGAATGTTTCTGTCCATAATTTTTACCCATTTTTCTCAGTTTTTTCTTCATCATTTCTTTCTCAGTATTATTACTAAATCTCGCTCAAATGATTTCAGATGGCTAAGATTTTTGGTGGAGATGTAAATCGATGTGTTATCGTGATCGTGCGCCTGCACGATCGCTAGATTGCAACAAAAACCCAAAAGTCGAGATCGTGCTTTGTCGCGATTGCGATTTCTAGTCCAAGTGTTCAACATGATCGCAATTTCCCATCCTTTTTCCCAAAAAATGCTGCGTTGTTTTGCAAAAGTCCTACATTTTCACTTTTTTCTTCTTTTCTTTAATCCTTATCAAAATGTCCGCTTTCTCTTGATCATTTAATCACAAATAAATCGTCAGATTTATCTCATATAGTAATAATTCATTAAGATTTACATGTATGTATAATAACATTATTATATATATTAAATATACTCAATTGATTATATTATAATAACTATTAATCATATCAAAAGGAATTATGTTTCAGCATAATCAAAAAAATTTCATTCGTATGGACTATATAATAACTAATAATAATTACAATGTAATTAATATAGTTACGTTTCTACAGGATATTAATACTGAGCACTTATTTATGAAAGTCTGGTTGTTTTGGATTAAATTGTAAATGTTTTGCTTTAATAAAAATTTGAAACATGTTTACATATTTGATCTGAAATAATGAATAATAATAAATAGTTTATATTATTTCAAAATATTTAATATACCCAACTATTATTAATTTCGATACAATTTAAAATAACTCAAAGTTAAATAAAAGGTGTTCGAAATTTTTACAAACCAAAGTGGTCGGGATCGTGAACAAAAACTCAAAAATCGTGTTTTGTCGTGATCCCAATTTCCAGTCCAAAAAAGGAATGTCGCGATTGTGCTGTTTTCCCATCCTTTTTCCTAAGAAACGCTGCGTAGTTTATATTATTTCAAAATATTTAATATACCCAACTATTATTAATTTCGATACAATATAAAATAACTCAAAGTTAAATAAAAGGTGTTCGAAATTTTTACAAACCAAAGTGGTCGGGATCGTGAACAAAAACTC
>JAOSBK010000006.1:36360599-36376476 GCA_027568895.1 Erythroxylum shatona | reverse complement strand
TAGTCATCTATTACACAATACATACACAAAACACTCCTTAATTTTCATTTTCATAATTTAAATTTTCACTCAAGGATTGGGGTCCAACAGAAATGCTTGGCCAAAAATTGGTTAACCTCATGTAATATGGTCAAGGTATTCAATGTAAGCAATATATCATCTACATATAATAATAGGAAGATAAATTTGCTCCCCCTGATCTCGTGATACAAGCATCTTTTTAACTTTATTTTCTATGAAGCTGAAAGCGGTCATAACCTCATCAATTGTAAGGTACCACTTTCAAGAGGTTTGATTTAAACCATATATTGATCTGCTTAATATACAAATCATGAAATCCTTCAGGTTGTTCCATATAGACCTCTCTATAAAGGTTTTTATTCAAGAAAGTAGTTTTGACAACCATTTGATGTAACTCTATATCATCATGAGCTACAATTGTCATAATCACTCAAAATGTATACTTTAAAGATACAAGAAAAAAGGTAATATTAAAGTCAACCTTTCTCCCTGAGTGAACCATCAGACAACTAAACGAGCCCATAAATCGTTGAACTTTATCTCGAAATCCTTCAAGTCTTTAAACTTATTTACTATTGACGGATTTGTATTTCTGTTGCAAATCAACTAGCTTCCTGACCTTACTATGCTTCACGGATTGTATCTCATCATTCATTCCATCCTACCACAAATCCACTTTGGGTCTAGAAACAACTTTTGTAAAAGTAATTGGATTCGTAACATGTCTAATATTATAGTCCTATTCACCTAATAGATTATGTAATCAAATGGGATATCATGTCGTCTGACTTTAGCAAATCTACATTACTGCATTAGATCTCGTACCCCCAAGAACCTTTGTGTGTACAGGTATGAATTCATATTCCTATTCCTGTATACGTACGGTACTAAGACCTAGATCCACCGGATCTAACTGTATGAATTGCGGGTGCATAATAACTGTAATATCCACCCTGCTATCATCTGAAGGGTCAAAGGACTCTTCATCATCATAGACATCGAAATTCAAAAACTTAGCTATTTGTGATTCCGCTATTTCGATCCCTCCCCTTTTACAGTAAAATCTTTAACTTTTTGAGTGGTCAAGATATTTGACTAAATAGTAATAAGCGAAACAAGCATGTAGTTTGTTTTTATAAAGATTATTCTACCTCAGTTAGGGCAACCCCATGCACGAATGTGTGCAAGGTTGGGTTTCCACATTTTTAGCTAATTAGGTAGATTAGTCCTATTTTGCATTGACTTCTTCATGTCCTTTAGGGTGCTTTTAAGCCTTTCAACAACATACCATTTTACTCAAGACTACTCGACATAGTGAACTAAGTCACTATTTTAACTGATTTAATATATTTAGCAAACGGGCCTTTACATGTCCTAAAGCACCATGTTTGTCATGATACTCTCCTCCATGGTCAAATCTGATTATATTGATTATTTTGTCCTAAAGCACCTTCAATCTTTAAGAAAGAACGTATAACTGTAATGGGAATAATCATCAACAAATGTCATAATACAGTTGGAATTGCACAATGCAACTATATAACGTCTACTAATATCCATATGTATCAGACCCAACAAGCTAGAAACACAAATTGACCTCTTTATCCTTATTTCAGTCAACTTACCCCTGTAATAGTCAACATATATTACCAGATCATCATAATCTAGAATTGAGAAATGCTTTCCTTAATCAATCTCTCGACCCTAGCTTTGAAATTTTGGCTTAAACTTTTATGTCATACTATGTATGACTTATCCTTTATCAGGGTCATCTTTTTTGACTTGTTTGGCAAGATACGAAGAAACATATATCAAATTTGGGGTAAGACACATTCTATACAAATCATATGATAAGAAAGTTATACCATTATATTTTTGCAGTAAACAACAATCGTATAACAGAAGCATTAATTACAAAATGCTAACCTTTTTTATGCAAAATTAATACAAAGATCACATATTAAATGTGTCATGTAAAAACTAAAATGAACCTTGTAACAAGGTTTAGTACATACACCCCCTATAGATATTACATTTGCTTTTTCATTACTGTCATCCATCAGTTTCTCCTTCCCTTTATTTAGCTTTATCCTAGATATGAATCCCTGCATTATGGAAGCAACTTGATTAAATGTTTCACTATCTAGTCACTAAGAACTTAATGCAATAATCGTAAAATTAGATTCATAAATTAATAAGCCAAGGACTTACCTGATTGTCTCAATCTTTCTTTCTAGGCCTCATACTGTTGGTTTCTTTATGTCTATAGGACCTTTACTAGTACTAGATGGACCAACATCAATATGTGGAGAAGATTTAGTCTTTCTACCTTTAATCTTAGTGGGCTTCATCTTTGCCTTCCCTTTAGTTGCATCGAGGGCCATAGGAGTAGCAAGCTTGGGTACAACACAATGGGCAATCAAAGCATTGAAATCGCATTCCTCATCCAGTGAATAATATGTCATCACTAGATTAATAAACTCTAGATGGAGTGTAATATCCTGCCTCCTAAAATTGTTAAGAGATTAAACTATTAGATTGAATCATATGAGTTATTTCACTTAAGAATTTACGAGATGGATTTCATTTACATGCATAATATTCGTATACACATATGAATCATGATTTAGAAAATATTGCAAGATAGTATATACACTCAATTGACATGTTCTGGGGTACGAAAAGTTTTTACTAATTATGATGTAATTGTGTGTTGATTTTGTCTTGAATTTTGTTTTGATGGACAATAATTAGTAAATTGGGAATTTATCTTTACAATTGACTAATTGATGAGGTGATATGTGCATCTAGTCTAAGAAAAATGTTAAAGAGCAAGACAAATTAATACATGGGAATTTAGGATGATTAGGCCTATAAAATGGTGACATGTGGCATTGGGAATAAGTGGCAAATGACTCAGTTAATTAGATGACAAGCAGCTTGAGTATATGAGGGACAAGTGGCCCTTTAAATTTGTGACAAATGACACTTTAAACTTCTGACATATGGAGCTTTAGAATGATGATATATTTAGCTTTACAAATGATGACATATGTAGCCTTATAGTTGGTGACAAGTGTAGCCTTACAAGTATTGACATATGGAGGCTTAAATGAGTAACATGTGGAGCTTAAAGTAAGTGACACATTGATCAATGGAATAGTGACATATGGACCAATAGAACGATAACATGTGTACCAATAGAAGGGTGACACATGGACCAATAGAATGGTGACACATAGATTAGTTTGACTTTTTTTGAATTTTCTAGAGAAAATGTATGAAAAGGGAAATAAAAATGAGAGTGGAGGTTGGCCATAAAGTTAGAAGAAAAAACGAAAATGAGAAGAGAAGGGGAAAAAAAGGGGAAGAGAAGAGGAGAAGGAAAGAAGTTATCAAGGTAAGTTAAAATTTTGGTTTCAATTTCATATTTCTCTTTCGATCGGTCTTTCATATCCTTAGAGCACGAATTTGAAGAAACTCAAAGAATGAAAGATGTAGATATAGGTCTTAAATTGACCTCTGTGAAAGTGGCTTGAAAAAATAGTGACTAGAACTCGAGTTATGCTTATTTCCATAATACTGCCTATGATAGACTCTTGTGCAGGAACCTTGTATTATTTCCTGATTTTTTACGACCTTAGAGTCTGAATTAGTGAAAGTATAATACAAGAAAAATGAAACATTTTGGTTATGAGATGTCTTGATAATGATTTATTGAGGGTTGTGTATTGGTTGCCAATATGTTTCTTACCAAAAACATGACATCATTTGGATGGAGATTATATTTTAAAGGGAGATGTTTTTCTGTAATTTTTAGATATATTAAGACTAATGGAAGTCTAGTTTCAAGGGGGATAAGAATCATAGAAATTGGATCTATGTATATAGAGTTATGATTAAAAGAAGACAGTTTGTTCATACAGGAACATTAGGAAGAAAAGGATGTAAACATTGCACATAAGGTTAGGTTATCTAGATGGCTGAGGAGACATTGAACTGAATTAGTAAGTAAATTATGGACCTATTGACATATGTGAAACATTTTGGTTAGGAGATGTCTTGATAATGATTTAATGAGGGTTGTGTATAGGTTGCTAATCTGTTTCTTACAAAAAACATGACATAATTTAGATGGAGATTATATTTTAAAGGGAGATATTGTTTATGTAATTTTTAGATATATTAAGACTAATGGAAGTCTAGTTTCAAGGGGCACAAGAATCATAGCAATTGGATCTTTGTAGAGAGAGTTATGATAAAGGAAAATAACTTGTTCATAAAGGAACATTAGGAAGAAAAGGATGTAAACATTGCACGTAAGGTTAGGTTATCTTGATGGTTGAGGAGACATTGAGCTGAATTAGTAAGTGAATTATTGACCTATTGACATATATTGGAATAACATTTATGATGATTGATTAGGGATGAATTTGGTTATGGTGTTGGTGTTGAATGTGTGTTGGGAATTTAATGAATGGATTGGTTATGTTATATTTTGATTTTGATGCTTGAAAGACCATAATTTGTGAACTACAAAATAAATGATTTGAATTAGTCTTATAGATGAATTGATGAGGAATTGAAATATCTTTAAAGTATAATTGAGGTATAATTGATGAACTATCTTAAAGGTGTCAAAATTTGAAAGAAAAGTGGAAGGAAAGTGAAGTTGAACTTTCAGTTCATCCATCCCATGATCGTGGGAATTGTATTAGTTCCTTCCCACGATCGTGGAAATGCTTGCCATTAAGAAAGAATTGTGTTTTGTATTCTAGTTTAATCATATAAGGATAAGGCACTATACATTTGTGTATTTGGACTTGATTGAGGCTTAAAATGAACTTAGTTTGATGATGAATCAATCAATTAAGTGTTTGATGAGTTTAGGTTATTAATTGATGTTATAATTTAAGGAATTGATTATTTGATATCAATGCACATGAATTTGGGAAGTATGGGTTATTAATGGTATAAGAATGTTCCTTTAAATGCAAATTTGATTCAAAGGGTATGAACAATGTGAATTATTTATAAATAAATGAGAATTAGGATATTATGTGAATATAAAGCATTACAAAAGGATTGGTAATCGTATGATTGATGAATTGAGAGTGATCAAATATACTTAAGGTATAAACCTAATTTTAAACAAGTTATATACAAGTTATAATGAATGAATGGTCAAGACTTGTGAATAAGGATACATACCCAGAATAGTCAATTAAGATGCATTGAACATGACATATATGCATGTGCATGGTTGAATAATTATTTGATTGCTCAACTTAGTAATATGTGAATTATGTGTGTATTGTATGATAATAGAAGCACAAATACACCGATAACATTCAGACATTACCGGATTGTCAAGGTAATAACTATTCTGGGGCATACCGTGAGTTCACTTAGATATGCAATCTCAATTATATATGTGTTTCTATTTGAATTATGTGAGTTAAACTAGATGTTTTCTCACCATATTTGAATTGCTTTTGATCAACTGTTAGATAATGAATTGTTATTGATGTGATTGTGATAATTCTAGACCATCAACTGTTCGAGGAGATCATTATTCGGGACTGCATAGGAAGTGCTTAATGATTGTATGCGAATGTGGGAAAAATGTGAACTCAACTAAATGTTGAATACCGGACTTCGATTCAATGATTGTGATAAATGAATGTGCACACCGAATGAAAGTGATTGATAGCATATTATGTGAAAGGATGCACTTCATGACATTGATGTGTATGATCAAATAAAGGAGATTGATAGAAATGACCAGCCTAAAAAGAGCTTAAAGCTTATAATAAGCACAAAGAGCCACAAGCTAAGTTGTAAATGAGCCCGATATCCACAAGAGATATGGGTCAGTACTTGAAATGAGCCCAGTATCAACAAGGCACTCGATCACAACAAAATAAAAATAAAAGCGGAGTCTCATGTGCATTTGCATCCATATCTTTACATGTACCAAGTAAATATTTGCAAAGAATGACTTAATTGAGTGGATATAATGATATGTTATGTTTGTGTACATGTTGATGATATGAATGATTGGAATGAATAATTAGATTATCCTAAAATGATTATATGAAATGTTTGTATTCATAATGGGCTTGTTCAAACATGATGAATATTGAGATCAAACGATATGATATATGAAATTTGATTCTGAATGATGTGAGATACTGATTGAACTATGTTATATACTTGTGATATTTATATTTATTCAAGTGAGCACATCGATGATGGTTCACTCACTGAGTTCGCCAACTCATCAAACTTGTAACATTAATTTTCAAGTTCAGAGGAGACCTAGCTAGTCTCGTTGAAGTAACTTCTGCATTTGGATATAGGTCAGTGTCGAGATCAGATGTACCTACAAATGTCTTAATTATGTTTTATTAAGGATTGTATCTTTCAACTGTTGTATATTGTACATGTGAATTTTGGAAAGGTAATGACATTTGAGACTGTATATGTTTGGGAATAAAAATGGAACATCATGATTATTGGAATGTTTTATGTTCTATTCGATAGATTAAAAAGTAAAAATGAATTAATTTAATCATCTTAATGTGTCATTTTCATAGAGTATGTTCCCTAATATCTTTCTGTATGTCGGGTATATTCTCTATGGGAGTAGTAAGTTACAGGGAGTATATTAAGAGCCCAAACTATGAAGACATTAGGGAGAGGAATATTCAACATCTTCAGTCTACTGTTAAGATGAATGATTCTTAATATGTACTTCATCACTCCCCCTTCTCCTGTGTACCTCATGGAGAATAATTATTTCATCAAGGCACTCATCTCAACATTAGGTGAGACTATTTACCTCTGGGGGACATTACCAAGAAACTCCTTCGTTATGTCTGTGTCTGGAAGTCTACTAAGCAGATGGTCAGTTATGGATCTCTTAATGATCATACAACATAATCTGTTAGACTGATCCCAGGCTACATAAGCTATTTTATGAGCTCTCGAGCTCATGGATGTAGGTGGAGATGGCCTATCTGTTCATACGGTCGTATCAATTTCAGTTATCTCCATTGTTAAATTGTCATTTTTATGCTAATTTTGGATATAAATATCTAATGTGTTGAAATTATTATTTAAAATTAATAAACTTGTTTCTTAATTGTTCTCAAATGATTTTCAACATGTGAAAGATGAAACTGGATTAAAAAGATGCAAGGAAAGTAAAGACAATTTGAATTCCCAGCTGGCAGAAAAATAATTGACTAAGTGTAGGCACGTGCAAGGAAAAAGATTATCTACAGAATCTGATTTGAAATCAAATTCGATCCACCTAAAATCTTTATAATTTTGGGAATCAAGTTGTTGCCTTACTGATGGGATCTGTGACCGAAATATGACGTGTATTTGTTGAAGATTACGATAAGAGGGAAGAGGGAGGACATTGAAAATCATTTAAAAGACATTCATTGTTCACGTGATAGGGGGATTTTTAAGTTTCTGCAATAGTTTTTATTTTTTAAAGGATTTTTCATATTTTTTTGAAAAAAGACCAGGAATTGAGACTTTTTATTTTGCTATTCTTTACATTTCTGCAATAGTTTTTATTTTTTAAAGGATTTTTCGTATTTTTTTGAAAAAGACCAGGAATTGAGACTTTTTATTTTGCTATTCTTCTGTTGGTTTTTACTTTTGTTATGAGCAGCTAAATCTTGCTTCTTGGTTGAAGGGAACCATGTTATCATCTAATATGTGTGAGATTTCTACATAAACTTTATTTCATTAATGAACGTTGAGTGTCTTTCGAATTGCTTTTCATAATTGAATTGATTGATTTCTAGGATGCACAACTAATAATTGATTTGTTTAATTTATAGCCAGATTAATAGGATTTGACGTTCAGTTTTGCTAATCTTAAGTGGTAATTATGATTACCATCTTTACGTTAGAGTTTGGAAATTCTAAGATGATGCTTGACTTGATTAAATGCATGTCGTACGTGTGTTATCTTATTTATTGGTTTCTTAATTCTTAAAGCTATTAATTAATTAAACTTAAGATCGTATCTAAGTTATTAACTAATAACAATGTTTAGATTACATGTTTATTCTCATTTCAGAGAAAACATCACCCAATGATTATTTGTTAATGGATTGAGTTTTATATCGAGGCTCTATATTAGTTTGATAACGTAGGAGACCTGAAACTAATGTTTTGTTTACTAAATTTTCAGATTTGATTATTTTTGTTAATTTTCAATTTCTTTCATTTTTAATTTCTTAAATTTACGTGAATTAAACCCCTGCAATTTGTTTTAGCTGTAAACTCGTATAACTTTTACTGTTAAAATTCCTCTTGGGAATGATCTCAACTCTTCACTAACTATATTTTTCATTACTAGAGTTATTATTAATTTAGTTGCAGGAAACAATAGTACCATCCATAGCATTCAATACAACCTTTGTCCACTTTTTCGTATTGAAACCAACCAGGGTTTCAATGGTGAAAATGATATTGTTGACCAAAAAGGTGAAATGACAATGCATAAATCAGCACAAATGTAAGAAAACAACGATACTCAAAGTAATTAAATAGTATATGTACCAAGAATCCGATCACAAATATTATGAAACATCTTTGGGTTGAATACATAATATATGTAAGTAGACCTCTACATAAAAGCGATCATAGTACAAATCATCAACCCTCATGACACTACCACCTTTGGGTGAATAGATCACTTGAGCAACAACTTTCCTCCATCTAATGTCTTTATGCACATCTCAAAATTTTATGTATAGCCAACACCTTTAGTCAGAATAATCAAACATAAAACCAGAGATATCCCCCAACATGCAAGCAGAACAACTCAAAATATTGACTCGAAAGGTCACTTTGATGACTACATCCTTATCAACACTCACAAGGTCTACAAACACAAGAGATACATCTTTATGTTATCCTTACATTATTTATGGGCACATGGCATGTGATAATATAACATTAATAAATGCAAAAAACTAGAATGCACATTCTCATTGTCATCTACTAGTGCTGAAGACACTCTCTAAAAATTTTATTTGAGACTTTCGTAGCGAAAAAATCTTATTAGAGCCACTATCGTGCATTATCGAACACTAAATTGACCATTTGAGATATGAGAACCTCATGTATCTCCCTTATAGCAAGTTCATTGCATAAAAATTCACTAAAAATTGGCTTCAGAATGTCTTAAAAACCTTTTACAAGTGACTATCATATGATCCCAAATACTAAACATGGGACCCGAGACACAAAAACTTGAAGTATCTTCCTCAAGTGATGTCCAAAACATGAAAATTTACTCAAAATTAGCTTCACACTGCCTTAATTCCTTTTCTACAGCTAAACTTTAATTTATTACTAACGTAATAAATCCATAAAGATGAAAAAATTCACTTTATGAATTTCCTGAACTCAGAAACTGGCTCAAACCACCCTGGGGCAGCCTTACGGGAAATCTGAATTTTTTGTTTTTTTGGCCCTGTAATGGGTTATGTTGACGATAGCCCCCCTTGGTCAGCTGTGAGTGGGCACAGGGCGTGTGTGCCATGCACGCATCCACTTCAGATGAGCCAAAGGTGATCCAAATGTGTGCGATGCATGCACCCGACGTGCGCCCATGCACACCAACGCGCTCAATCGTCTAGTACGTGTGACGCATAAGTCGACACGTGATGCAACACTGTCTACATGCATATCGCCTATTATCTGGCTTGTGTGGAGTAGGTATCGCCCTTCGGGAAGTACTGTTCACCCGTCTAGCACCTGACGATCTTCATCCCCCAGTTGAAAAAAGGTCAGTTTTGGTGAGATTCAACCGGATTTTTCGTGCTCCTGGACTTGTTTTCACCCTATTTCTCAAGGCTAAATCCATGTATACTACTTTGAAAAAATGAAAGTTACTCTCTAAGAACCTTATAGAGAAAGACAAAAAAAATCTTCGTTTTTAGCCACTCGATCACGTCATCGCTCTGATATCATGTTTAACACATAACGAGACCTTAGTTAGGAATTCTAGATCGAACGTGAGAGGATGATAAATGAAGAAATGTGGAAAATTTCTGATTTCAGTTCCATAACTTCAAACGAGCTTTCTGAGGCCAAAATGAACATAAATCTACTGCCACCTTCACGGGAACTGCTCACTAGGAAGCGATCAAGCATTTTTACAGTTTTTTCAAAACGTAAGTTCTCTTAACGAGTCAAAGAATCCTTATACTTACGAATGATATGAGCAACTGCAGGCGACCTTAACCTTTACATATAACATCCATATCAAGCTTCTCCATTACAAGCCCAATATAGGTCCAAGCTACACTGATCGAGATCTATTTTCCTCCTAAACTTTGACCTATTGACTTAGATCATTTATTAAGCCACTTTATTATTTTTATTCGGAAAAAGTTACATTACTTCACTAATAAATTATTGAAAAACAAAAAAAATACAATTAAATTTTGTCTAATTTTATAGGGAATGTCAAAATTATCCAACAATTTATTAAGATAATTCCGATCACTAGTGCTCATCTTTGAGGGGGAACCTCTGTCCTAACATTTGCACCTCCCATTCCTTCAATCCGATCTTTGGTGAACTCCATAAAGTGTCTTACTATCCTGGTAGTGGGAGAATAATAGAGGACCAATCAGAACCAACAACATGCAATTTTAATATCATTCCATGATTTAAATAAGAAGCCTTTAGATTAAAGAAAGAAAGAGAGAAACCTCAAACACACCGAAGAAATTGGCGGGAAATGTCCTCTATTGTTGCTGCCAAGATCAAAGAAGAATCTCTTCTTATGTGCTCTGATTACTTTTAAGACCCACCATGCAAGATTATGGATATCGTACCGTTCCGGCGAGTATCTGATTACTTTTAAGACCCCCATGCAAGATTATGGATACCGTACCGTTCCGAAAGGTACCGTACCGACCGGTAATCAGAACGGTACGTATAACCATTGGTACCGGCCAAAAATATCGACCGATATCGATGGTTTTTGATTAATATTGATCGGTACCAGTCGGTACTGTAAAAAATAAAAAATAAAACCTAAGGACCTATTGCAAAATTCAAAAATTTTAAAAATCCCTAACCCCCCACCCCGACTTTCACCGTCACTAGACTCACCTATGTGACTCCTCCTCTCCCTCTTCTCTCATATGTCGTCTCTGTGGTTTGTGTCGCGCCACCTCCTCCTCCTCGTCGCCAGTAGCCTCTGCTCTTCGCGCCGCCTCCTTCTCGCCTCCTTCGCTCTTTGGCAGTTTGGCTCTTCCAGGTCTTCTTCCTCCCTTGGTTTTTCTCCCTTCGGTCGAAGCTTCATCGTTCCTCCACGTCCACGCAAACCCAACGCCAACGCCACCACGTTCTCCATCTCTGCTCCTTGTCGCAGCACTGCACCACCACAAGGAAGCCAGTAAGCCACCGAATACGGGAGGAGGATGAGGGTCCTCATCCATGCTTTTTGCTTCAGCTTTTGCCAATTGATACTTGTTTCGTGGATTTAAACACGTTAATCTTGGAGTTGGAGATATTGAAGTGAATTTGTGAATGTTAAATTTTTTTGTGTTCCATGAATTAATTAGTGTGTTGAGTTGAAGTTATTGAACTGCAGTAGTATAGTTTTCTTAAATAAATTTTGTTGTCTACTGCTAGTGCTAGTACTAATTTGTGTTGGGCCCAATGGTAGTACTAATGCTCAAGAACTTCAGCAATTATGATTTTGGCACTTTTTAACTTTGTAATTTCTATGACCTCGAATGATTGCATCCTTTAGGTTGATATACGAAATTTGTTTAATGTAATTAAAACAATGTGATGTCTCATTTCCTGCATTCTGTTTTCAGTTCTATCTTTGTGGTTTATTGTAAAAAATAGGAAGAAAATTGATAGAACTCACTCAGAAATAAATGGGTTACTAGAATAAAATGAATCAGATAGATGATAGGTCAAAATAATCCCATCGATTCAGTATAGTATATTGATATTACAACTAAAACATGGATCAGCCTATATGAGGGGTTGTTAGTTGTTACCTCCCGAGCAGTACTCTCAGTATAGAATTTACGCATAAAATCCTATCCTAATTGTTAGAAATTAGAAATTGTTAGAAATTGATTGCAATTGTGTGAAATTGGAAATTATTTGAAATTGATAAAAATGAAATTTTTTTATGTATGTTTGTGATAGTTGGAAATTATAAATTATTAGATATTGATAAAAATGGAAATTGTAAATGTATGTTTTGTGATTGTGTGAAATTGGAAATTGTTTGAAATTGATAAAAAATGGAAATTCTTTATGTATGTTTGTGATAGTTGGAAATTATAAATTGTTAGAAATTGATAAAAATGGAAATTGTAGATGTATCTTTTGTGATTGTGGGAAATTGGAACTTATTGGAAATGGAATTTGTTGATGTATGTTTCGTGATTGTGTGAAATTGGAAATTGTTAGAAATTGATAAAAATGGAAGTTGCTAATCTATGTTTTGTGATTGTGTAAAATTGGAAATTGTTTGAAATTGATAAAAATGAAAATTGTTTATGTATGTTTGTGATAGTTGGAAATTATAAATTGTTAGAAATTGATAAAAATGGAAATTGTAGATGTATGTCTTGTGATTGTGGGAAATTAGAACTTGTTGGAAATAGAAATTGTTGATGTATGTTTTGTGATTGTTGAAAATTGGAAATTGTTAGAAATTGAAAAAAATGGAATTAGTTAATGTATGTTTTGTGATTGTGTGGAATTGGAAATTGTTGATATATGTTTTTGTAATTGTTGGAAATTAGAAATTGTTAGAAATTGATTAAAAAGGAAGTTGTTAATGTATGTTTTGTAATTGTGTGAAATTGGAAATTGTTAAAAATTGATAAAAATGGAAGTTGTTAATATATGTTTTGTGATTGTGAGAAATTGGAAATTGTTGGAAATTGATAAAAATAGAAATTGTTTATGTATGTTTGTGATAGTTGGAAATTATAAATTGTTAGAAATTGATAAAAATGAAAATTGTAGATGTATGTTTTGTGATTGTGGGAAATTAGAACTTGTTGGAAATGAAATTTATTGATGTATGTTTTGTGATTGTTGGAAATTGGAAATTGTTAGAAATTGATAAAAATGAAATTATAAATGTTTTGTGATTGTTGGAATTGGAAATAGTTAGGAATGGAAAAACAATAATGATTGTTTTGTAATTGTTGAAATTGCAAATTGTTGGAGTATGTTTTGTGTTACTTATTATATATATTGAATGTTTTGAATTGTTAGCTTTTGACTTATACAGAATGAGTTATATTATATAAGATGGATATGTATATTATCATTGTGTACTAAAATTATGTGTTATTTGTTTTTGTGTATAGATAAAAGGAAGGAAGTTCAAATACTCTCGATCAACCTAGTTCAGGAAGATATAGTGATCCAGCTTGGGCTTATGCTGGTACGGTTCTCGGTAAAAAGAATCACACCATTTACTTGTTTTGTAATAAGCATTTGAAAGGTAGAGGAATTACCCGATTGAAAAGGCATTTAGCTGGGGTTAAAGGTCACACCATTTACTTGTTTTGTAACAAGCATTTGAAAGGTGGAGGAATTACCCGATTGAAAAGGCATTTAGCTAGAGTTAAAGGTGATGTGTAAGTGTATAAAAAAGTAAGTCATGATGTGAACTGGCATATGAAAACATTGCTTGATGAACATCAATTTGAGAAAGATAGAAGGAAAATATTGAATTTTGAAATTGGTAATGGAAGTTCAATTTTTGGTTTCTGTGGTGATTATGGAAATGTTGAAGGTGGAAGTGGTAGTGGTAGTGGTAGTGGTAGTGTTCCATCTCAGGATAATGAAGCATTTGATGTGAGGAAGAGAAGAAGGCAGGTGACTAGTTTCTTTGCACCACGAACAACTCCTGGAGCCCAACCTTCAATTCGTAGCGCAATGCAATTAAGAGACGTGATTCACAATGTCGATATAGCAATAGCTAGATGGTCATATGATACAGGTTCGTCATTCAATGCTTCTCAGTCTTATTATTATTAACCTATGATAGATATAATAGCCTCTTATGGTCCAGGATACAAAGGGTCATCGATTGATGACTTAAGAGGTAAACTTTTAAGTTGTGATGTTTCTGAAATTAGAAATTATTTGGCTGAAAGAAAAGTGAGTTGGGGTACTTATGGATGTTCAATTATGTGTGATGGTTGGACAAATAGGAGATAAGAGCCTATTATAAATTTTTTGGTTTATTCTTCAAATGCTTTATGTTTTTTTAAATCTATTGATGCATCTAGCCTTATTAGAAATGTCGAGATTTTGTTGATACTTGATGTAGTTGTGAATGAAGTAGGGTTGGAAAACATTGTTCAATTTATTACTGACAATGATTCCTCTTACAAAGCGGTAGGGAAAAGGTTGCAGAATACTTATAATTCATTTTTTTGGACTCCTTGTGTTGCACATTGCATTGACTTAATGCTGGAGAGTATAGGAGATCTTAGGTATTTTTCTGTTATTAATGAGAGTATGCAGAAGGCTAAAAAGGTGACAAAATTCATTTATAATCGTGCATAGGTTTTGAATTTGATGAGAAGGGAATTACCAATGGCAGCAATTTGTTTCGCCCTACTGTGAAAAGATTTGCAACAAATTTTTTATCACTTCAGTCTTTTGTTTCGATGAAAAAAGAGTTAAGGCAAATGTTTACAAGTGATAAGTGGGTTGCATCTCAACATGCTAGGTCTAATGCTGGAATGGAGGTTTGTAGTATCATACTGGAAGATAGGGAATTTTGGTCGCAATGTCAATTCGTTATCCGAGTTTGTGAGCCTTTGGTGAGGGTGCTTCGGTTGGCTGATAGTGAAGAAAAGCCAACAATGGGTTATATTTTTGATGCTATGGAGAGAGCAACGGAAGCAATCAAGGCCAATATGAAAAATAGGCCTTCTTTATACGTACCATATCTCTCAATCATTAATGAGAGAAGGAGAAGACAACTTTCTTCTCCATTGTTTGCAGCCGGGGCATTTTTAATCCTAGTGTGTATTTTAGATTGGATGTTGAAAAGCAAGCTGAAATTAGTAGAGGATTGCTTTTCACAATTACAACAATTGTGAATAATGACATAATGCAAGAAATTTTAAGCTCACAAATGGAGCTTTATAAGTCGTGTAATGGAAATTTTGGAATGTCGCTTGCGATTCTACAAAGAGGAAAACTTTCTCCAAGTATTACTTATTTCCTATTTCTTATTTGTTGAAAATTATTTTTCACTTTATTTTGTTTATAACACTACTTTTGTTATCTTATAACTTACAGTTTCTTGGTGGGATCAATTCAGATGCTCTGTTCCAGAATTGAGAAGGTTTACGATACGAATTTTAAGTCAATGTGTGAGTGCAACTGGGTGTGAACGAAACTGGAGCATATTTGAATTTATCCATCCCAAGAAAAGGAATAGATTGGAGCATAAGAGGTTGAATGACTTGGTTTATGTTCGTTACAATTTAAAGCTTCGAAAAAGGTATGTTATTTTTATTATTTTCATTATTAATTTTGATATATTTCTTATAATTTTCTAATAATTAAATTTAATTGTTTACTAGGAGTCTTAGTAGCACAAGTTGTTTAAATGATCCAACTGCCATTGATAATATTGATGTTTTGGCAGATTGGGTTTCTGAAGAACCCAATTTGATTGATGTGAGTGATTTGAATTTGGAAGATAATCTTGGATGGGAAAACATTGACATGTCATTTGGTGCATTAAATTTGAATGATAATGATGATGAAGCTCCTCTCAATGATGAGGATTTTGTAC
>JAOSBK010000006.1:36346939-36360499 GCA_027568895.1 Erythroxylum shatona | reverse complement strand
ATATGTTTATCATTAACTTATAGGTTTAAATTTTTGCAAATTTATGAACTTATTTGTTCTTATATTAGGTTCATTCCATCTGGACCGTATTTAAGACATATGACATCTGCATTTAAAGAGAGGATTGATCCTGAGGGTTATGTATAGAAGAAGATCTCTCAGGCATAAAGACGTTTTACTTTCAGAAGTTTGAGGTACAATATGCAATTAATTTTCTTTTTTCATTTGTTTGTATACATTAATAACATACATATTAATAGATTATAAGTTATCGAATTTATTCCTTTTATTTTCAAAAACATTTTTACTGGGATTCTGCTATCGATGTGATAATACATAGTGTATGGGAGTCGCAAGCTCGTATACATTATCACGACTTTAATAATCAGATACGTAACACTGGTGTATGACCCTCTTTTATTTCTGAGCCCACATGGAGTCGTTGGCAGGAGTACTGGACATCACCTGAGGCAATGATCATATCGGGTCGTAACTCCACCAACATATGTGGTAGGTCAGGGGCAGACAGTCTTCCCGTTCATACGAGAGGATCAATTACTCACCGCGAGCATGCAAAGAGACTTGTAAGTATATAAATATTACATTTATATTCTCAATTTTTACTTTACTATATTTTAATGTAAATTGATGTGTGAATGTTGTGATGAACATATATATGTAGCATGCCTAATGATCATGACTGTGTCGAGTAATTTGTTGGTGCCATTTATGGCTGTGTTGAATACTTTGCTTTTTTGAACAGGGGAATATCATAAAAACAGAAGAGACTCTGCCAAAATTTTTATAAATTCTATTTTAACTTATAACATTTTATTGTTATGCAGGAAAAGTCTATAGGTATTAGGCCTACACCCCGTCAGTTGCTTTTGCATACTCACACTAAGAAACATGATGGTGTGACATTCGTCAACAGCCGATGTCAAGAACTAAATGTATGTGAATTTCATAGTTTAATATTCAATCTTAATAATTATCACTTACTAATTATAATATAAGCATTGCCTCCTAATATGACCAAATATAACAAACAATTAGGCAACAGTCACAAGATGAATAACCTGTTGATGAGATCCAGGTATATTTTGATGCAATGGGTGGTAGGGACAGTCGGGGAAGGATCTTTGACCTAGGCTCATGTGCCAACACATTTTATTCGCACTCCTCTATTATGTTGACAACAGCAGCATCTAGTTCAGAGCCGACAACGCGACGTATTAATCAGCTTGAGTCCATAGTTCAGACGTTGATGGAGGTAATAAGTAAGCTCAAACATGACATGGACCAAATGAGATCGAGGGATAGAGACTCACATCTGCCATGCTCACCAGGACAATAGGATTGTTATTGTCATTAATTTGGTATTCATTTATATACTATTTAATGTTTTAATTATCAGTTGGGAAAGATTTTTTTCTTTTTATGATCATTTAACTTTCTTTTAAAACAAATTCCATGGATTCAAAATTCCAAAACTTATGTAATGATAATTTATAATTGTTCAAATTGAAATCAAAATTCACAACCAGATTTTTGGAAAATTGTCATTCAACAAGACATTTACAAAGAATTAAATGTGACTTCAATGATCTAACAGCTTCCACTTTTGGATTAAGCAATCAAGGGTATATTTGATGAAGGGTTGCAATTACCGACGGCTTGCTTTACCGTCGGTAATATATTACCGACGGAAAACAAAAACCGTCGGCGAGGGTAGAAATATATTCTGACGGTTCCGTCGGTAAATTCCTACTAACTATACCGACGGTGTTTCTATTCCCTCGGTAATATATTACCGACGGTAAGACAAAATCGTCGGTAACATATACCGACCGTGTCCCTGCCAACGTCAGTCTCCGTCGCACTATTCTGTCGGTAAATGTAGTTACCGATGGCATCTCGGATGTTTCCGTCTGTAATTCCCCTTCTTCTTGTAGTGAATAGTAAAGTTCAAAATATTAGTTTCTTCAATAATTTGTTGATTTAGCTAATATAATTTTTGTTATTCGTGATATATAGGTGTTCACCTAGAAAAATTTACTTCAGTCTAAATATTACCACTATTTTAGATGGATATCTACATGTCATGAACTGCAAATATTTCATTAGTCAAATTAATAAATTACTATCGATTTAAAGTTTTGAACTAAAATGTTAATAATTTAAAAAGTTGATCACTCAATTGAAATTTTTAAAAACTTGAACATTGAATTCAAAAAGTTTCAAAAGATTAGGCACTTTAGGAATAATTATTCCTTTTTTCCACTACAGGGGTTTTAAAAAATATGGGTGCATCCTTTTTGGTAAATTTCTAATTCACTTTTGTGAATATTCATTGTTGACATCGAAGGGAAAAATATTTTAACATAAGGATTTATGATATTTGTTTTCTTTCCCATATGAAGCATAAAGGAGGGGTCTATCACACATTTATTAATTATTTATTTTTAAAATAAAAAAATCATTACTATATAATATATTAATTGTCTTTCATTCCATTCCATGGCATAACTTATATCTACGTGCTTAGAGTTCGCTATAAGAAATATAGTCATATATATATCCATGGTGTCAATCTTATATGGTGTCAATCCCACAAGGCTCTTTCGATGAAATATGCTAAATTGAGATTACTCTATTTATTAATAAAATTAACTTTCAAATGAGTCATGGAATTAGAAATTAATAGTTAACAATTTGATTTTATTATTAAAATTTTATGAAATTTTTATTAGTCAAAATGAGACAACTTTTTAATTTATGTTTATAAAAATTAATTTACAAAATTTATCTATTAAATATTATTTTTATTCTAAGAATTGTTAAAAATAGTGATTTCAAGTTTATTTGGCATAATTTTTTTAAAAATTAAATTAAACATGTAATAAATCCAAAATGCCTATGTATTTGTTAAGAAATAAAATAATTTTGTTCATATTGTTCTTTCATTTATCACTACAATTTTTTTTTATCATTTATATAAACTCAACTTATATTGATAGAGTTATTGTTTTCAAAATTATACTTGATGTCACATTTTAAAGAATAGAAAGGACCAATATTTATGTTTACAGTTACACATTTAAGGACATAATGGAAACTAATAATAATAAGTCCATTTTAGTCCTTAAAAGTTTCATCAAAATTTAAAATTGAATTCAACATTTTTTTAGTATTTAAATAAGTCAGGTACATTATGAAAATGACTTTTAAATAAATAAAATTATTAATTCTGATGTTTGTGCAACACATTGTTGAAATGATGGGCTATTTTATTGCTAGTATGACAGTTTTAGCCCAAAACTTTTTGATGGGCCTTTATAAAAAATCACACAGAATTAGTGAAAATTATTTATTATATTTAATGATTATCTCTCTCTGAGTATTTAATCAAAATGAATTTTTATAAAGAATTGTTTAAATACCATGCTAAGATTAAAGTTAATTTTTAACAAAGATGCAGCAAACTTTCAACAAGTGTAATTAAAGAACTGAAATAATTTGAAACTGCCAATACCACAACTCTCTAACAATGCCCTTTGAATATGGAGAAAGTTTGACATTCTGTGTTACTCTCTTACTGCAGGTGAATGCTTTGTGCTTCCAGGACAACAGGTTTAGAAAAGGTCACACTGGCATAGGTTCTGTGTTGTTTCGAACAGAAACTCTTTAGGTTGGATCTTCTGGTGGATTCAGCATTTTATTTTTATTAAACTTTTGAAGTCATTATTTAAGGCAGAAAGTTTGGAGGGACGTTGGATACGACTTGTTCCAAGTTCGAATTTTTCATAGAATCAATGGATGGTCGTTATCCAAACTTACTATAGCTTAAAATACATTTTCTGATGGGTCTTTCGTTGGATGCCCCGGCCAAGGCCAGCACCTAGACAGTGATTTAAGGAGGCTTTCTAACTATAGTCACACACAAAAAATTTTATTAAAAAACTGCTGTAAATCGATATAAGCGGTGTGTCATATTTTCAACAAAACAAAGGAAACAAGAGACAAAATACAGTGCATTGGATAGAAATATTAATATTGTTTTGAGCTTGTCAATGGATTCCATACATTGCACAGCGGTCCTCGAGTCAGTGCCGGCCTACATTCTTTTCGCGGCTATGGAGTCTATGGTATTTGCAATCTGTACGTAATTTCCATTTAATGGTTTATATGACATAGGAGGAAAACATATAAAATAGAGAAATGGCAAGTGCACAATTTCCGTAACCAAGTCAAGATTGTTTCTTGGGAGCCAGCCATAGCCATGATGGAGATGAGGATTAACAGGGAGTCAATATCATCAAGAGAAGGGTCTATACTAAACCAAAAGAGGTTCGCAGAGCCCAGAAGAAGCTTGAGAGCCGAGCATGTAGCTGACCTCACTGATTTCATGAACGACATGTTCTTTGGGACGTCGAAACCCAATAACTTGACTGCTGCCAATACTTTGGATGGCAATGACGATGTTTTCGATCTAAACACGCGGAGCAACAGCAGCAGATTGACTCAGGAATGGCTCGATGAGGCCAGACGCATGGTGTCCTCTTCCCCTGCTCGAGGGGATATGTCTCCAGCTAGGCTTGTGGGATCACCCAAATTCATCGGTGGAACTCAAGCCAGGCTTTCCACCTCCTCCATTGACCGAAGAGAACATTTGTCCAGATCTGCAAGAAGGTTCGTTTTCCTTTCCTCTTCAATGAAGTATTGAAATTGGCCTCAACTTGGAGACAAGATCATCTGTCCAGTATTACTCTGTTTTATTCTGTCCCATGAAATTTCGGCCATTTATTTTGTAAGACTCACGCAGGACCCACGCGTAATTTATGCGGGACTCATATAAATAAATGGCTGAGATTTATTGGACAGAATAAGATACCATAATATTAAAAAAGGGATCTAGACTCCTCAACTTGTTGCACTTCACTATTACCAATGTCAGACTCATTGGTCGTTGAACATATATACTTGTAGCTTGATTTCTGTAAGTCGAATAGAAGCCAAATGTTTTTCTATTTTCGTCTACAGACACAGAGCTCAGGAAGGATTCAGTGAAGAAATACTAACAAAATCAATGAATCACAATCGTAACAAACCAGTAGACGTCACCACCAACTCTCCCTCCGAGCCATTTCATATGTCACAGGTTCAGAACTGTATCTCCCATGTCCTCAACCCCTCCATTCCCACACTGCCACCCGATCCCGTCAACCCTCACCGTGGAAACGACCTATTCAACGATCCGACGGCGCCACCTTTGCCTCCGAGACAGTCAATTCACCGGAAGTCCCGCTTTCAAACGGATACTCCCTCATCAGTTACCTCTCAGGGAATCGCAGTCCCTTCACGTAGAAGTTTCAGGGCAGATACCGAGTTGCTCTCTCCACCGAAAAACTTGGTCGAGTCAACTCATCGAAGGTCCATATCAAAGTCAACTTGTTCGATGGAGAAAATTGGGCCAAACATTGATGCAAATGGGTCGCAGAAGGAAGGAGATGGCACGAGGCGCCTCAGCCTTAATGCATTCCTTAAGGAGCAAAGAACAAAGATGGAAAGTATAATAAATAGTGAGGTTCAGACCAAGGCCAAAATCATCCTTCCTGCTCCTTCAAATAGTTAAGTACACTTTAAACATCAAACATAACATTTAAGTCGTGAATGTTTTATGATGTGAAAGATTAATGGCGACAAATGCAGGTACTAGTTCAATGGTAGCAGCAATATGCTATGCATGGTGGTTGGAGAACAAATTCATGAAGAAGAAAGAGAAGTGTGAGGGAGAGGACGAGGGGCATGTTGTGGTGCCTGTGATGAACATAAAGAGATCCAAAATGTGGAAACAAAGACAAGCTGCTTGGCTATTTCATCATGTAGGTCTCGACGTCAAGTCGTTGCTCTTTGGCGACGAGGTGCTGTCACATTAGTTCTCCGCTCCAATTCTCTCTAACTTGTTTGTAGAAATCTGTTACAAATTTCTTTTTCTTTTTTTCTTTCCTTTTGGGACGTATTCACATGAAAAAACTTGGACAGCACAAATAGAACTTCTCAACTACCAGTGAATTTCAGGTGGATTTGGAAAGTCTAGTTATAACTGGACATTTGACAATCCTTGTGGTTGGGCAAGAGATCCTCGGAACTAATGGAGAGGTCAGTAGATGTATAGGAGATATCAAACCTGAATATATTGTCATTTCTGGAATAGCTTGGACAACGTTGAAACATGGTTAACTCAAACTCCATGGCTTCGTTATGTTCTCTCGATGTAGGTGGAATCGGTGTGCACTAGTCTGACAGAGAATTATTGTGAAGAGGCGTATGATATGCTTCAAACTCCGGATCTGAAAAAGCTTTTGGTAAACTACGGCAATCAATAAGGACCGTATTTTCTGGGGATATGTTCTCACTGTTTTCTTGTATTACAGCTTGCAGGTATCCTGCTAGATACTCAGAATATGGATGTAGCAAAAAAACCTACGACGAGAGATTCAGAAGCAGTTCAGTTGCTACTAGTTGGTTTGGCACCAAACTATCGAAATGCCATTTTTGATCAACGTATTGCTATTCTTTCACCCTCTGCAAAATACATCATATTTATCTGTCTCTTGATTCGACTTTTTCTCTCTCTCCTCTCCATTAGTGATGAAAGATCAAAGAGACAATTCCTTCTTTGAAGCTTTGCAGCGAAATTACGGAAGGCCTCCAATTGACAGTAAGATATCTTGCACCTAATGAATATTCTGCCTCTGCATTACTGTTTTAGATAATAATCGAAGGGAGAACGTTAGGTGATATTGATTTTGTCATTTGTTTGCCATTGTTTCATGGTGATCGACGGATTTTCTCACCATGGTAATCCTGCCATTTTCTTCTCCACTGCAACGTATTGCAATTACCTTGAACACAGAGAAACCTCATCTCGTTGTTTTTCCTCTCCTCGAATGCTGACAAAAGGCCAAAAATTGAAGTTGCACTGAATTATCTTTGTTCACTGAATGATTGATACTGAAGATAACAAAGTATCCAATATTGATCAAGTCCTATAAAATGGTGTCACTAATAACTATAAGCAATCTTGACTTGTAATTTATAGCTCTTACTTGCGTCTTCTTGACTCTCGTAATGGCTAATATTTCCTTCTTTATTAACGTTACGTGCCCAAGTTCTAATTAGGAAATGACTACAGGCAACATAGATAGTGTAGCACGTATGGAGAACAGAGGCATAGAAAGAAGATTAGGTTCCACCTTTCCCAACGAAGCTGCCATACATAATTCAGACAAGAACCCCAGTGAAAAGGTTGCAAAAACGAAGAGAGATGCACCAAAATCAGGCAAGCTTTACTTAACCCATTACATTTTTCAAATGACAGTAACGCTACAAGCACTGCAAGAAGAGTATTAAATAGAATCAATTGGTTTTAATTTTTTTTGTTTCACATATATAATGTTTCATTATCTTTTTAAAATGTAATTTTTGTTGATAACATTTGCAGCTAAACAAAACACAGTGTCAACCCCCACAGCGGCACCAGTGCAAGCAGGTCATGATGCCTCTAAGGGAAAGAACAAGTTCTCCCTGGCAAAGATTTTTGGTTTTGGTTCAAAATGAAGGGACAAAAATTATAGGCATTTATTTGATTTTTATTGTAGATTTCCTTACAGTATAAACCTTGAGTGTGATGTAGTGGAGAGATTTGTTTTTTTCAGACAGGATGTTTTCCCAAGGGCCAAGCAGAACGTTCTAAGGACAGAGGCCAAATGTTGGAGTCTTTTTTTTGTAATTATATTGAAATATCCTCAAGAGTTATTAGTTTTGGACTTTAACAGATAATGGCAATCTTCTTCTTCACCAAATCATATTTTCACTGACCGCCTGTTGGTGATATTCCTTTTCAGCCATTAACCACATCTAACACCTTTCACTTTTCCCGTTATTAATAAGATCGTTGATTCTTTGTTTTTTCCCATGTGACAAAGCCTTGTCCATAGAAGTGACCGTTTGTGCTACAGTATACCACCTCAGTCTGCTACAGTACCATCGCGTTCTGACCACCGCTTCCCTCCTACTTCTCCGCTCGCTCCCAGTCATGGAGTCCAATACCCATACAGCTAAGAAAGTTCGTGTTAGGGAAAGGGAAGAAGACCCTCCCCCCATTGAACCCCCAGTACCCCAACCTCCAGTCAGCTATAGTGCAGCCGTTTCTGGCCCTTCCACTCAAGCAACCACTGCTCTCGAACTCCCCTGGCCTGAAGATACGCCCATTGACCTGGAAGAGGGAGACCTCAACGTTGTTCAAGGTCCGCATGGTCTGGGCATCGAACTCTCACCTACGTTCCGGGGTAAGCTGGATAAAGTCTGGGCACACGCGGTTGTCCTCAAACTTTTGGGACGCAAGATGGGATTCGGTCTGCTCCGTGATCGTCTTCACACCCTGTGGCATCCCTCTGGTCCCCTGAAAATTGTGGATTTAGAGAATGACTTTTTCCTAATCAATTTCAAGGAGGAACGAGATTATATTCACTCCCTGACCCAGGGGCCCTGGATAGTTGCTGGCCACGTTCTTTCGGTACAACCCTGGTCACCGGCGTTCCGACCATCCTCCGGTCGGGTCACCCACGTCGTGGCCTGGGTCCGATTCCCAGACCTACCCATTGCCAGATACCATCCCTCCATTCTAACTGCGTTAGGGAATTTAGTTGGGCAAACAATCAAGATCGACAACAATACCCTACAGACTTACCGTGGGAGGTTTGCGCGAGTCGCAGTCAACCTAGACCTCAGCGCTCCCCTTCGTTCGGTGGTGGAACTCGATGGGGAAGTCATTCGGGTGGCCTACGAGGGACTTCCCCAGATCTGCTTTCACTGCGGCCGAGTCGGGCATGGTTCCCCCGCTTGCCCCTCGCGGCCTGAAACCTCTCGCGCACAGGCGACGCCCCCTGCCGAGAACCCCCAGCCTACCCACGATCCCCCACGAGTAGACCCACCCCCCAGTATTCCCCCTTCGGATTCTTTTGGTCCATGGATGCAAGTGGAACGAAGGACACGCCGCCCTCCTCCCTCCCCCGAGAGCTCTCGCCGACCTAGCCCACCCCAGGCGCGGACCGGAGGCTCCAGAGGATCGCGTTTCACGGCCCTTTCCCCTGAGGTGCCGTCTGATGCCCCACTGGACCTCCCGCCACCAACTCTCTCCCCAAGCTCCCTCGGTGGCCTCGTTTCGTCCGGTTCGAACCCTTCTCCCAGTTCCTCCTTCCGGAAATCGTCTCGCCGGGACGATAAGCTGAAACGGAGCGCGTCACTCGCTGCTCCACGAAGCCTCCCGACATCTAGAGCCACGACGCCGTTTGTAGATCAGTTGGGAGCTTCCTTGGGCTCCCCCTCCCCACCCGGCCCGCAGCCCCTCCCTTCCCCAGCTTTGGTCCCTCCTTTGGATCAGGCCTCCTCCATGGGCCCAGCAACCCCTTCCCATTCCCAGCCCTCCTCCAGCCTAGGCCCCTCTCCCTCTCCTCCTCTACAGGCTGCCTCTGCCGTGGGCCTGCCCCCCCCCCCCCCAGCCTCCAACTGCCACCGCCCACTCCCCCGGGCTTGAGCTCCCCCCGACCCAACTCGGCGCATGTCGCCATTTCCTTACCATCGCATGAAGCCCTTGTCTCCCCGGACCCTTTCATCCCTATACCCATCCCTTCGGGAATTGGTACGGGGACAATGGAAGAGGATCCCCCTGATCTTCAGGGCCTCATGGATACAACCCCCTCCCAACCTCTCCCTGAGGCTACACCGCCCCGCCCACCTGACCCTAACTCCGAGCTTCAGCCCGAAGGCGTTATGCCTGCCCACCAGGACTCGCTAATGGAGGATCATGCTCCAGTTCCGACGACCCTTCCTAGTCTTGATCAGACTGGGCAAGCGGATACGTCTTCGACTAGCTCGATTTAGTTACCCGTTGTCTTCGTCTTTTTATGACTATCTTTATCTGGAATTGTCAAGGGGCTGGAGGGAGGACCTTCAAGCCCATCATAAAGAACTATATTCGCCTTCATAAACCTCGTTTAGTGGTCTTGGTTGAACCCCGTATTAGCGGTGACCGAGCTTTGAAAGTTATTCGCTCGCTGGGCTTTAGTAATTCCTTCAGGATTGAGGCTACGGGCTACTCCGGCGGGATTTGGCTTCTCTGGACGGCAAATATTGATGTTCACGTCCGGCTTGCTCACCGTCAGTTTATTCATGCTAGTGTGCAATGGGATCACCAGTCGTTTGAATTTACCGCTGTTTACGCGAGCCCGACCTACGCGTTACAGAAATTCCTCTGGCATTACCTGGCCTCCCTGGCTCCGCACATCGCCCTACCTTGGCTTGTGGGTGGGGACTTCAATGCAAAATTAGAGAGTGCGGACAAAAAAGGGGGTTCCCGTACTCAACCCACAGTGAATCCTCTCTTTCGGGATTGTCTGGTCCAGTGCCATCTCCACGATCTTGGCTTTTCTGGTCCACGTTACACGTGGAAGCGGGGAACTATCCACGCCCGACTCGATCGGGCTCTCGGTTCTCCTGCTTGGCTTTCTCAATATCCTAGTACCCGTGTTACCCACCTTCCTTTTCTGAAATCGGATCATCGCCCTCTCCTCATTCGTTTCCTGGATCCTGGCCGTCCCCCACCTACGCGACGACATTTTCGTTTCCAGTCTGCGTGGCTTACCCACGCTTCTTTTTCCCAGGTGGTCGAGGCTAACTGGCATCCTAGCTCCTCAGACTTTAGTGGAGCGCTCCGCCGGTTCTCGGAAACTCTTCATCACTGGAATGTCACGGAGTTTGGCCATATCTTCCATCGCAAGAAACGTCTCATGGCCCGTCTTGAGGGCCTTCAGCACCGGGTTGAGGACTCCGACTCCCCATCCCTTCATGCCCTCGAGGCCACTCTTCGAACCGAATTAGAATCCGTTCTCTACCAGGAAGAACTCTTCTGGCACCAGCAGTCGAGGAGTCAATGGCTCGGCCAGGGCGATCGGAATACGCGGTATTATCATGCTCTCACTCGGACTAGGCGTCGTCAATCCCTTAACTCTTCTTTCCTCGAGGTCAATGGTACTGCCGTAACCGATCCTGAGGTTCTCCGCGGCATTGCTCGGAGTCATTTGGAGGATTTATACCGGTCTGACAGCCAGTCCTCACTCCCTAGCCCCTTTCCTGGTGCCTTCCCCTCCCATCCGCCGCACATGCCGGCGGACCTCTCTAGTCCTCTCTGCCCCGAAGAAATCAAGACGGCGTTCTTTTCCATGGCCCCTCATAAAGCACCCGGCATTGACGGTTTCCCTGCCCTATTTTATCAGTCTCAGTGGGACACTGTTGGCCCCTCCCTGATCCATTTCCTCCAGCGTATATTTAGACATGAAGTTTGGGAGTCGGGGATTAACCGTACTATCCTTGTCCTTATTCCCAAATCTCCCTCCCCCACTTCTATTGCACAGTTCCGTCCGATTGCTCTTTGCACAGTGCTGTACAAAGCCCTTACCAAAATTTTAGCTAATCGGCTTAAACCGTTCCTTCCGACGCTTGTTAGCCCGACCCAGTGTAGTTTTGTTCCTGG
Organism: Erythroxylum shatona; assembly: GCA_027568895.1. NCBI lineage: Eukaryota > Viridiplantae > Streptophyta > Magnoliopsida > Malpighiales > Erythroxylaceae > Erythroxylum > Erythroxylum shatona. The sequence goes on along the minus strand of JAOSBK010000006.1, from coordinate 36,348,903 downwards.
CCGTCTTATAACATCTAATATCATCATCACCCAGGAAGTGATTCATTCCATGAGACGCAAGACTGGGAAGAAGGGGATCATGGCTATCAAGGTGGACCTCGAGAAAGCCTACGACCGACTCGATTGGGACTTCATTCGAGTCACACTTCACGATGTGGGTCTTCCCGATTCCTTTATTTCTATCATCATGAAATGTATCACTACTGTCACCTTTCAAGTGTCCTGGGCTGGCGAGCTTAGCGAGGCCTTTCAGCCCTCTCGAGGTATTCGACAGGGTGACCCTCTTTCCCCTTACCTGTTCGTGTTGTGCATGGAGCGGCTTGGACATGCGATCACCCATGCAGTGTCCACCGGTCAATGGCGTCCGGTCAAGTTAAGTAGGAACGGGCCCCCCCTTTCCCACTTATTCTTTGCCGATGACCTCATTCTCTTCTCGGAGGCTTCTAGTCACCAGGTTCAGACTATTCGTCACATCCTGGACTCTTTCTGCAAGGCGTCGGGACAACGGGTGAACACCGCCAAATCGAGGTGCTTTTTCTCTCACAATGTCCCATCTTCGACCTGTCGTACATTGAGTAGCGCGTTAGCCTTCCCTCGGACCTCCGACCTTGGTCGATACCTGGGGGTTCCCCTTCTGCATCAGCGTGTCGGCAAGCACACCTATCAACACATTCTTGACACGGTCCAGAACCGTCTGTCTGGCTGGCCCCCCTCTTCGTTGTCTTTCGCTGGCCGCGTCACTTTGGTTCAATCGGTCTTAGCGGCTATACCGAGTTACACGATGCAAACTGTCCGCTTACCCCGAGGGTTATGTGACGCCCTCGAACGAGTCATGCGACAATTTTTGTGGGGTTCGTCCCACGATAGGAAGAGGGTTCCCCTTGTCCGCTGGGAGGAGGTTTGTCAGCCTAAAGATCTCGGGGGTCTGGGTATACGTCGGATTCGGGAAATGAATGATGCCTTCCTGGCCAAACTCGGGTGGGCCTTGGTCGCCACTCCTGATGTTTTATGGGTCCAGGTGCTGTCCGGAAAATACGCTTTTGATGCACGTCACCCTCCTGCCTCCCTTCCTTCAGCAGGGGGCTCAATGGTGTGGAGGAGCATCCGGGCGACGTGGCATATTGTGACGCAAGGCCTCACATGGAGGATCGGTAACGGTTTGTCCACGAGATTCTGGTTAGACCCTTGGCTCCCGGGTTTTGGCCCCCTCCTCCACCACTCTACTCGGCCGCTCCCCTCCCACCTTCTTAATCTCCACGTTCGGGACTTTGTGACCGCCCCCGGCACTTGGGACTTCACAGTCTTCCCCGCATTTCTCCCTCCTGCGATTTGCAAATCCATTGCCGGCCTCTTTCCCCCCTCACCGATCCTGGGCCCGGACAGAATTATCTGGGGAGCTTCTGATCATGGTCACTACACTGTTGCCTCTTCTTACTCCATGATCCTGGGTCACGCAGCTGAAGCTTCCCATGGAGTATGGCGGGCTATTTGGCAGTGGTCGGGCCCTCAGCGGGTTCGTACCTTTTTATGGTTACTTGCCAAGGACCGCTTGTTGAGTAATCAACACCGCGTGCGTCGGCACCTTACCACCGATGGTTCTTGCCCTCACTGCTTCTGCGAGGAGTCATCTCTTCATGTGGTTAGGGATTGTTCTCTCGCTCGTCAAGTTTGGGCCGCGTTACATCCGGATTTCCTCTCTTCACCGACCTTCCAGCTTCCTACCAACGATTGGATTCTCGCCAACCTCCACCAGCATCGGCGAGTGCAGGGCCAGGATTGGGCTCTTTGTTTTGGTTTGATCTGCTGGTTCCTCTGGACGTGGAGGAACAAGTCTCTTTTCGATACTTCTTTTGTGCGACCCACCTCACCTTCTTTTATTATTTTGTCTTTTGCAGATCAGGTTCAGCAGGCCACGGAGAGACATAACCTGGCTCCCCCCAGTTTCCGTCCCCGTCAGGAGCGAC
>JAOSBK010000006.1:36327772-36346839 GCA_027568895.1 Erythroxylum shatona | reverse complement strand
ACCGAAATAGTGTTTTGTTGAAAATGATTTCGTATTAGAACGGGCCCAAATTATTTACTGATATTTGCGCACTCGATGGGTTTTCAAAAAAAAATGTATTACCGAGTTTTAAACTGCATTGACTGCTCTAGCATACCACCCTCGCGGGTCGCGGGCTCGGATATCACAGTCGATGTCAGATTCGGGTCTCGCAGGAGTGGGATGCTACATTGATGGAGCAAAAGAACCCCTAAATACTTTCCTAGATTGAGGAATGATATATTGCAATACACTGCACAATGGATAGCATCGTATTTCCAACAACATGCTTGTGTTTCATAGCAATACATATATGCCTAAAACAAGGAAGGTCGTAACAAAGGATTAATTGGGGATTTAATGAAAATGATTGCCTCATGACATATTTATCAACAATTTTACGTATTTCTTTTACTTTCAGCATTGCAAATAAGTAGTATCATCTCTAAGCTCATCATCTGCTCGCCCTGCTCCCTTATTTTGAACATCAACTCATAATACATTTCTTAACCTCCTTTCATCATCAGAATCTATACTATTAAAAAAATTTATTTTGTTTCGACATCTGTATAAATATGTTGTTGACATTATTAACATTCCCATTATTGCGACAACTTCTATCTTAAAATTTTAATTAAATAAGAAATAAATTTTAGCATAAAATTTAATATTACAAATGATATTAAAACTAATAACTATATCTTTCATCACATAAAATCTACATTTTATTTATATTATTATTACATACATTTAGTTTCAAAATTTTATTACATTATAATAAGTTTTAGTTTATGTACTATATTATTGTTTATATTAAAATGTGTTTATTACCAAAAAAACCCAAACTTTCTTCAATTTTTTAATTATAGCCCGAACTTAAAAAGTAGCAATAAAATGCTCAAACTTTCAAATTTTTTAATTCTAGTCCAACGTTAGTCTTATTGTTATCTTGGCTGACGTGGCACTACCACGTGTCAAAGGACCTCAGTAATCAGACACGTCAACGTCATTAAGGGAAGATTGTCTGATTAGATAAACAACGTCGTTTCTTGATGGTAATAAAACGACATTGTTTCGAGAAAACTGAAAGAAGACTTGCTCCTCCTCCTTCGTTCTCACTCAATCTATTACCTAAAATCCCTGGATTTTTTGACATTATTTCATCTCTCCCAGACGCACATATAAAACTTTTGAAATACCAGCAATTTTCAGGAAGATTTAGAAAGTCTAGTTATAATTGGGCATTTGACAATCCTTATGGTTGGGCAAGAAATCTCAGAACTAATGGAGAGGTCAGTACATGTTTAGGAGACATCAAACCTAAATATATTGTCACTTTTGGAATAGACTGGACAACGTTGACACATGGTTAACTCAACCTCCATGGCTTCGTTACGTTCTCTCATTGTGGGTTGGATGTATGTGCACTAGTTTGACAGATAATTACTGTGAAGAGGCATATGATTTGCTTCAAACTCTGGATCTAAAAAATCTTTTGGCAAACTATGGCAATTAATATGGATCGTATTTTATGGGGACTCACTGTTTTCTTGTATTACAGCTTGCAAGTATCCTGCTAGATACTCATAATCTAGATGTAGCAAAAAGGCCAACGACAAGAGATTCAGAAGCAATTCAGTTGCTACTAGTCGGTTTGGCACCAAACTATTCAAATGCCATATTTGATCAACATATTGCTATTCTTTCATCCTCTGTAAAATACATCATATTTATCTGTCTCTTGATTCGACCTTTTCTTTCTCTTCCCTCTATTAGTGAGGAAAGATCAAAGCGACAATTCCTTCTTTGAAGCTTTGCAACAAAATTATGGAAGGCCTCCAATTGATAGTAAGATCATTTGCACCTAATGAATATTTTGCCTATGCTAGGTTCTATTGATTTTTTCATTTGATTGACATTGTTTCATCGTGATTGATGGATTTTCTCGCTATGGTAATCATGCCATTTTATTCTGCAACATATTCCAATTACCTTGAGCATAGAAACCTCACCTTGTTCTTTTTCCTCTACTTTAATGTTGACCAAATGCCAAAAAAATGAACTTGCATTGGATTATCTTTGTTCATTGAATGATTGATACTAAAGATAAACAAATTATCTAATATTAATCAAGTTCTATAAATTGGTGTCACTAATAACTATAAGCAACCTTTGCTTGTAATTTATACGATTTACTTGTGTCTTCTTGACTCTCATAATGGCTAACATTTCCTTCTTTATTAACATAAGTGGTCAATTTCTAATTAGCAAATCACTACAGGCAACAGAGATAATGTAGCACAAATGGAGAACAGAGGCATAGAAAGAAGGTTGGGTTCCTTCCACCTCTCGTAATGAAGCTGTCATATGTAATCTAGATAAGAATCCTAAAGAAAAGGTAGCAAAAATGAGATGGATGCAAGAAAATCAGGCAAGCTTTACTTACCTTATTACATCTTTCAAATAACAGTAACGCCACAAGCACCACAAGAAGATGACTAAATAGAATCAAAGACATTGGAATTGAAATTTTAATTGGTCTTAATTTTTTGTTTTACATTAATAATGTTTCATTATCTTTTTAAAATGTAAGTTATGGACCCAAATTGTTGATATAATTTGCAGCTAAACAAAACAAAATCTCACCTCCCACAACAGCTCCAGTGCAAGTAAGTTGTGATGCCTCTAAGGGAAAGAACAAGTTCTCTACGACAAAGATCTTTGGTTTTGGTTCAAAATGAAAGGACAAAAAATATGGGCATTTATTTGATTTTATTGTAGATTTCCATATAGTATAAACATTGAGTGTGACGTAATGGAGACATATTGGAGTCTTTTTTATGTAATTGTATTGAACTATTTACCAGATATAATATCTTCAAGAGTTATTAGTTTAACAGATAATGGCAATCTTGTTTTTTACCAAATCATATTTTCACTGACTACCTGTTGGTGGTATTCCTTTTCAGACATTAACCATATCTAACACCTTCACTTTTCCTAGTATTAATAAGATTGTTTATCTAAAGATTGGCAGACCCTAGTTATTAAGATATGCAGACATGGAAGATACCTGGGCTTTCATTGCAAAACTCAAGTTCTTCTGCATATGCCTGGTCCTATTTTCCTGACACTAGCTTGCATACATGCAAGCATATGTTTTTATATATGCATCATACATCTACGTTTCTTTTCCATATGAAGTGCATAAAAAGCAACTTATTGCTATCAGTGATTCCATTATCAAAAGATGCCCCTAAAATTCTCTTCACATGTCAATACATACCTCATCTTCCCAATGCCAAACACTGATATTCAGATAACAATGTGGAAGAAATTGTCCAAGTTTTCCATATATAAAATCTTAAGAAGAGCTACATATATATCTATAATTGTGTAAACAATTGGCCACACTTCAAGACTAGGTCAGGAAACAGAAAATAAACAAGAAACTTGGGGAAAAATAGGATAGATGTGTCTTTGGATAGGAAATTATAGGCCATACAAATGATACTATCTATCTTGTCCAATTATGCCAATTATGTTTAACCACAACTACAACTGAACTTTTGGCTCTTCCAACTCTTTTCTTGGACCCTAACTTTCCTTTCTCAACCCAATCATCCGTGTATCTCTCAACCTAATCTGTGTCCTCACCACCTAACATGGTCTATAACATAAGAGTGGGAACCCCAATTTTTTGCCTTATACAACCTTATTCTTGTAGGTGTTTGATGATGGTAAAACATTGTTGAACTATTGCTTCTAATTCAACTTTCCAAGCATAAAGAAACAAGAAAAATTATGATTCCCCAATAGCATTAAATCCTTCTAGCAAACTTGAACTTCTTATTTGAGAAGACATCCTGGTAGATGTGAAGGATGACAATGAAGATGACGATGATAGAGATGAAAATGAAAATACTACTTTAAAAATGAATAGAGCATGCCTTAAACTAGGATTAAATAGCTAGTCATGGACGTCCCAGAACACCTCCATTCCTACTTTGTGGAGATTTATAAATTCATTACCTCTAAATTTCCATTGAAGATGCTTCACATGAATGACGAAGTGGCCATCAATTATTACCTTCATTTCTGGTTTAGTCCCATGACTTGAATTGACATTATTTGTGTCCCCACCAACATTATTGTTCTTGCACTCAATTAAGATCTCACAAAACCTACCTTTCTCATGGAACCTTATTCTTGTGGAAAACTTTTTCTTGCCAAAGATATGCTCTTTTCTTGAGATGAAAATGAGATCAATGAGAGTAGGTCTACACCCTGATTTCCTGTAGGCATCTTTCTTTAGATCTCCAACAAGTAGCACAACCTCGTCATCATAAACAACGACGACATAGTATTAAAAGTTAGGCTCAGTTTCACCATTAAATTTTGCAACTTTGTGGTCCCAGAAGATGTCTACAGCTTTAGTATCCACCATAAATCTTTTGGACCCTTATTTCCTCCAAAAATACCACGAATTTAGCTCCACTTTGTAGGTGTACTGGTGGCCTCTTCTTTAGCCCCTTCTAATAATTGAATGAGAACGAAGGAGGAGGAGCAATTCTTTTAATTTTCTTAAAACACAACATCATTTTGCTGTCTGATTGGCGAAACTACTTGCTCCTTTCAGTTTTCTTAAAAAATGACGTCATTTTAGCTTCTGATTAACAAAATGATGTCATTTCGCTAATCAGACAGGCTTCCCCTAATGACACTGATGTATCTAATTAGTGGGGTCCTTTGACATGTGGCAGTGCCACATCAGCGAAGATAACGGTGAGACTAACATTGAGCTATAATTGAAAAAAAAAATTTGGGCATTTTATTATTACTTTTTAAGATTCGGGCTATAATTGAAAATTTGAGAAAGTTTTGGGGTTTTTTTAGTAATTAACTTCATTCAAGCAATTTACAAACATAAAAATCAAATTTTGGAACAAAAATATATAATAAAAAATTTTGTTTTATTAACTAATTATATCTTGATAACTATTTAAGTAATAACTATAAACAGTATGAAAGTAATATTGATCAAAAGCATTTTCTTGACTAACTATATCTTGGTAATTATTTAATGTTGTACAATAAGTATAGACTATATAAACCAATATTGAGATAGATGAGTTTATTTGCATTTACAAGATTAGATATGCCTTATTTAGTGGTTGCTTAATTGTTAACAACCTCAAAGTCTTCTTCTTCATCATCATCTAATTATAATACGTCCATATAAACATATAAAGTTATATTAAAAATAAAATAAATATTAAGTGATACTATGAGATGATAAATATTAAGATATACCATACGTGCTTGCTTCATTAATAACACATTCAAAATATCCATCTTCAATATCATTTGATAACTCTTTTACATATTTATTTGTTTTTTCTTGTCATATCATCAAAATAATTTATATTTTTATTACAAAAGGATTATTTCAATACATGCTGAAGAGATGAGATAGGCTGATAGGATTAAATAAATGGTTTGAATTAGTTTTAAAATAGGGAAAAAGACACATGCATCTCTTATATTTACTCGAATTCTATAAAAAAATATTTGTGTTTTAGGAATCTTACGGGAAACTCTTGTATTTTTTTTAAAAGTCCAAATTTATTCCTTATGTTATGTATCAATATCTCGATTAATTTTTTAAGTTGAAAGTTACAAGATAAGTGATAATTCCATATAAGCAGATGGAGGAAGGGACCCTTATTACAATAATCCAGGAACGTATAACTTGATTTAAAATTTAAATAGCCTGACCAAAATTTAACCCTTTTTCCCTTTAGTATGAAACTCATTACTCTTCCTCCTCTTGCTACTTCCTTATAATCTATCACCCATAAAATAATTACCCAAAAAACTTGAAATCCCATTTTAAACTCCTCTTTTCTTTAGCAATCCAATATCTCAATCCACCAATTATAAAGTGTCCCCAAATGGGACCTTTATAGTTGAGTTCTTGAGGGATGCCAAAAGCATGACAATATTAACAAATTATATATGGGAATTACATAAAACTTAGGGAATGATGTTGAAAATATAATACAGTGGTGTCTTACTATAAACTCCATAATCAATCTCTCTATAGGTAGGTAACAAATTTTTCTAAAAAAAACTATGGCTTGATTGTTTAGAGTAGCAACACTTTTCCTCTAAGTGTTAAAAAAGCTAATATTTTGAATAATGGCAACCTAGTTCTTATAGGTAAGGGAAATTCATTATGAAAATATCTAATAACAAAAAAAATATGTTCCTTTTTTTTTACCAATCTCTGCATTTTTTTATGAATTAAAAGCCTCATGGACAAAATCAATTTGAATTTCTTAAGATTCTAAGATTCACCATTATAGAGAATTAGTCCTTGTGTGCACTACATGAGTTAAGATATTTAGTGACAACTTTTTTGTGACTAACTATCATTTTGTCACATATATAAGGTTTTTTCGTGACAAAATAATTGATTGACATTATTGTTTTAATTAATTGTGATGATTTTTTTGTCACTAATATAATGGTAATTGTGACAATTTAGTATCTTTCACATTTAAATTGTCACTATTAATATATTAATAGTGTCAAAATTTCTTTTATCATTAAGTTTTTTCACTAAAAGCATATGCAATTTGGCGCCAGACTAATTTTGACGAGAATGAATTGTAATTATGACAAAACATATATTGGTCACTAATATTTTTTATTTGTTGTGACAAAACATAGTTTGGTCGCTGATATTTTTCTCTTTTTGTGACTAAACAGTTTACCATCATATGATATTTTATTTTTTGTCACAAAAAAATTTGTCCATAAAAATTCAATTAGTTAGTGTCTACTTAATATAGTTACAAAAACAGAATTATCACTATGGTCACTACTATTCGTAATTTTTGTGATAAGAAATTTTGTTGTCATTTAATCATCAACTTTACGTAACATTGACAATAACTTTTGTATTGTTACAAAAGTTATTGTTAATATAAACATAACAAATTAATGATAACTATTTCTTGTTATAATAACATATTAAAATTAACCACTCTAATGATTAATTTTGTCATTATTATACGAATTTTAGTGACTAGATACCACTTGTCATTGTTTTTTTATTTGATCCAAAATTAAAATAAGTATACATAAATAGCAATTAAAGAAAATTTTCATTAATAAAACTTTATAATGAATAAATATCTATAAGTAGAATTTAATTTAAAACTAATTAAGATTTAAAAATAATAAATAATAAAAGAAAGAAATTAAACCTAAAACATATGCAAATTGAACATGAAATGAAGTACAAACTGAATATGATAAATATAAAGGTAGAAAAGATTAAAATAAAATGTATGCAATTGCATATAAGTGTATTTAATTTAAAAATGATAATACAAAATTTTATAAGATAAAAATAAAACAAAAAGAATAGGGCAGAATAACTATCAATAATAGGTATAAATTTTTTTATAAGTCATTATATTTATTATTACAAAATAAAAATAAAAATAAAATAGGATATTTGATACAATTTACCTTTAAAATGCAAAATTTGCTCCTTTTCTTTAATGAAGGTAGGGATGGCAATGAGTCAGATTAGGGCCGAGGTCGCCTAGGCATATCTAGGCCCAGTACAGGTCGACCTAGCTTAGGCCCGACTTGGTATGAGGTGGCTCAACCTGGCTTGAATTATTATTTTTTAAAGATGACAAAACGCACTTGTCAGGCCTCGAATCGGATCAGCCAACCTGGGCCCTTTTGCCATCCCTTTCAAGGGTTTAGAATAAAAGCCTTGCCTTTAATTCATTTTGGGCCTCTACTTGTACTTAGACATGAAATTTGTTCTTCTATTTAAATGTCTTAGCCCAAGAGTGAAACCCTAGTTGTCCTCTACATATAACAATTGGTGTCAAATAGATCCAGCACTTCGTTTAATAGGGTTTTCATATCCTAACAATAAACACTTTTTTTTTGAAGAAAGTAACATATATATTAATTAAAAGGAGGGTACATACAAGAGAGAAGCTATGTACAAAGTAAACAACAACCACAAGTAGCTGTCAAAACAAAACAAAGAAGCCACAGACGGCTCTCAAAACATAAGAAAATAAGCCACAGGCGGCTCGCAAAACAAAACAAAAGCCATAGGCGGCTCTCAATACAAACAAATCAACTAAGTAGAGAGTCCCCAAATATGTCGCTGAAGAACAGGAATCTGAAGGCAAGTCTCAAGGCCGAGAAGTCGTGAACGGATAAGCTCAGTGATGTCCTCAATAATGTCGTGGGTGGATCGGTGTCGCCTACTGAAGATGCGGTTATTCCTCTCATACCAAAGAAAATAAATTGTGGCTGAGAGGACTAACAGGGAAAGGAGATGTTGGTAATCCTTGTGCCAACGGAGATGAGTGCAAGCTCATTGAAGAAGGGGAACCCAAGCGGTCGAAGGCCAAGCAGTGTGGGTCTTCATCGAGAAGGAACCCCAAACTACGGCAGAGAAACAACACTGGAAGAAAAGATGATCAAGTGTCTCCGTAGAAGCACCACAAAGCACACAAGTCGAAGAAGTCAAGACGCCGAAAAATTGGAGTCTGTCCATGGTCCGAAGACGCTCTTGCGATGCCAACTAGAGGATGAAAGAATGTCGTGGAATGTGCCCTGGGAACCACAGTAAGTGGTGAATCGGGTCCACTGGATGTCAAGTTCGGAGAAGGTTCTAGGCAGAGTCGACAGAGAAGACTCCGGACGAGTGACCTTTCCAAACCTAACTATCGGCAACTGAATCTGTGGTTGAATGCGGACGGAGTCCCAGATCTGTTGTAGCTCACTGCTCCCCTCGGGAAAGACCCACTCCCCATTATGAATGATCTCTGAGACCCTAGCATCCTAAGAGAGCCTAGTAGTAGAGACGTCACAGAAGGAGAATCGGTCACGTAAAGGGCCCTGATCTGGTAACTAATAATCCTGCCAAAGCGAGGTGTCTCTCCCATCTCCAATACAAGCTACGATAAGGCCTCGACATCACTTTCGGCTCAACAGAATCTTCCGCCAAACCCAAAAAGAGCTCGACAGGACTCGGATATGTCAAAAGGAGCGACCTCGCAGCAACACTGCATGTACCCACATAGTCCAGGTAGAAGATCTGTCTGTGAATAGTCGCCATATGTACTTGAGCGTGGCTGCCCTATTCCAGTCTCTGACGCTCTTAACTCCAAGTCCACCCTCCTACCTCGAACGACAGACTGACTCCCATGCCACCTTAGCCCCAGTGTGTGACAATGAAGTACCCCTCCAGAGAAAAGCTGACAGAATACTCTCAATGCGGCTGGTGATGCTAGCAGGTAGAATAAACATACCAGACCAGTAGACCTATACAGAGAAGAGTACAAATCGAATCAGCTGTAGCCGACCGGTGTAGGTAAGAGAGGCTGAAGTCCACAACCGAATCCTGGAAAGTATCCTCTCAACTAGAGGGAGACAATCTGCATGTCTCAGTCGTGTAGTGATAAGAGGGACACCCAAGTAACGGATCGGGAGGGAACCAATCTGAATCCCAAGAGTGCTCTGTAAAAAAGAAACCTCCATCTCGGAGATCCCTGAAAAGAACACTCGGCTCTTATCCGAGTTCATGGCCAACCCAGAAACTCTCTCAAAAACTGTCAGAGCCTGTCGGATGATCACAAGAGAAGCTGAATCTGCACGACTGAAAATCATCAAATCATTCGCAAAATAGAGATGAGTGAGGGAAATCTGCCTGCAACGCCAATGATAGCTATAATCCGGAGATGCTGTCACCTCGCGTAGTATCCCATCTAACCCCTCCATCGTCAGTACAAATAGATAAGGAGAAAGGGGGTCCCCCTGTCGCACCCCTCGTGTGGCAGCAAAATACCCATGAAGGGATCCATTAAGTGCTACCGAGAAATGGGCAGATCTGAGACATACCTCAATCCATTTGATCATACTATCGGGAACTCCAATGGTCCTCAATCCCAATAGAATAAACTCCCAACTGACAGTATCAAAAGCCTTTCAAATATCAACCTTGAGAGCACACCGTGGTGGGGAGCGATCAAAGTGATAGTCATGCACCAACTCCTGCGTCAAAAAAATAACATCTGCAATCTGCCTCCCAAGGACAAAAGCCATTTGAGCTCTCCCAATCACCTCTGGTAGAACAACTTTAAATCGATTTGCAATGACCTTTGAGATACACTTATAAAGGACATTGCAGCAAGAGATCGGCCTAAAGTCACTCAGTGTTTGCGGGCGCTCCACCTTGGAAACCAAGGTAATCCTAGTAGAATTAACCCGTTGACGCATAGCCGAGGTAGAAAAGAAATGTCTCACTGCAGCTCTAAAATCAGCTCTGATAATATTCCAACACCTCTTAAAGAAAAAAGAGGTGTAGCCATCAAGTCCTAGAGCCTTATCCTCCGGGATGGAGAATAATGCAGTACGTATCTCCTCGTCCGAGACGGGTCTCTCCAATGGATGAATCGTATCCTCAAGAATACGATGAGTGAAGAAACGAGCAGCATCAGCTGGAGGAAGTGAGGGGGGAGAGCAGAGGATACCTTGAAAATAATCCACCGCCATCTGTCCCAGGGCTCCTTGATCTGTGATAAAAGTGTCGATCCCATCAAGCAACCCATGTACCCGGCCTCTGACCTGGTGATGGATCAAGGATTTGTGAAAAAAATGAGTGTTTTGGTCCCCCAGAGCAAGCCACTAGATCCTAGATCGTTGTCGATAAAATGACTCCTCATCTTATATCAATCGGTAGTACTGTCTAGGAAGGTCACGCTTTGCAATACCTAGATCGGGCGAGTGTGGGGAAGCATCAAGAGCTGCCTGAGCGGAGACCCACTAAGTCCGTGCCTCCCTAACTCTGCTAGAAATATGGCTGTAGTCCCGGAAGTGGAAGGACTTCAACTCGTGCTTGAGCAGGCATAGCTGATGAGTCAAGCAGAACATCAGGTCTCCTCTCACTGGTGTGGCCCAAACCCTCCTAACAAGCTCTAAAAAGTGGGGATGATCAACGCAACATTTCAAAAACTTGAAAGGAGTGGGTAGCCGAGGTCGCGGGGAACCAAACTGAACCACCAAAGAGCTGTGATCAGAAATATCACGCGGCAGGACCTCTTTAAAAGTACCAGGCCATGAAGTGAGCCATGCGGAGTTGCCAAAACTTCAATCCAACCGTCTGAGAATGGAAGTTGATCCCTCCCGACCATTATGCCAAGTATAACGCATATCCCAGTAAGGAAGTCGAAGCAACTCAGAATCATGTAGACACTCCCCAAACTCATCCATATGTTGATACCACCAGATATATCTGCCGACTCTGTCTGAATAACTCAGAATGACATTAAAATCACCCAACACCAACCAAGGCATAGAATGAAATTGGGCAGCCTGACCCCGAAGAAAATCTCAAAGCTCACGTCTAGTGTCCGGGTCTGTGGAGCCATAGACTATTGTAAGGCCGAAAATAGAACCCTCTCGCCGATGAGTCACCTCACAGCTAATGCCCTGAAGAGTAGACACCGAACTCCATATCTCAAACAAACTGGAGTCCTAACAGACCAAAATGGGACAAGCTACCTGATCTGTCACATTACTCAGATAATCCCATCCGCGACAAGTAACTGAAACTACACCCGCTAAGGAGGGAGGAACTTCCTTAGTCTCCAAAAGACCAACCAATCCAAGATCATAACGCCAAATCCAGTCTCTAACCGCTCTCTGGTGGGGACCATTAAAGCCCTGAATATTCCAACTTCCTATCATAGGAAATGGAATATAATAATAAGTCGGCGGAATCAAAGAGAGGGGTGGGTCCCAACAAACTATAACTACATCTCTTATTTCTCACTCTCTCGCTTCTGCAGCCGTGGTAACTCTACCTACATCTCTTATTACTATTAATCCCTTTTCTCATATTATATTTTTCCTCTCGTTGATGTTAGATTATAGTGAGAAGTTTTACTTTCTCGAAATTTTCTATAACTTGTTGTTTATTAGGTATGTGAATGCTAACTTTTTTCAAAGCCCTTTAACACTAATCCTCCCTTATCTGTCACTGCCTTCTATAGCCTTTCTTTTCCCCTATCCTTTCATACTTGGAAAATAGCATATTATCAGGCATCCTTTGATGCCTAGTTCTCTTAACTGCAGGGATGAGTTGCAATTTCATTCTTCTCCATTGTTTCTCAGTTTGCAACTTGTATCAATTGTATTAACCTGTATTGACTATTTTCTGATTTGAATGATTTAGGAACTCGGTATTATTGCCCTTCATATCAAGCTCTATGTTATGGGTGGAAACAAGACAAAAACACCTAAAAAATGTAAATGCTTAATTGTTATTTTTTAAATAGGAAATGTAAATTATAAACAACGTGGACGAGAACCAATAATCAATGTTAGACTTGCCAAGATGAAAGCTGAAGGAAAACAAATTGATGTTAAATATTCTCCTCCGTACTATATAAGGTATGTGGTAAACATGCCGGACTTTTCAAGTTGGAAGTTATTAAGTGTATTTGACAACTTGAACCATTTTGTGTCTCTAATTGGAAAGAGATTTCTAAGGATGATAAGAAGACAATGTGGTTATTTTTAAAGGTATGACACTTTTTTATTCATAAGGTAAATGGTTGTAATTGTCTCTTTTCTTCCACTCTTTTATTATCATCATATTATTATAAAACGTTAGTACTAAAATTTATAGCTTAATATTTTATAAACTAATTAATTGATTCTACTTTTTATTTATTTTTTAGGAAAAAAATTAATGGTAAACTTCATTTGGAAGAATAGTTAGGAAAATTTACCTTAAAAAGTTTTAGCTTAAATTAGTACGTAGTATTTTGGGATAATTGTAATAAATATAAATACCTTGGATATTAAATTTTCCAATTTTATATTTTGGAAATTAAAATTTTGTACATTTTGGAGATTTTTATATATAATGATAATTTTTATTTGCTTGTGTGACAATATCTTGACATTGAAAATCTTTATCATTTGTGATAACTTCTATTTTATAGTCACTAATGCACTATTTTGTATCAATTAAGCAATTAAATTGTTAAATTTAATAATATTATTAGTGAGAAACAAAAACACATTAATGATAAATTTATTATAACATATAATATTTATTTAGTAACAATATTATTATAATATATAACTTTCATACTTGTGACAAAATCTTCTAGACAATATGGTCACTAACATTTATACCTTAAAGTTGTTTTCCAATTACAAAATACACAAATAGACGAAAGTAATCAAAATTGTTACTCTCATTTATAAAACTTTGAGATGATTGACATCACATATGCAAAAGAGAAGGTAAAAAGGATTGACAAATTCTTAATGACACTAAAAATTTTACCCATATTGTCTTTGTCTAATCCCATCTTGCGCTTAATTCCTACATTCATATCTAATACAAGTCAATGGTTAAGATAACGATATAAATTGAGTTTAGGCTCCAATTCTATCCTTTTCTTTTAGTTTCATCTCACGTATTGTTCCTTTCATTCACAATCAGGTAGAAACTGACGGCCAGAGAAATATATGGTTTCAGTTGTGGAACCAATCAATTTTCTCTTCCCCTCTTGACATAATTGCTTTTTGATTTATTAAGGCGTAATGCTAATTAACACTAAAGGCATATAAACTCAATATCAAACAAATTAGGCAGGACTATTCAAGAACATAACAAATCATAAACGTACAATCCAAATAAGGGTATATGGAAGACCAAGCCTTAGCATGCCCATAACTCTTTTTTTTTTTTTTCTGTTTTAGGAGATCTTCTACTTTTAGACACTTGAAACAACATGAACGGTTCCCTTTTCTAATTCAAATCAAATACTCAAATTAACTTTCATCCAATATACGAAAACACCTCCATCGAAGGATATGTTGACAATGGTCGGAGAAGACAACATCATCGAGCAGAAGATGCAACAAAAAGACAATGCTGATGACAAAGAAACTAGGGAGAAGACAATGTCGACGAGAGGAGATGCAGCAGGAAGAAGAAGACGTCAAGGTGGGGGGGTGGGGACGATGTCGAGTTTAAAATTAAAGAAAACGACATCGTTTGGTGTTAACTTCTTACCAAACGATGTCGTTTTCTTTAACTTTAAACTCACCCGACATCCCCCTTAAAATTAAATAAAATGACACCGTTTGGTGTTAAACCAAACGACATTATTTTCTTTAACTTTACAATACTAAAGCAGAGGCAGACAACGACGTTTACCTTGAAAATTTACCGACAAAAAATTTCCATCGGTAAACTCAAAACTTTTTTATTCCGCTAACAATTCCCGCCTTCTTTACTAATGGACATTTTATACTATCACTAAAGTCCGTCACAGACTTTGACAAGATGATTTCCATCCATATTTAGCAACGGATATTAGTACCACCACTAAATGAAATTTTTCTCGACAATGTTACTGACAGAAATTGAGTTTACGTCGATAATTTGTAACGATTTCTTTTCCGTCAATAATTTTCCGTCACTAATTCCTACTTTTCTTGTAGTGAAAGTTAGCACTCTTTTATATTTCCTCTCAGGTATTGAACTTGTTTTCTTAACTATGTGCATGTCGTCAAAAGTTAGAGACCTGGATAGCTCACACCGTATGAATATATGTTTTTCCAAGATTTTGAATTATGTATGATTCAATTACAATCTATAATTTATAATTTTAAATTATTCAAATATTGAGATTTGATTGGAAAATCATAAAATTTTATTTTTCTGTTGTGCTCGTGATTAGGTCATAATTAATTTTTCAACAAAAACATAATTATAGTAAAGTTTATTATAACCTATTTTGTAGAGTTACATATACTAAAAATTGATACATATTAAAATTTGATATATATTACATGGGAGGGGAATGTTGAAAGTGTGAGTTAGGGAAAAAAAAAAGTAAAGTTGTTAGGTTATTTTATTTTATTAAAAGTATTAATAAAGTATTTGAAAGAAACAATAAATAAGAAAAGCATTGCTTATAGAGAGAAGGCATAAGTTAAAATATTTTTATTTAGAAATATTGAGTAGGAAAAAAGTATTTTTATTATAGAAGTTTAGATTAAAATATTATTATTAAAGTAAAATTTAGGAGTTCAACGCATTGTAAATAATGACTTTATATATATATATAATAGTTTTTATTAAGACTTATTTGACACAGACGTCACGGAAACCTCTCCTAACCTTTAATGTACGGAAGAAAAAGAAACAATGTTTTCTTTTTTCAAATATAAGCTCTTTTCTTATTTATTTTACAATTACCAAACATATAAAGCCCAAAGCGATACAAGGGATAGAAGGGTAGAGGTATTTGGTGTCTCCTCCGGTCAAGAATTGGAGCCACACAATGACTAGCTAATAGAATATGCCTTTCTTTCATGAGTTTCTTCGTTCATGGTTCGATATTCTAGTGTCTTAGGTGTAGAGGAACCACACCAATCCATCCCAAATTTGATAGTTAGAAATGAATACAGAAAAAAAAAAAAAAGAATTGACCGTTCAAGTATTCCAAATTACACGAGAAAAAATAAGAATAGGAGAGACAGTTGAGATATTCCACCATAATGGTATCTTGATATCTCCATAAATGATAAAAACTCATTTTAGGGAAACAAAAAGAGCCAAAAATTGGATCTATGTTTATCGAATCACATTATATATTTGGTAATTGTAAAATAAATAAGAAAAGAGCTTATATTTGACAAAAGAAAACATTGTTTCTTTTTCTTCTGCACATTAAAGGTTAGGAGAGGCTTCTATGACAACTGTGTCAAATAAGTCTTAATAAAAACTACAAATGTAGAATATTTGAAATGTAAACATGCCATATAACGAAAGGTTAGTAATAAAACTTGTGTTTGAGATTTCTTTAGAGAAGTGAGACTTCTTAATTACCACATGGAAAGTATATTTGGGAGCTCAGTATACTTTGATTTGACCATATGTCATTAAGCTATATAGAAATTTTGAAGGTGGTCGGGTCGGCCGTGTCGGGCCCGGACCCAGTCCAAAGGATCCATGGGCCGATCGGTCCATTCTCCAAAGGACAGGCTCCCACTTAATAATCATATCGAGCCCAAGCCCGATCTATATCCCTTCAGCCCATCCACAGGTGAAAGATTCCCATGCAAACACAAAGATCTACGTACGTAAAGACCTAAACCTAATATCCATCCCCTATATAAGGTAATGTTCTACCTTGATTCAGGTACGCAATCATAACCCTAGTTCTCTCTGCATTCAGCATCCTTACCTTCACCAAAAGACTAACTTGAGCGTCGGAGGGGCTAATCGGGACACAACCCCCGACGTGCCTTTTTCTTGTTTTGCAGGGGTATTCACGTCGCAGTCACGACAAAAGGCAATCCATCCATGGAATCAAACGGCAACGTTCAGCCTCGTCAGAATCTGGCAGAACCAAAACATAATGAGGAAAAACATAAACGTAAAACATATATTGATATAGCAAGAAATATCATATCATAAAACACATATTTAGGCATGCATCAAGCATAAAAAATTAACTTGCTTTGATACCAATGTTATAAATATTAAACATGATAAAACATAATCACAAAGATCATGTGAATCATAGATAAAACAAAAATTACATATTTAAAATTTTGTTGTTGTTCCACCGATTAAAGAACTTTGTTTGAACTTTCACTGCAAAGAATTTTTCTGTTTTTACACTTCTCTTTATTACATCGAAGAAGTAAAAAAGGAAACTTCTTCGAACATATACTTTAAATGTATGTCTTTATCATTTGTTTTTAAAGCCTTCGTATAACTACTTTTGGTAATTATTTCAAGAGATTTGACTTTTATACCTTTCTGTTAGAGAATATATAAAACCAATTGAGTTGACCTCACACAACAATTTAAGCTATTGTGATGAAACGGTCACTTAACATGGTATCAGAGCCTTTATGACCAAATGGTCATGAGTTCGAATCCTACCACCTACTTATTCTAATCAAATAGACTAGCATGGGATTAAGAACCTTTATTCCAATCACGTAGTTTGTTGAAGAATTGGTTAACCGTACTTTTAAATGATAATTACATTAGTTTATAATCTGCAACAAATTTTTTAGTTATAATTTTGTAGCATAATAATTAAAAAATATTTTTTATTTTATATACATACAAATAAAATTGTGATGAGATCATAATTATAAGATTCATATTATATTTATGTATTATCCATAATTGATCATAGTCATTGTTTCCAATTAATATTGATTCAAACAAAAATTTACCAAGATGGAATGAGAATTTATAAAATAATTTACAAATGTCAATAATTAAATTAATTTTCAATGATGAAATATTGATATGATTATACTCAAATAAAGTAGACATTAATTATATGTTCTATATCTAACCAGAATATTGTATGATGAAAGTATTGAATTATACAAACAAATCATGCATGAAAATGTTAATCAAAATTATTTTAATATTCTTAAATATTTGGGTAGTTGTGGTAAATTGTTATAAGTCAATCTTAATATATAGGTATAAATTATTTAATTAAGGAACTAGAAATAAATTAAATGAAATTAGTTTATCTAATCTTTAATATGATTAATTATTATAATTTCTACTCATTATCAACATACTTAAGAACTTAACGAGTCATACATAAATAACGAGTTAAACAGAGTAAAAATGTTTTAATCAAGTTAAACTTATTGCAAAGTTTAAGAAATTTTAAGATTTATAAGGGATATTTAATAAATAAAGACCAATATATGCTATTAGATCTTATTTGGATCCAATTGATATTTAATTATAATTCTAAGTAAAGTTAAATTGAAATTAGAATTTTATTTAAAAATTATAGAAAAAGTTCAAGTCTTATTATAAATAAGATTAAGTTTAAAAAAAGTTAACACATCTTGTTTAACCTTCTTTATAGCAATTATAGGGTTTTCTTAACGCATTCAGTATACTATTGAAGGTTAAATGCTTGTGCAATTATGATAGTTAAGATTGAATTAATTTCAAAAAATTATTAAGCGTTACAATAACTCTTTATTATACCTTATGTGTTAATTATGTTATAAAATTTTAAGTAATATTAAATTTTAAGAAATTAAATATAAAAAAGTTTAATTTATGTTTTGTCGCAAATGGGATCGACTCTCCCACCTCAATTTCTCAATAAATTAGATCGTACCTTATGCATATCGCACTCGATCGGTATATTCTGTAAAGCTGCTTACAATAATAAGCTAGCAATTCGGGGTTCCTTCTACTTTCACAAGGATAATAATAGTGTACTCGTTAGCATTATCAAACTTGGTAAGGATTAAGGGATGTATATGACATTCATGCTTGATGGAAAGTGAGATGGGAGCATGATGGAAGTGCAGATTATAATTGCATTTGATACTGGGAAAGATGCCGGTACTGCAACAAGTTCCACAGGCATGACAATTCATTCCTTGAACTTTCTTGTCAAACAAAGGGGATGGTTCTTGTGACTATCAATCTTCAAGAAGGCTTTATGTGAAACACAATCAAGATCAATGTCCATACGACCTGAATGTCTCATATATTTGAATCCACTGCTATTGATTTTATAAGCCTGACAAATAAGCAAGTGACTAGAAAATATATTGTGGACAGAAGTGCTTGCAATGTCAAATGATGCTGGATCACCTGTAGCAATTTTATGAAGGAAAAATTTGCATCTAGTACAAGGATAAGCTGGAGATGAAGCATTAATAAGCAACTCATTTCCAGCACAGCGAGTGCCATAACTACCCATGAATCAATGTTTCAAGGGATAAATGGACTAGGATGCCGAATCTGGTCATTAAAACCAATGTTATGAATATCGTACCGGGTTCGGTATCGGATTGAGCTCTGGAACGGAACTGTACCGGTACCGGTCGGTACCGGGTACCGTTTCGGGATATTTTTTAAATTTATAAAATAGTCCCTAAACTTTTTAAAAATTGCAAAA
>JAOSBK010000006.1:36296990-36315953 GCA_027568895.1 Erythroxylum shatona | reverse complement strand
TCTGAAATTTATTCCTAAATTCACCAAAATTCACAAATCTCACAATTCTACTAACCAATAATATTTTCAACATAAATTTTACTAAATTTTCAAAAATCACAACTCAATCCAATTATACCCAGAATTATTCATGAATGCATGTACAATTATTTCTATGTGGAAAAAAATTCACTATTCATGTGTATGTGTATGGAATATTATGCATGAGCATGAAAAAATGCTTTTCTAAACTTTCATTGATCACTCATATTTACTATTTTAACCTTCCCACAGATAATAAGATATTACATTAATTGCCTCGCCAAGCTCAGTAACGGATTCATCTTGGTATGTGGATTTAGATGCTATAAACCACTTAATAATTGGTCTAAAAAACCTTTTTGCATACTCGAAGTATGCTAATGATGACCAAATTACTGTAGGAAATGGTATGCAACTTCCTATATCTCCTCGAAACCCGTCTTTTAAGTCTAATGGTGATTCTTTACTTATTAAAGATATTTTGCATGTCCCATGCACTTCGAAAATTTTATTGTATCTTCATTTGTTTGTGACAACAATGTCTATATGGAGTTTTATCCTAACCATCGAATGAGACCCACACTGTATCAATTCTGTGTCAGATGATTTCATCCATACAAACCGTTGTCTTATTAAGAATGCACAAGGAAGGGTGTTAATGCATGGGTGGCTTGACCATACATTATATTGGTTAAACGGCTATGACTTACCTTCTAATTCTTCTTGAATCCTTTCTTATGTAAGAATGGTAGTAGGTCAGGTTGGGCTTGGGTCATAAAGGACTTAAGATTAGTTTGAGGTCTAGTTGGGCTTCAGGGTTCAAGCCCAAGGCTCGAGCCTGGTCAGACTTATTAGGTCCAAAGCCTGATCTGGCCCGATTTGGCACGACTTTTAATTTTTCAAATTTTTCAAATTTTAATAGAAATTTACTTAATTAAAATATAATATGCGAAATTAAATTAATAGAAATTAATAATTTAAATTGATTAATAAAAAATGAGATTTTATAATGAATGAATATATATATATATATAATAAACAAGATGAAGCCAAATTCATTAATAAAGGAGGATAAAATTATAGGAAATGAGAAAAATAAGATTATATATAAGGTGAGAAATTCAATTAATTGATCCTCGGGTGAATTTGGTGCTTGAGTCTGTCTAAAAAGATTATATCATGATGAAAGCAGAAGTTACAAATTTAAATTGAATAATAAAACTTGAGATTTTATAATAAATGAATATATAAAATGTACATACATTGATAAAAATAAACCAAATTCATTGAAGGAGGATAAGATTATAGGAAATAAAAATTATATTTTATATAAAGTAATAAATTTAGATAATTAAAGTTACAGGATTTAATTGATTAATAAAATTAAAATTTCATAATGAATGAATATATAAAACGTATATATGTTAGATGAAATGAAATTCATTAATGAAGGAGGATCGGATTATAGGAAATGAAAAAGAAGATTATATATGAAGTGAGAAATTTAATTAATTGAAGTTACGAATTTTAATTGATTAATAAAACTTGAGATTTTATAATGAATGAATATATAAAATCTACACATATTGATAAAATGAATAAGATGAAATCAAATTTATTAATAAAGGAGCATATGATTATAGGAAATAAAAAAGATTATACATAAAGTGAGAAA
This sequence comes from Erythroxylum shatona, assembly GCA_027568895.1. Classification (NCBI taxonomy): domain Eukaryota; kingdom Viridiplantae; phylum Streptophyta; class Magnoliopsida; order Malpighiales; family Erythroxylaceae; genus Erythroxylum; species Erythroxylum shatona. The sequence continues at coordinate 36,314,257 of JAOSBK010000006.1, read as the reverse complement.
TTCAATTAATTAAAGTTATGAATTTAAATTGATTAATAAAAATTAAGATTTTTAAATGAAAGTATGTATAAAACGTATATATATTAATAAAATGAATAAGATAAAATCAAATTCACTAATGAAGGAGGATATGATTATAGGGAATGAAAAAAAACATTACATATAAAGTGAGAAATTCAACTAATTAAAGTTACGAATTTCAATGAAAAATTAAAATTTCATAATGAATAAATATATAAAAACGTATATATACTGATAAAATTAATAAGATGAAACCAAATTGATTAATGAAGGAGTACAGGATTATAGGAAACGAAAAATACATACACACTTACACACACACATATAAAGCGAGGAATTCAATTAATTAATGATAAGAACAAAATTTCATTAATTGATAAAATAATTTGCAAAAATGATTATCCAAATTTTTAAAATGATACAATTTACAAAATTCAAGATCAAATCATAAAATAATATTCTGGAATAGAACTGTGAGATTAGAGAGTGGAGATTAGAGACTAAAGAGAGTAACTAATTATTGTATTCAGAACCATCAATAGTTTGCATCACTTTTTCTATATATAGAAACATTAGATTTAGTACTATAATATTAAAATTAAAGGAATATTAAGGACATGGTAATAATTTACAAATAATTAGATATACCTTATGTTAGAGTAGTGCTCTAAAGGCAATTACATTTAGCACTTTTATGCAAACTTTATTTTCATTAATAAAGCGAAAGACAAGTTTCATTAATTTGATATTTATTTATTTATGAAATGATGTCAATCTTAAATCGAATTAATGAAGTCCATGATACAAGATATAGCACGAAGGAAATTATAATGAGACCATGATAATAAGATTCCTATCATGTGCAATTATATTAGTGTCTAAATTATCCCTAATCATATGATTAATGAGACAGGACATTGTTAATTCTTATAGACTAGTACATGTTATACTCCTTGATTTGATCAAGCAGTGGATCTCATAAACTTTAAACATGAGATGTTTAGAGTTAACATGTGGATGCTTATTAAGAAGAGTAGTATATCGGATGACCTACTATGAGATTATCATATAGACGATCTATCAAATGTCAGTGATTAATCTCATCATAGCAATGGTGCAAATATTTTTAGACTTGAGGTATTCAAAGATATCTTAGATACTGATCCTATGCTTTAACTTCATTCCTTATTCCCTAAAGTTGAGGTCATTCATAGGGTGGTGATTGAGTACAACTATAGGTATTTGAAGGTAATTAGGTAGCCAATAAAGGATTCACCACTCCTGATAGAAGGAGATGATACCCACGGTCTCTTGTCGGGGTCATTACTCAGGAGTTTTTGGCCATAACAATTATCTGGCATGAAGAGAGTCTTCAATGACACATGGAGTAATGAGATCTCTAAGACAAGAACTAACATCTCTTGGACTAGATCTGATATAATCAGTCTAGTAAGAGTTGACACATAGCCCATACTCTGAACCAAGTGGGGGTATAGGATGGTGAACAAATGAATTGTACAGTAATGGACTATGGAAAGGTTCGTAAGTCAGATAATTAACTATTGAAGAGTTTGAATATTAATCCACTTATATTCAAGTAAATTGGCATCATGAAACCTTTCATGATTTGCTCAGATTAAGAGTTAATTCAAGTTACCAAAATAACTAGGAACCTAAGAGTCACACGTATAAAAGATCAGATGAAAAACAAAGTGTGCATGACTGTCATTTAAGTAGGCTACGATCGCGATTGACTTAATGACAGGTGGTACATAAGTGAGTTCTTCACTTATATACACACAAATTTTTAGCCATAAAACACACTCAATAGAGAGGCTAAGGGTCTAGAAGAGTTATGGAAGTTGAGAGGAGTGATCTAGAGACTTAGTCATGCAATCTTAATCAATTTTTGCATGAGATTAATTGTATGAAACTTGATCTTGGTCTAACTCTCACTAGAGCATCTACTTGAACTCATCTTGTTTAGTGTTCTAACCACCCTTTCACACTATTTTTTCTTCATCTTTACGTGCTCTCTAGAGGCCAAGGAAGGTTTTTGGTGTTTGGTGTTTACTACAACCTAAATAAGGAGAAGATTCTATAAAGGAGAAGTATTTGCAAGGTACATATGCTGTAATTTCATGTTCTTATAATCTGTTTATACATGCACATAGATTTTGAATTTTTTAGGGATGTCGTGAGGTTGAAATTTTGATTCTAACACTTTCGCTGCCTTACGATGTATGTGATACATGAATTCGTGGCTCCCTAATGGTGGTATTAGAGAAAGTTATGCATGTATAAGGGGATCAATTGAACATGTGAAAACTATTTGTTGGGTTATGGCTAACATGCATGTTGATTTCAAAAAATTTGTATAAATTGTAGAAATTTTTTCTAATTTTCTTTCACAAAAATGTTTATAAGATGTTATATTATGTTTTTGTAAAATTAAGTTCCAATTTAATGTCATTTTCTATTTTATTTCAAATTAAATTCCATTCTATTCATATACTGGTTTCTGGGAATTCCTAGAAAACAGAATGTATATGTTGATTTTGAAATTTTCGTAATAATTCTAGAAAACTTGTTTTTATAATTTTCTTTCACAGAAGTGTTTATAAGGTATTATTTTATGTTTCTGTTAAAGGAAAATGCACTTAAATGTCATTTGCTATTTTATTAAGATTTTAGTTTTTTTAGCCTGATGCATGTATGAAGTCCTACGAAATTCTGAAAATCTGATGAACATGCATGCTTGTAAATTCTAGAATAATTTTATAAAATTTTTTATGAATTTTCTTCATAAACATGCACTTATGATGTTGCCACGTGTATGAGATGCATGCCAACTATTTTTTAAGTGATTGATTATTTATTCTTGATTTTATATGCATGTTATTAGTGTATGACAAGTGTTAGTTGACATATGATGTGCTGACAGATTCCACTTAGTTCATAAAGAATTCCTAGGAATTAGATTATGAAATTTTTTTATTAGGCACATTTAGAATGTGTATATGACCCTAGAATTTTTCCAGAATTAATTGAACTTGATTCAATTAATAAATCAAGTCAAAGTCAACACTGGACAAATTTTTGAACGTTTGATGACTTATATGTATGTGTTTTGGTTATAATACCTTGAAATAACTTTTATAAGATAAGAAATGTATTATTTTGATGCTAGTAGCATGCTAAGTGCATGTGCTTAAAATTAGAGTTTCGGAAAATTTCTGGACATCAAATCAGTCTCTTTAATCACATTTCTTGTATGACTAGAAAAAGGCATCTACACAAAGTTCTCTATCTATAAGCATGCAAGTGTACTGAGTAAACACTTCAACATATTGAATTGTTGACTCTAACATCTCGAAGGTTAAGTTCCATATGGTTATACAACCTAAAACTAGCTTTTTCATACTCAAAATGAATACTATGTTGTGCAATTTCTTCAAATTTCTCAACTCTTTTAGGTAGTGCACTTTAATATTCTACACTATTCCAAATCAAATCTATTTCTTCCTTTATTATCTCTAACTCATCCTTCTCAATCAAATTCAAAAATATGTGCAAAATGATGCATATGAAAATATCTTACAGCAATCAACAAAGTCCCAACATGCATCATATTCTTCATCTTTTCAACCATAGCGTCATTCATGCTACAATTGTTGACTATTATGGTCGACAAGTTAATGTCAATATTACAATCTATTAAACAATATCTTAACATAATTGCTAACTTTTTGCTTGTATGTAGTATCGACACAAAAATGAACCTATCTTGTACAAACATAACCATCATCATTCATAATATAATCAAAAAGTAAATGACATCGATATTCAAGAATATAAATTACCTCAAAAGTTCACTACATAAGGTTCAATCATTGTCAGCATAATGTGTCGACACCACCATATAACCCTTCTTTTGGTTACCAACCGTTCACATGTCTATTTTAATGGCAATTTGTCCTTCAACACTTGAAAATGTTCTTAAATTTTCTTTTTTATTATCCTCGTATATCTTTATAACTTATAAAAATTATAAAAATTAAATTTTTTATCTTTTAGAATTATCAATTAAACATACGATATTTAATTATTTAATATTAATTATGAATAATTTAATTTAATATTATATACTTAATTATTTATTAATATTTATTAATAAGAATGATGAATAATATGATCCATTTTATGACTAATTTAAATATTAAATTTTAAAAATAATATAATTTTAATTTAACAATTATTAATAAATATAATTTAATAAATATCTTCAAATATAGTAAATTTACTTTAATATTTAAAATATGTATTACAATATTATTAATTTATAAATAAAATTTAATTATTTGATTACTTATTTTAATAAAATATAAAAAATTTTACTTATAATTTATCAATAAATATTATATAAGAGATTAAAATAAATGTATTTATCATCATCATCACCAACATCCAATTGAAGTCCTGTTGAGTTGCGGGGTCTAGGAAAATTTTATTTATATTTATAGTTTATCTCATATGTAATTATTAGATATTAACAATCAAATATTTTATTTTATTTAAAAATAAATAAGAAATAAGAAATAAAAATTAAAAACTAAAAATTAAAAGAAAATAAAAGGATAGTTTATTGGTTGGTTAGTTTTGGACTTTAGAGGCCCAATAGGACCATAGTCCTTGAAGGCCTAACCCGGACCTCAAACCTCAACAATAGATTAGATAGCTCTCCTTCTCCTCATGGTCTTAGTCCACCACTCTCTTTCAACAGATAAGGCAAACCCAATCCTCTCTTCTCAGTCACTCTCAAACAGCCATTTTCAAAGCTATATCGATGGCAGTCTCAGCCTCCACCCCTTCTAAACTTTGTTGTTACACTCCTTCCTCAACCCCCACTTTCCACACCAATGCGAGCACGTTTATCATTCCCAAATTCGTCCTCACCTCCTCCTTCATAACCCCTTTTCTCAGTAGCACCACCTCCTCCTCTTCTGCCGCCGTGCTCACCACCCGCCACCGCCCTTTCAACGTCCGTGCCGCACGTGGAAAATTTGAGAGAAAGAAACTTCACGTGAACATCGGCACCATAGGCCACGTGGACCACGGCAAAACCACTCTCACTGCTGCTCTCACCATGGCTTTGGCTTCCTTGGGCAACAGCGCCCCCAAAAAGTACGATGAAATCGATGCCGCCCCCGAAGAGCGCGCCCGTGGCATTACCATTAATACGGCAACCGTAGAGTACGAGACCGAGAACCGCCACTACGCCCACGTTGACTGTCCCGGCCACGCCGATTACGTCAAAAACATGATTACCGGCGCTGCTCAGATGGATGGCGCCATTCTCGTCGTCTCCGGCGCTGACGGGCCAATGCCCCAGACGAAAGAACACATCTTGCTCGCCAAGCAAGTGGGTGTTCCTAGTATGGTTGTGTTCTTGAACAAACAGGACCAGGTAGATGACGAGGAGCTTTTGCAGTTGGTGGAATTGGAGGTTCGTGAGTTGTTGTCTTCTTATGAGTTTCCCGGTGATGATATTCCTATTATCTCTGGGTCTGCTCTTTTGGCTTTAGAGGCTTTGATGGCTAATCCTGCTATTAAACGTGGAGAGAATCAGTGGGTTGATAAGATTTATGAGCTTATGGATTCTGTTGATAGTTATATCCCTATTCCTTTACGACAGACTGATTTGCCATTCTTGCTTGCTGTCGAGGATGTTTTTTCCATAACTGGTCGTGGTACTGTTGCCACTGGCAGAGTTGAGAGAGGGACTATTAGGGTTGGTGAGACTGTTGATATAGTGGGGTTGAGAGAAACTAGGAACACTACGGTGACTGGTGTTGAAATGTTCCAAAAGACTTTGGATGAGGCTATGGCTGGAGATAATGTCGGTTTGTTGTTGAGAGGTGTTCAGAAGGTTGATATTCAGAGAGGGATGGTGTTATCTAAACCAGGGACTATTACGCCCCACACTAAGTTTTCAGCTATTGTATACGTTTTGAAGAAAGAAGAGGGTGGTAGGCATTCACCTTTCTTTGCTGGTTATAGGCCTCAGTTTTACATGAGGACTACTGATGTAACTGGGAGGGTTTCTTCGATTATGAATGATAAAGATGAGGAGTCGAAGATGGTTATGCCTGGCGATCGTGTGAAGATGGTTGTGGAGCTTATTATGCCTGTGGCTTGTGAACAAGGTATGAGGTTTGCTATCAGAGAAGGCGGTAAAACTGTTGGAGCTGGTGTCATTCAGTCCATCATTGAGTAGATAATGTAGAAGGGAAATGCTTCTTTTCTTTTTCTTTCATTTTTTTGGGTGTCAAAGACTTTATATCCTCAGGCTTATGCAATCGGATTTACCATTTAAGGAGAACTATCGGCACCCAATGTGATATAATTTGCAGTTTTGTACTCTTTTTTAGTTTTCCGGCCAGTTTAGTTGGAGATAATTTAATGCAACTTCTTTGATTCCCTCTTTAGAATTCAAACTTCTTTTCTTATGATCTTTATTTTCTTCAATGATACAATCAAGTCATCCCCGTTTGGGTGAATGATCGTATGATCTATTTGTGCAACCCAGTCGTTGTTATATTGATTCATCGTAGGTGTCTTTTGTTAATGATAGCTTACAATAGTTTTGCTGTTCGAGATTGTTGTTTTATGCTTTATGATATAGACTTATTTGTGCAGCTTAGCCTTCTCAACCTCTGGAAGTTCCCTTTCCCAGTATCCTGTTTCTTTGTTCATCGAGGATCACTTAACAATTGAAAGTGTTGAGCTTGGCTGTTGACTTCTTGGTTTTGAGAGACATATCGGTCATTTGTGTCATGGATGCCTTCAGTGCCTGTTATACATTCACGTGGCCCTTCTTGCCATAAGCTGGGAATTATTACTCCTTTCCTTTTCCTCCCTCGTCATCAAATACCATGACTAGTTTTATGTAGCAGAGACAGAGTTGCAGCCATGCTTAAGAAACAGGATTCTTGTTTGAATAAGTTACATATACCTGCTTAGTCTTCCTTAAGAATGTAGGCAATTAATCTCCCCCACCTTAAGGTTAGTGGAGACAAACTGCAACTTCTAAACAGCTAAAATGAGCCAAGATATATGGTTCAGCCCTATTAAATCACTTCTGGTTTTTGCGCTTCATTCATTAGAATAAGAACTGACGAGTTTCTGATTCGCAGATTTATAAGTACCATCATGACAAAGCTATTCATCTAATTTCATGCACATCAAGATTTGGACTTATACTCTGTCGTGTTGATGGCCTAAACTGGGGAGGATTTGGAGGCATAATAAAGAAGACACGAGACTAATCAAACAAAAGGGAAAGAAGAGACAAACCAGACATCTTTTGTGCGTCCAAGTACAGGTAATAGAACGGCAATGACGGTGCTTTTGATTTTCAATCCTATCGTTTTTTTTAACAGGCAAATGCTATAACAAAATGACCGATGATTGACCCCAGTTAGCGGCCAAATTTGACTTGGAACTTCTATCCTGGCTCAAGTTTATTTCTCTCAATAGAATGAAAGCGAACACGCTTCCCGATACTCCATACTTGTCTCACTAGGGTAATCTGCTTTTCCTTTCAATTGCGACCTCAAGACCAGGTAAAAAGATTTCAACTTGAGTCTTTAAAGCCGACCTTTGTATTTGCAAAGAATTTAAGTTCTGCTTGATATTATAAAGAATGAGGGTTTCTGTCTTTCATTTGTTTCCGTTTACCATTCATTTACTTTGGGGTTATGAGGAATGGAAAAGGAGGATCCATAGGCAACGAGGGGAGAATTTACCTTCCATGTCCCAATAACAATTTGTAACAAGGTATGTAGCAACGCAAATCTTGTGTGCCTTTTCTGAAACTTGAATAAAAATTTTAGCTTAGCATTACGGCAAGAGTTAATTTGTTTTAATCAGCATTCATTACACAATGTAGCCATTGAAATGGCTACCCATATACATACATAGACATTTGAACTTAAACTGATTTTCCATCCCCTCCTATGTATAAATTCATGGAAACAATTTATCTTCCCAATATCACGCACTGGCTAGAGTCACAGAGATAGCATTATCAATAGGTGGTGTCAAGCACAAACCTTGTTGCTTCTCCCCGCGTTTTCTCCCAGACATCATCTGAGCTTTAGAATATCATTGACACGACCAATTGTTGAACAAATGCAGCTCTCTTGCTTCTCTCTTCACAGTCCACCTCGTTGCCTCCATCAAGTGCATTAGATGTCTCGTTGCTGCAAAAGAGACAGGAAACCAGTTATGTTCCTATTCCGTCTTCCAAGTCATTCAAATACATTCCATTTACATCATTTTTATCATTAAACAAATTTAACGAATAGTAAAATTGAGGGTTTGTGCACACAGCAGTCAAAAGATCAGTGGACAGAGAACAAGACAAAATACTTCCGCCTTTGGCCCCCTCTGTATTTTGGTAGTGCACCTATAAACTTTAACCGATTCCTAAAATGCTGCAATTCCTATACGGGAAAGTCCTAAACAGATATACTGCAAGACGCTGATGAATCTTTGTTAGCTAGAGCACCTTAATATATCCAGAGAATTCTGAATCATTCATATAATACGATGTTCTTCATTCTCTAGTAGTGCCATCAAACAGAAAGCAAAACAAGTCTTTCAGATTTCCTTTTCTTGAACTAAATTTGCTTTGAAGGATTAGCCGCTTCATTTTGCATCATATATAATACTTGAATTAATAGTCATGACAGTAGAGAAGGACTACCTTTTCAAATTAGAGATGGGCGCAAATTTGTTAGAAGATTCGTCTTGTTGATTTCCTTTAGGGTCTGAATCTTTCACAATGCCTAGAAATGGTGTGAGTAGCAAGTCTGGTGCAAGTTCAACTGTGTTTGCTCTGCCATTAGTTGAACAGCCAAGGAATGAGCTCAGCTCTTTTCCAAGCATTACTGAACTACCACTCCAAGGGCCAGATTTTAGAGTTCTTTTTCTGCGCTGCAAAGCACGCATTGACAAAAGATTTCTGATCAATCTAAAACCTAAAATCATGCCCGGGGGCATATCTTCTTCCAAATTCTGTTGCCAAACCAGTCGAAAATAACAGTGTGCAACCTTAATAATGGCAGGAAAGAACATGTGAAAAATTTCATGTCTGCCAACTAGATTAGGACTAAATCTTATTTTAACTTCTTATAATCAAAGATACAAGAAATGATGGGACCATACCTTCAATGAATTTGTATGCTGCAATATAAAATGTCCCATTATATCCTTACCCAAATTAGCTGCACAAATGGGACAAACCTGAAACAGCAGTGTCAAAGTTACCCACCACGTTCAAATTTCGATCATAAGTACAGTAGACTGCATGCGCATAGCAGAACATCCATTTATCATTTCAATTATTCAGGCAGGTATAATTATGAGATTCAGCGTTTGAATTACCCATCAAGTTCAATTTTCAAAGTATTTTTACTGAGAAACCTCATATATGCTCCAAGCAGCTTCAATAAAAGAATCCCACAAGAAGCAACCAAGCAAGAAATTACCTATGTTAATCCATTTATATGGACAACAATGTAGCCTGGTTGCTCGTAAAACAGCAACAATCTTTTTCTTTTTAATATAACTTTGCAATGCATTACATGCATCGTGAATCTATGTTTAACAAAATCTTCTCATCAGAAAATGGCAAGCACATACTGAATTTTTTAAGTCAAAGAAGTGCTCGTTCTCCAGATGGCTGCATAAAACATTGATTTCAACATCAACATAGCAGAACGGGCATGGAAAGCAAGATCTGGCATCTTCGTCGCCATCTGAATCATCCGCAACCAAATGATGATCTGTTGACACATTGAAGAGCAAGGAATAAAGGAACAGAGAGGAAAAAATGTGATGTGGATGACATGGTCAACGATCTAGCCGTCACAACTAGTGTCCAACACTGAAACCAAAGAGGTCATCATAAACTTGAAAGCAAGAGAAATATCCAAGACTACAGAACTACAGAGAATCCAATTTGAATAATCCAAGAAATAGAATGTACATACCCAACTTGGATAGGGGGTTTTGCCAGACCTACTAGAATATATTTGTTCCTCATCCAAGTTCAAATCATTATGATCATCATCATTTCAATAATGTTAGTCATAATCACTCTCCTGCTGTTTTATAAAACTTGAAAAACCAGACAACTTGGTTGAAATCTTTTAACCTCAACTTCAAAACATTTGAATTTTCCTTCTGTATCCATACCTTAAGTTGATGCAAATCCTTCCACATGGAATTCCCCAGGTGAAAAACACACTATGATGGGAATTCTGACGTTCACTAACTTTATAGTAGTTTGTCATACTAGTTGGTCTTTCGTTTCTGATTATCCTCATACGCATCTACCTAATATATCTTAATCAACCCTAATTCACGTATTTAAGCTAATAAAACCTCAGAGAGTTCATAGGATGGGTAATCTTAACTCACAGAATAACAAAATACATATCCAAAAGATATTCCATCAGTTTCCAATTTTAGATGCATCACAAATTTAAGGAATTTAAATAGAAAGGGAAGGAGATATATAATCATAAAATCTCCAAATGTCATCTGACATGGATTAAGAACTTACACTAATGAACTTTTGTTTTTTCTTTTTTCCCTTAACAACAAATCAATTGTATTGCAAGTGAAAAGCAAAAAGAATAAACTTACCTCATAAAGTTGTTAAAGGAATGAAATTTAACTAAACCAGTAGCCAACCTCAAACACTAGCCTCTACCGTGTCCTAGAAACAAAAGATGGAACTAAAAACTGAAACTTTCAGACAATTGAAGTAGGCAAAGGTTTAGTGTAACATAACCCAACTGTAGAATGTCTCAGACAAGCCTTTATTTGCAAGAAACAAGAAAAAAAAATAAAACAAACGATAAAAGCATTTTGCAGAAACAGAAGCATATAGGCAATGGAAAGGATAAAGAACTATCAAGTAACAAAGTGGTGTCTACCAGCTTGGACAGCAGAGAGATGCTTGACCGAGTTGATTCTCGAAGCCCAAAAGTCAACGTCCATGATAGAGTATCAACGATGGCGACAGAATTCACCGGTGTCCAGCGAGAGGGCGGTGACGGGGTATGGCGGTGGAGCGTGGAAGTAAATTGCTGCTTTTGCTTTGCTTCACTCATTATTGGTCATATATTGCGCTCTGTCAATGTGAAAAGCTAAAGCTGGCCCACAGAAGCTAGCTTCTTTGATGTATGACGCGTGGCATGTCATTATATCCTCTTCCTGTTTTTTTTATCCTAAACCCATCGTAAGAGCAAGAATTTTGTGAAAAAAAAAAGTTTTAAATATAGGATTTAAAAAGATTCGATCTATGAATAAAAATTAAATATAATTAAATAATTATTTTTATTTATTAAAAAATTTAAAATTTAATTAAAAATATTTTTATTTTTTAGTTTATAGCATATTATTAATTTATAAAATTAACTGATTAATTAATACATTAGTTAATTTTTCATAACAAGAGTTATTAAAATAAATCAAATCAAAATTTTAAAAATTAGACTAAAAAATTATATAATTTAAAATTTTTCTGATTAGATCGTTCGAATCACTTAATTTTTAATAAAAAATAATATATAAAGCCTACTAGTGGAATTATGCAAGTCCCTAAGGAGCTAAAGACATATTGCATAATGCATATTTGAGAGAATGTTCCAATGACATGTAGACCGAATGATGGACAAAAATTCCAAAAGAACTGCATATAAGTTGTTTGACAACTTCTATTAAGTTGCAATAGAAGAGAATTAAATTCACTTATCTATCCTCACAAGAACCTATATTACAAGAGCAGACATTGGAATAAGGGGAAGGACGGTCCGATTAACGAAGCTCCTCGACCTAGTCTTAGTTGAAGAACACTAATGAGGCATTAGAGACCATCCAAAAAGGTTAAAAGACATTATTTAATCTTAAATTATTTAGTTAAAATATATCAACTATAAATTATTTTAAACTTATCATTATTAGAAAATGGATCGTGTGATGAAGTCAAGTGAGTAACTAATATATAAAAATGCTTTAATTAAACAAATAATAAATGTAAATTGTAAGAGTAGCAAATTCATCTAAATTTTAAAAATAATGATTAATTTATAAAACATATTAAAAATTACGTATATTAATTTATTTAAAATATATAGTTTTATAAATTAATGTGTATATATAATTTCAGATTATTTTATACACGCAAAATTTTAATCAATTTTATAATCATAAAAAAGAAAAGAAGGGAAGGCACATTTTAGATTTTACTTTTACCAACGGAAGCCCAACCAACATGAAGACCAATAAAAGGTTATATTATAGTGGTCGACACAGTGGAATGCAGAAAAGAAAACTTGTGGTGGTAATCCAAATTATGTGAAATCTCGATGAAATAAGGATTGACTTCATCTGACAGTCCATATTTCCGGAGACGTCCCTATACATCATACTACCCCAATTTCTAATCAACTTTAGTTAATTGTTATGATTAGGTTATTAAAAATGCATAAAGAGATGACTGATTGCAATCAACGAATAGAACAAAATGGGAATCTGGCCAAGAGTCAATAGTCAACCTGTTTATACACATGATAAAAAATTACTATACGAGTAAAGAAGGACAAAGAGAAAAACAATATTTCTGTCTACGTGTCATAAAATGCCACCTAACAAACTTTACTGGGTTATGTATGCTTTCCCGTTTGAGTTTTAATTGTGGAAGAATTAGCCAAGTAAGTTAAGATGAATAAACATTACAAGAAAAATGAAGTTTAGCAACGAATATTACTTACGAAATGTGTAGATTTTTTGTCAATAAGTTAAGTTAGTCACGGAATAAGTCGTCGGAGAAACGATCGTATGTAATAATTGGTAATGAAATAATGATTTTCCGTTGCTAATTTATCGACGGATATTTTATAATCTCCGTTGCTAATTTATCGACTGATATTTTATCATCTATTGTTAAATATAACGACAGTAATTTTGTGTTGTTGCTAAATTTAGCGACGGAATGTTTGTTTCGGTCAATAAATTTAGCGATGTACATGGCTTCTCTGTTGATAAATTTACCAATGGACTTGACAATTCTGTCAGTAAATTCACAACTAACTATATCGATAGAATTTAGTTATCCATAGATAAATTATTTACATTTTACCGATGAATTTTATTTTTTTGTCGGTAAATTTATTGATATTATTTTAAAAAAATTTCACTGCTTTTAATTTTATTTGAAAATCTTATGATTGATATATAATTTATACATTTATCAATTATCTGTTGATAATATTTTGATTTGTTTCTACATTTAATTTGTTAAAACAAAAAGTTGATTGATGATATAAAGTAAAAATTATCTTAATTGATAATAAAAAATTATTATTTATAACAATAAGTATTTAATTCATACAAAATGACTACAACTACGCTATTCATTTGATGAATGTGGATGCTTGATGAGGTGATGCCTTTCCCCTTCAATACATCTATCTTATTACAGAGCTAAGCTACGTACTCTATCGACTGTTGCAACTAAGTTGCCAGTACCTGTACTGTGTTTCGAAACTCATGAACTTCATTGGATGCGGACCGTCTACTAGATGTTGTTGTACTGAATGTGGAGGGTTGCGAATAACATATGTTCACAAATGAATCTAAGCGCAATTGATCTACTTGCGATTCTAACTTTCCAAATCCTATACTCAAAAGCCAAAAGGGAAAACACATATTCCAAATTAACCCCAGATGCCAGAAATATGAAGCAAATAAGCTGATTTTATTGCTGCAATAGAACGGAATTACAGAGAAACAGGAATATGGAAAATAGTTTCTTATTTTTCTCCCTTAAACAAAACAAAGACAAACTTATTTATAGACAACACGCACTGCTGTCCTGTGATTTGTTCATAACAAAAATCTCAGAAATCTCGCTTGCCGTTGGTGCCGCTTGACTAGTTCACTTGATATAAAGCTGTTGCAGATTTGAAGGTGAAGAACCTTCCTTTTCGTTGCTATTCGTTGTTGTGTTATTTCCGAAAGAAAACATTATTCAAGACTTTGTGCCCTTAATTACACTAAGAGCCCATTAACTATCGAAACCCAACTTTCACTAAAACCCAACAGATCATCCCTGATTAGCAATATCCTTCCACGACGGTCCTTACCACTCACTACATGAAGATAGGTTTGACTCTTATAAACATCTTCAAACTGTTGAGATTGTCATTGAATGTTTTCTTGTATTTGGTCATATCAGAAAGCAATGTTTATGTTAATAAGTGATAATTATTAAGCATTAATATTAAATCATAAATTTCACATACATTTAGTTCTTTACATCAGGTGTTGACGAAGGTCACACCATCATGTTTCTTAGTGTAAGAGTATAAAAAGAGCTGGCAGGTTGTAGGCTTCCTGCCTATAGCATTTTACTGCATCAGATTAAAATGTTACAAGTGAACTACAATTTATAAAAATTTTAGCAAAATTTCCTTTATTTTTATGATATTTATCCCTTGTTGAAGAAAAAAAGTAACTCAACAACACAATCATATATAACACCAGACATTTATAACATTATTATTCTCCATAATACAGATATTTTCATTCCAAAATTCACACATCAAATTAAATTGAAATACATCAAAGTAAAAAAATCATAATATAAGTGTGAAGTGTAAAATCTAGATACTTACAAGTCGCTTTGCATGCTCGTGGTGGGTAATAGATCCTTTTATGTGTACGGGAAGACTCTCTCCGTCCTCCATGTCTGTAAGCTCTAAAATGAATATTGCTTCAGTGATGTCCAATATTGCTGCTAATGACTCCATATTTCTTCAGAAATATAAGGAGATAGTACACCAGTCTTATATATCACACCAACAAAATCTCTATAATGTATACGAGCTCATCTCTCTCATACTTTATAAATAACTGCATCAAATTCTGAATCCAAAAAAATTTTTTTCAAAAAAAAGAAAAATATACGATAAGTACTTATAACCTACAATATTTATCTAATTAAAAAATTCAAAAAATATTTTTTGTACCTCAAACTCCTTATAATAAAAATCTATTATCTCCTGAGAGATATTATTCTATATATAATCCTTTAGATCATTCTTCTCCTTGAATTTGGTTGTCATGTTTCTTAAGCACGATCTAGATGGAATTAACCTAATATAAAAATAATTTTATATCATTTTTAAATTTAAACCTATAACTTAATTATAAGCATATGGTGTTTCATGTACTTTCACTTGCAGATTATTAATAATTGTGATATAAGTTCTTCTATCAACTCTCTTAGCTCCAGACTAGATGCCACTTCCTTCATTCGCATCGTTTATCCTTGATATCTCTGTCGGTATAGGGGTGGTGGATGATGTAACAGCAGGTACAAAAGGTGATGTCTCGTCTACAAGTGTAGTAGTTAGAAGTACAACATCTGATTCAGTTGCAGCTGTAGAATGTGATGCTTCACTTGGAATGTAACTAGTTCCAAATTGTGATCTGAACCTTGGTCGCATCATATCCTATTTTCTTTTTGGTGACATAATTTAACCTGAATTTCATATTTTATTGAATATTCCAAAAATATATCAATTTCAATTCTATATATAACAATATATTATTGATTCAATAATTGATTTATTGAATATAATATTCTATTATAAACACAAATTAATCGCTATCAGCACTTAATTGTAAATCAAAATCATCATCATCTTCTTTTTCTGAAGAATTAGAATCAAACTTAGGCTCTCCTTCAAATCTCTCGCCCTCCTTATCCTCTCCAAATGAAATTTCAACATATTCATTATTTGGATCATTCAAAGGTTCATTCTTATCATATGTAACAGAAGCATTTATTTTATAAACATCTTCCTGAAACGCTTTACTTTTAATTCTCTATTATCCTTTTTCACGTGATTTAAAAACACCTCTAGGTTTAACTTTGCAAATGGCCAACTAATCTGACTTATCTCGCTGTAAGCTGGGAAAAAGAACATAATACACTTGGATCACTTACATTGCCAACATGAAAGATTCAAATTATTTAAATCTTCTTCGCTGGTTGATTTCAACTAGATTATATCGACTATGCACTTTTGTACCAATATTAGGAGTTGGATCAAACCAGTCACACTTAAATATCACACTCTACTTTATTGACAATGCAGGGTACTCAATTTTAAGTATCTCAATAATTTTATTATAGTAATCTATCAATTCTCTCTGTATGAAAACTTTACGGGAGCTACGTTACGAGTTTCCAACCTATATACTGTCCTAGGGGTTTATTATGCAAATGACTGTCATGTCTATTAAACCTATGAATTTCTTATGTTAATAATAAGTTTGACTTAATTACATTGAGTTTTAATTATTTATGTTTGAATTAATCACCTATAATTGATTTCAATACTATTGTATGTGGCATTATTTACATTTGTGAATCAAGAAAGTAAGTTCTTGTTATGACTCCTAGGCTCGTGAAATTTGTTGCAGATAAGTCTCATAGGAGCTACTTCATAGGTTTTTAGCCTATATACTAACCTAGGGGTTTATTATGCAAAGAACTGTCATGTTTATTAAACCTATGAATTCTTGTGTTAATACTAAGTTTGAATTAATCACATAGAAGTTGAAGTATTAATCAATTGAATTAATAACCTACAATTGATTTCAATACTATGGTACATGGCATTGTTTACACCTATGAATCAAGAAAGCAAATTCTTGCTGTGACTCCTAAACGCGTGAAATTTTTCACCGATAAGTCTCACGGGAGCTGCATCACTAGTTTCCAACCTATATATCGGTCTAGGGGTTTATTATGCAAAGAACTGTCATGTCTATTAAATCTATGAATTTTTTGTGTTAATACGAAGTTTGAATTAATCAAATTGAAGCTGAGATACTTACGTTTGAATTAATCACCTGCAATTGATTTTAATACTATGATATGCGGCATTGTTTACACCTGTGAATCAAAAAAGCAAGTTCTCGCTATGACTCCTAGGCTTGTGGAATTTTTCACTGATAAGTCTCACAGAAGCTACATCATGGGTTTCTAGCCTTTATATCGTCCTAGGGGTTTATTATGCGAAGAACTGTCATGTCTATTAAACCTATGAATTTCTTGTGTTAATACTAAGTTTGAATTAATCACATTGAAGTTGAAG
>JAOSBK010000006.1:36276676-36293355 GCA_027568895.1 Erythroxylum shatona | reverse complement strand
GACATTTGATAATATTTTTGGATTCTTATTTAATTCAAAGAAGTTGAGGTCATTGGATGATAACGAATTAAGAGAATATTGCACTAATTTTTTGACGACTTTTTCTCATGATAATGTGTCAGATGTGGATTTAGATGATCTTTTTTCTGAATTAAAAGTATTGTAGATGACTTTGCCAAATGAGTTAATGTCATCAGTTGAAATTTTAGATTTTGTTAAAACTGCAAATTGTTATCCAAATGTTTCAATTGCTTATCGAATTCTATTGACTATACCTTTGATTGTAGCATCAACTGAGAGAAAATTTTCAAAGTTAAAATTATTGAAAACCTGCTTGAGATCATCAATGTCACAAGAAAGGTTGAATGGTTTAGTTATGTTATGTATTGAGAATGATATGTTGGACAATATTAATCTTGATAATATTATTAATGATTTTGCATCTAAAAATGCACGGAGAAATTGTTTTTCATAAATCATAATCCTCTGTTTATTTGTTAGTGTAATTTTTTTAGTGTTTTGCAATCTAATATTATTGTTTGATTGATGTTATTGCTATTTTGTTGTTACTGTTACTATTTTTAATTATTTTATTGTGAATGATATTTGTAATATATTATTAGCTGATGTTATGATCATTTAATATTTGGTTGAGTATGGAGACTTATAAATTGAGTCATTTATGTTTCATACAAACATGTAAACTTAAGTATATTATCGATTTATTAAGGCCTTTTTTTTATTTCGCTCAAGGCTTATAAAACGATAGGAACGACCCTGGCATAAAGAAGCTTATTTTAGATTGTCCAACATAATGGAATTCAATATTCAAGATGTTAAAGTCTAGAACTAAGTATATTAAGATATTTATCATGTTGAGATCATGAAAATCTCAATATACTTATTTTCCATCAGAAAAGCAATAGGAGTTAGCTAAAACAATTTATATGAAGTTGACAATATCGTACTGTTACTGAGTTGTTATCAAGAACAAAATATCCAGCTTCACATATTTGTTTTGCTAATATGCATGATATTAAACTAGCATTATTTGAGTGGATATCTTATTCCAATGAGGTGATTCAAACAATGGCATATCAAATGATGGAAAAATGTAATACTTAATGGTCTATGATTGTTACCATAATAGACATTATATGTTAAACCCAAGGTATAAGATGGAGGAACTTCAATTTTCTATTGATATTTATATGGTGATTGTTCTGAAGGACATATCGATATTATTAAACAATTTTTGTATGATTCGTTTAATAATTATCTATTAAGAATGGACAAAGTGCTAGATCATAGTACTTTAATATGAGCTTCATCTTTGTTAACACATCATCACCAAATATAGTTGGAAGTTTGAGTTTTTGTTTTAAAGAATTCATAAAAGAGAAAAGGGATGAGACTTCTTACAATAGGATAAAGTTGGATAAACATTTGGAAGTAGGTATTGTGACCATTATTAATGAGCATTTTGATATATTATGGTGGTGAAATTCGAATGGAGCTCAATATTCAATTATGCAAGCAATTTCACGAAAGTTATCAACGATTTTAGTATTCAAAATTGTTTCCAAATTTACTTTTAGTACTGGTGGTCAAATAATGAGTTCTCATCATAGTTGACTTTATCTTAAAACTATAGAAGCCTAATGTGTGTCGAAGTTAGTTAGGTGTTGAAAATGTTTAAGGAAAACTCTATACTTGATGTCTACTCCTTACTCCTCTCATATTTTTATCATGATTCGAATACTTTATTATATTAAAGGAACTCTTTTCCATGGTTTACACTTCTTTGGTAACTCCTCCAAGATAATATGTGGCTGTTATAATGTTGCAATAGATCATGGTTCTATTATTAGTTATTGTTTCTTCGTGGACAATTCTTTTATCTCATGGAGTAGCAAAAAGACAAAATGCCATTGCTTATTTCAAAGCCAAATATAAATATCATGTTCTTGTTGACGCTACTTCCAAATTATTTTGGTTGCACTATTTATTTTCTAAGACAGTTGTCATACATTCCTCCGCTATGCTTCATTGTGATAACAGAAGAGTTATACAAATTTCTTACAATGATTTTTTCATAAATGTATAAAAGGCATTAAAATTGATTTTCACTTTATACATACTCTTTTCACCTAACCAAGCACTTAACATATTAACTAAAATGCATCTTATAAGTCATTTTTAAGATTTACTAGACAAACTCAAGTCTATCTCATTTTTTAATTTAAGGAACGGGTTTTAAGATTAAGATTAGCTAAAATCATAATTTTTATGTTCTTGTATAATTCATGTGTTAAGATTAAAATTAGCTGAAATTGAGATTGTATATTCATATATAATTTAATAATCTTATCTATAAATAAATATCTCTGTTCAATAAAATTTAATTGAGGAAACACGTCTTGAATATTTTGTTCCATTCAAATGCATTTTGCTTTTAGCATGTCTTTATCACAATATTAACAAGACATCAAATTCCCAATTCTACTTTTTAGTTCGTTCACTTGGTATTGGGGAATTTAGCAGTCCAGTAATAGAGTTTGAGACCTTAAATACGGCGTCGGTTTACCTTTTGGCCGGAGTGTGGGGTTTACTTTTATGTTTCGTTTTTCGTCAAGTCAACGTAAATAAATAAGAAAAATAAATACTTAAACCTAGTTCGGGCTACCTAACGGTCCGGCCGCCACAGTTCTCAATTTTCCCGCCCAACTCCCAATTCCCATGGCCACTAATTACAATCTCTCATTTTCCAGACAACCCCAAATCCCTAATCCTGAAACATTGCAGAACCACCAGAGATCTCAATCAAATCCATGTCTTCCTCCTCAAAACCCGCCGCCACTTCGACCCTTTGGTCGCCGCAACCCTCCTCGAATCAGCCGCCTTACTAGTACCAACCACCGGCATGGACTGCGCCGTTTCAATTTTCGCAAACATGGTTAGTCCCGATTCAGGGGCATAGAATGTCATGATAGGAGCCTTCACAGAGAACCAATCCCCGCAAAAAGCTGTAATCTTGTTCGTGCAAATTCTCGAAAATGTTTGCCTTGTACTCTTAAAGCTTGTTCTCAATTACGTGGAATGGGAGAGGGGAAACAGGTTCATGCCCAGGTTGTGAAATGTGGGTTTGGTTCTGATGGGCTTTGTTTGAACACTCTAATCCAAATGTATGGAAATTGTGGTGACATTATTCTTGCCAGGAAACTGTTTGATGGAATGTGTGAAAGGGATATTTTTACTTGGAATTCAATGTTGTCGGGGTATGTTAAGAACCGGTACGATGAGGATGTCAATCATTAGGTTATTCTTTGAAATGAGGGAATTGGATGTTGGATTTAACTATATAACATTTCTCAGTGTTTTGCCGGCTTGGGGTAGATTGGGTGACGTAGACCTGGGAGAGTGGATTCGTGAGTTTGTAAGGAAAAATGGTCTGGGGAAGGGAATAGTATCTTAATCACTGCTCTTGTTGACATGTATTCAAAACGCGGTGAGATGGATAAAGCACGAAACTTGTTTGATGGACTGGTTCGGAAGAATGTCATTACTTGGAGTGCAATGATCTCTGGTTATACTCAGTCAAGGAGATGTAAAGATGCACTTGATCTTTTTAATGAGATGCAAAAGGCAAATGTAGATGCTAATGAGGTTACTATGGTCAGTGTGCTTTCTTGTTGTGCTGTACTTGGAACTTTGGAGACTGGTAAATGGGTTCATGTGTATATTGAGAGGAAGAAGATTAAGATTGCCCTCAATCTTGGAACTGCACTTATAGACTTCTATGGAAAATGTGGATTAATGGATGGTGCAATTGAAGTATTCCAAAATATGTCTCAGAAAAACGTGTACTCATGGACAGCACTGATTCAAGGTTTTGCTAATAATGGACAAGGAAGGAAGGCTCTTGAGTTCTATCAGAAAATGAGGGAAAGTGACATCGAACCAAACAATGTGACTTTTATTGGGATTCTTTCTGCCTGCAGTCATGCAGGTCTGGTGAGTGAGGGTCGTGAATTCTTTATCAGCATGAGTAGAGACTTTGGCATTGAGCCAAGTTCGGAACACTATGGGTGCATGGTAGACATTCTTGGTAGGGCCGGGTTGATTGAAGAGGCTTGTCGTTTTCTAAAGGAAATGCCCATCCAACCCAGTGCTGTGACTTGGAGAACATTGTTGGCTTCATGCAAGGTGCATAAGAATGTTGAGATAGCAGAAGAATCATTGAAGCACTTGGTTGAACTGGAGCCCATGCATAGTGGGGATTACATACTCTTGTCTAACATTTATGCATCCGTTGGGAGGTTGTCGGCCACCATGAGAACGTGAACTGAGATGAAAGAGAGAGGAATCAAGAAAATGCCTGGCTGTAGTTTGATTGAATTGGAAGGACAGATTTATGAATTTCTAGCTGAAGCTAAATTACATCCGTGTAAGGCAATTTATAACGCAACTGAAGACATGATCCGACGAATCAAGGCAGCTGGCTATGTGCCCAATATATCAGATGCAAGATTCGACGCCGAGGAGGACAGGGAATCTGCAGTGTCACATCACAGCGAGAAGCTCGCTATAGCATTTGCTCTTTCTAAAACTCCTCGTGGAACCACAATTAGAATTTCCAAGAATCTTAACAGTTTGTACAGATTGTCATAATGCGGCAAAAATAATATCAAGGGTATATGATAGAGAAATTGTACTTCGTGATAGGAATCGTTTTCACCACATCAAAGAGGGATGCTGTTCCTGCAACGACTATTGGTAACATTGCGGCCAGATTCAAGGCTATGTATAATGTAAAGAAAGGTCTATTCCGTTTTCCCAGTTCTGTTAATTTCATTTGGTTTCAGTTAATTTCCATCATACACAAACATTGTTATTTCATCTGCCGTGTGCTTTAGGATGTTTTTCTACAAGCATTCAGCTTATTGACTTGAGGTTTATTCGGTTTGAATCACAAGTAGAGCCCATCAACGGAAAATGGAATAAAGGATATTCTATTCGAGATACAATACAATCAAATTAACAGTAAAAGTCAGAATTTCATCAGCGCTGTCTGATGGGACCACTAGTTCATGACTCTCCCTGTTGGCTAGGGGAGGCCGGATTCAGATTATCTGTCACTATTACTTTTGTTCTTGTCCTGTATATGATAAATACATTCATTCATTTTTTAAGTCCCATTTTTTAAATATAAGTCCTATTTATTGACTAAATAGATGTTCATAAAATAAAGTAATAAGAACAGGTCAACAAAACTAATTCCTGAATTATTCAAGTCTGCTTCGGAATGGTATTGTTTCGATGCAGAGCCTTCTTTAAAAAAAAAAAAAAAAAAAACTTGTTCAGCTCTCTCTCTTTTTCCCCGTTTTCTCTCATTTTCAGAGAACTCTTTCAGAATGAATGTATCCAAAGTTGCTTCTCCTGGGAATTAATGGTACTGGGTTTTGTTTCCCTCCTACCGAAAAATTGACGTTGAATTTCAAGGCCAGTAATCAGATTGCTATGCAATTTCTCCCCTTGTCTTAGGAACAGTTAAACATCACCTTCAGGGATGTTTCTTTCTCACAGACCATAATCACCTTCAGAGATGTTTCTTTCTCACTATTTCTTTCTCACAAACCATAGTTCATGTCCTTTAACCAAATCTACCCACATCATGGAACTTTCGGTGCACGGAAATGTTATAGCGTTGCTCCACGATCCCTTATAATTTTGGCGGACAGGGGGCGGTATGTGGCTACTACCAACAAAAGTGTTCACTAGCTTGTATGGACACCAAAAGACGAATTTTATTGATAAAAAAATGTCGTCAAAATGTGTTCCTGGGCTAAGAGCCTGTTCCCGACTGAGCTATCTTCAGCCTCTTATCCCTGTGAAACACACCATGGTTGTCGTTTTCTTTTACAAGTAGGGTGGTTAATAACATTGGTTGAAGCAGAAGAAGAAGCTTTTTGGCTTGTTTTCCACCTCTGCTTTGGGGGTTTCCCCACAGTCATCACGCACTGTCATTAAGGAACTTGTATCCGGAGATTCTGGTGGCAAGATGGTGTTCTTTGATGTCAAAAGACGAGGAGGAATAGCTGGTTCAGGAGGAGCAATGGTGGATAGATAATTCAGTATCATGTGAATTATTTGAGTGAAATTAGGCCGAGCATTTGCATCTTCTGTCCAGCATGAAGTCAGAATGATGGCCAATTCTTCCGGCAAGTTTTCAGCACTAGGTCTCACGTTCTGAAAAGTTAATATACACCATCTTAGTTACAAGTCTTCAACGCTTTCAGGGAGAACTTAATCAAAATTTTAGTTGGCACAACATACTTTTTGAGTGAATAGACCAGAGGTCACTACCTTAAAGGCAGCTGCATATGCAGCCTGAAGATTTGACATGCCTTCAAATGGTAACTTGTTGTGTAAAAGCTCCCACAACACAATTGCAAAGCTATAAGCATCCACCTTATGATTGTAGTGCTTTTTCTCTCCCTGCCTTAAGGTGACAGTGCTATATAACTGCCAAGAAAGTAACGAGTATAAGGGGAAGCACTTAAGAGAGAAGGTAAATTATAAAAAATCCATTTTTTTTCCAAATAAACAAAAGCAACCATTCGCCTTCCTTTAGTTCAGTACCTCGGGAGCCATCCAACGATATGTTCCTGTCTCAGCAGTCATCATTTCTGTCAATGACTCTTCTCTAGCTAGTCCAAAATCAGCTAGTTTCACAGTTTTGTGATCCTCAGTCAAGAGCAAGTTCTCTGAAAAGTAAAAAAGTAACTTAAGTTGTGAGCGTTTTAACAAATTTGAAGTCCCATCCTAACCACTAAACATAAAAAAAATAAAGGGATGACCTTCTTTTCAAGCCATACGACCTGACTCTACACTGACACAAGTACCATTTGGCTGACATAACATTTATACTACCTAATGATACCAATTACGTCTGAGGATCATGGGAAGTGAAATTGTCAAATTCTCTCAAAACTGACATAGCCATAAGATGGAAGATTTCATTTCTTATTTTGGGCATAAGGAATATCTGTACATGCTAATCAGTTCAATAAGCCTTTTAAGACAAACTTGTAGTGACAACGGTGTTTGAGAAAATTATCGTATCGATGGGTTCACGACTACTCAATAAGGTGAAAGCAGAATTGCCATCCTAAATTAGCTACAATGCATTATAGGTGAAAGGCCAGAAAGATTTGTATGATGTCACTAATCAGCAGGCATCATTAGCGGATGACGTTAATGTTCAAAAAGGTCCCATTGGGCATAGAATTAGTGAATGACCTCTTGGAACATTAGTTAGCAAACGACCTTGTCAAAAAATAGTGGCTTAAACTTTGTACATAGTGAGTTCTCTATTAATCGGTAGGGTGATAAAAATATTACCAGGTTTCAGGTCACGATGGATAATCCCATGAGAGTGCAAGCATTCCATGGCTCGAGCAATATCAAGTGCAAAACCAATAGCTACATGTTTGTCCAAGCACCTTGGCCGCATACTGCGTAGGTATTTCCGCAGGGTCCCTCCCAGCAAAAGTTCGGTGACTATAACCATCTCTGGCTCTCTGCAGGCACCAATAAACTGTTGACACACAAATTTCCAACACCCAGCTTTAGTAACAATGATTTGTTATTCACTGAAAACTGTTTAATAGCCTGCAACTTATATTATGTCTAATGAAGCAAACTTATAATAACATCCGAGAGCTCAACCTTCACTAAGTTCTTATGTTGGACCCTAGACAACATTGCAACTTCCCTAGCAAATCGTGCTTCTCTCCTAGCGATCTCCTCCAGGGTCTCTCCCTTGTGAACAATCTTAATGGCGACGGTCTGGTTCTTATATCTGCAAAGGAATCCAACCAAGTTGATTAAGACACAGTAACATAAGCAATCGCAAAAAGCATCAAGGAAAATCCTTTGCATCAATTTGGATAACAGCAAGAATTTCCTTCTAACATTTTTCTCCGCTCTCTCACTCTTTAGTCTTTCCCTATTTTTCTTCTGTTTGTACTGCTTCCCGTCTGGATCATTTCTCCTAAGCTCTTAAATTATAAAGAAAATTTAACCTACATCATAGACGAGCTTAATTCACATACCAAAAACGGCCCACAAGCAAGCAAGCAGAGGCGTTCTGACAACAGATTACAATGGCAGAAGCCTAGACTTAAGGTTTTGATGTGCAAAACAAGAAGATGAAGCGAAAGTCTTGATAAGGGAATAAACTTACTTGCCCTCATGCACTTTGGCATGAGCTCCCTCACCAATCTCCGGGCCAACGAAAAGAAGATTGGGATCAACTAACCATCTGGCATCTAATCTAAACTCATCAACTGAGTAAAATTCACTCCCAGATTCCATATTTTCAAAGGACAGAATTTAGCATCTGCACTATACGCCGACCTTTTCAACGCAACCCCAATTGAAACACAAATCATAAGCTCACTCACAAAGACAAAGTAATGAAGGGCTTATTTACAGTGTTGAGTGGATAAGCTGACAAACAAACAGAGAAGTAAAACAAGACATGCTCTGTGCAGTGTCCTGCTACTAACCACATCTCAAGAATCAGGTCCGGTGATCAAAACTCAGAGATTTTAATGTTCACAAGTCCTTTTTAACGCAAAAGTAAAGGAACCCCACGTGGGTATAGAGAGAGAAAGTGAAAGCTGAGACCTGAGGCCAAAGAAAGCTAAGAAACAAAACTCAAACCCCAAAAAGGTTACTTTCAAATACACGGGGAGAAGAGAAGAATCTCCCCCAGAAAGGGGAACAGAGTAAGAGACCAATCAACCAAACTTCAACTCAAAATCAATCCTCTCCTTGCCCCTCTATACCTCCTATCTCATAAACATTTTCTTCCTTTTTTTTTTTTTCCCCCTTCCCACCAAAGAGTTTAGTTTAAAAGGAGAAATGGGCTTAACAGTTTATTTAATAAGCGCAAGTTCAGAGCTCGACTCCTGATCTAGAGACAAAATCATAAAGGAATCGAGAAGGTCTTCAAGAGAGAGGGAGGCGATATTTTATGGGTATTGTAATAAAGACTGTGGGAGCCCATAAAAACTAATCGAGAGCACATGCCAACTAAATCGTGTCAGACAGTGGGACACCCGGCACTAGGAGTTGCCTGGACCCGACCACTCGGGGACCATCTGTCCTTCTTTCCGCCTTCTACTTCCCAAGTAAAATAAAACACCCCTCGTCAAGCTTTCGAATCTGGACTGACTTCCCTCACTTATGTTTATTTACATTCTCTTCGCCATTTTGTAGGGATCGTTTTGTACTTTGGAGGGAACGTGAAGAAGAAGACATAGTAGAGCATAACACCACCTAAATCAGATATTGCTGCAATTTCTGTGAATTTGGGAACTAGAGGGAAATTAAAGAGAGTTGTAAACTCCGTTTTACAAATATTAGAATCTCATAATAAGTCGTTTAAAGATAGTATATAACTTCTACATACATCACATAGTTCCAAGAGAGAATCCCATTACACAAACGACTAGCTTCAAGTATTTGACCCAAATTGCAACTTTCTATTAAATCAAAGATCAGTGGCACTCAAGGGCCCAAAGCATTCTAAGGTGGTTGGCCTGTACTCGCAGTATTATCCGCAGTGACATTAGGATCCAGAAGGGACAGTCTTGTAAACGGTGTTGGGGCATCGTTCGTAGGTAAATTTTTAGTAACGATCAAACTTAAACTTATGCTTCGTTGATTGAATTCAGCCCTCTCCAAATATGAATTGCAAAGTTGCTTAGGACATTCATCCACTTAACGACGTTTAAGTTAGAGGTCAACTACTACGTCCATTGCAATCTGGGGACCAATTCAACTCGAGGATTTGGGGGCGCTATTCGAGTCTTCCAGGGAAGAACCCACCTTGAAATGAGAGGGATAAAGATTACCATGATTTGTGATACAGCCAATAAAGAAAGTAATTTAAAATTTTTATCCAATTATCTGAAATACATTATAATCAGGACAAAACTGCAAATTACTGAACTTCTTCATACTTTACATTTCATCTATATTCTCACTGAATTGTTGTTGTAAGTAACAATTTGCAAGTTGAACAAAAATATATGATAGATGATATTATTAAACAATAGAAAATGTAAAATTTAGGTGATTTTATGTTACAAAATTTCAAACATTTATGTTAAGTTATTAGAAACATGGATATATCAAGAAATTTGGAATTGTTTTCTTTGAATTAATTATAAAATATATTAAGAAATTAAAAAAAAGCTTACAAGTCATGAATGCCACAAATCCATCCAAAGTTGATGAGATGAATGAATGTTGTCTATCAAAGATTATCAAATAAAAGGGCTTCAAACAGCCTTATTGCTCCTAACTATGGTAGGTCTTACAAAGATCACTTTGGGCTCAAATTTTCACCGAAGTTGATCGCCAACACCCTTTGCACGACACTTACTTATATCTGCTTAAGCAAGACTTTAAGCTTTAACAACTCTTGAGGTGTTTACCTCACACCCTCGAAGAAACAACGCTACAAAGGCAACCAGAAAACAAGAGAGATATGATAAAACCAACCTTTATATTACTTTCTCTCAAAATAATCTAAGGAATGGTCTCTCTGACTGAATGAGGAGAGCAAAGCTGAAATGAACTATATATAGGCACTTTAGCTTGGAAGCCAAGTGACATTCAAAATCTTACTTAAATTGAACTGTATAAGATCATGCTAAGATCACGTTTATCTCTAGTAGATTACATCACACGGACCAATTGGATGACACCTTCATCCAAGTAGGACTCTAATTAATAAGATAGAATATACAAGATAACAGAAAGATAGAGTTTACATTTAAATAGGAAATTAACATTCTTATCTTTGGAGATCTCCGCTATCTTCAGATGTTGAGTCCCACTGTAACTCTAACTCCTAGTTGTCACCACATCATCCAAAATCTCCTTACGATCTCTATCTATTGATGATGCGAAGCCCACATAACATACTAGCCTAATCTAATGCTTCCCACAATAAGTCTACTAGTTATGGTCCATTCATCTAAGCATGAGCCAAGTCCTTAGTCTATTAAGTTTTTAGCTTGAATCAAGTCAATTTTCATAAGGTCTGATATTCTACTAAAATTTGCACCAACAGCAAGTTCGCTAGTTGTGATCCATTCATCCAAACATGGGTCGAGTCCTTAGTCCATCAAGTCTTTAGCCTGGGTCGAGTCAATCTCCATACGGTTTGAGACTCTACTAAAATTTGCACCAATTATGATCCCACTCGCCCATGTTTGCCTTAGTATTTTCGTCTACCTCCCTCATACGTGTAAACCAACTAATGTCTAAGGCGCATCGTGAAAGTCACTGAGAAGTGCTCCAAAATTTAAGAGTCTAACAAACCACCCCCACTAGATGGATTTGACGCCCTCGTCAAATTAATCTGTTGGCACTCCTCCACGAGTGGTTTCTTCAAAGACTCTTTAGTCAGCTCTTAAAGATGGTAGCAAGCCTTCATATCGATTGGCACTTCACCTATTTACTATTTTCCTAATCCATTGGGTTGTCTTTGCTTCCACTTGGACTCACCTTCTCAAGGCTCATCGCTCCTACCAAAGACATGCTAAGAAGAGCTCCATCCGCCGAGCTTTTCCTGTCACCTTGATCCTTCGCGATCTTGGCAATGATATGCTCCTTACATGCCTTCTATTTCGGGCTTTCTAGAGCATAGTTTGGCTCTTTTTCAATGATTATAGCCAAAATTTGTGATATCGGTATTGTAGTCTCCTTCGTCCCACCAATGAATCTACAACAATTAATAAAGAAAGATTTTTTATCATGCATAATCATCATACATGCCAAACTTGGGGTACAACATCGTCTTTGTTGCATTAAGGAAGTTGATCCCTAATATCATTTCGAAATCCTCAAGTGGTACGACCATGAAATTAATCTTGGCATGCCAAATCTCTATGCTTACTGGGACGTTGTAAGTAGCTCCCATCACTGCTTGTGCCTTACCCATAGGTTCTTAACTTTGTCAGGGTCTTAAACACTCTAAGCCCCAACTTGCGCACCATCCTTTCTGCCACGAAGGAATGTGACGCACCCATATCTACTATCATGGTCACCTCTATCTCATTAACCTATGTTCTCACATATATTACGTCATCATAGGGATTAGGTTCTTTACTAACCACATTTAACAACAAAGTTGGATTTATCATTGAAAACGAAATGAGAATAAAATAAAAAGTTTGTGATGTAATTGTTGTTTTTCCCTTTTTCATTGATTGTATATATATATATACAAAAGTTTCTATTTTTGGTACATTATACAAGGGAATATTTACATCTAAGTTTGTTACAACATAATGACATATTATTGAGTGTCTTGCAGGTGCATTCCTTTGCCATGAGGATGCTAAATATTCTGATGAATAATTGATTTTGCGCTGGAGTTGTATTTTAAGCTACTACTTGGGCCTGTTTCATTCTCAGCATCGTTTTGCCCTAAAAGCATTTGGTCTCTTACATCCCTTCTCAAACGAGACCTGGGATTTGTGACAAGGTTGAGTTTGGATAATAAGTAAGAAAATCATGTCATTGGTAAGGGCTTTGTGAGTAAGTCAGCTACTTGGTCTATTGTACTGACATATATGACTTCTAGGACACCATCCGAAACTTTGTCTTGGATAAATTGGATGTCAATTTCAAAATGTTTAGTGCGAGAGTGAAACACCAGATTGAGAGCTAAAGATCGAGCACTATTATTGTCGCACCATAAGGTAGACTTTTGAGATGAGGTGAACCCTAGTTCATAAATCAAGGAGAGTAGCCAGATGAGTTCAGTAGAGACCTGTGAAAGGGCTCGATACTCTGCTTCAGTACTAGAGCGAGCGAGCAAGCGACTGTTTCTTCGAGTTCCAGTATACAAGATTCCCCCGAGGAAGACACAACCACTGCTTGTGGACTTCCAGTCATCAGGAGAGCTAGTCCAGTCCAAATCACTGAAAGCTTGAAGATAATTAGGAGAGGATGAGGGTCGAAAATGAAGCCCTAGATCAATTATCCCTTAAAGATAACGAAGAACCCTTTTTAAGGCAATCTAATGTGTAGTGGATGGATTGGTAAGAAATTGGCTTAATTTATTAACTGTATAGCTAATATCTGGCCTTGTGTTGCAAAGATATTGAAGAGTTCTAACCAAGCTGCGAAACAATGAAGGGTCAAAAAAGGATAGACCATCATGGTGTTAAAGCTTGGACCCAGTGGAGAAGGGAGTGGCACATGGTTTGCAAGAGGACATATTGACGCGTTGAAGCAAATCCCACACATACTGACTTTGAGATAAATACAACCCTGAGGCATTTCGGTAAACCTCGAACCCAAGAACAAAATTTAGGCTTCCTAGGGTCGTGAGAGCAAACTGAAAGTTTAGCTTAGTAATAAGCCCCTGTATAGCTTTCTGAATGTTTCCCGTAAGGAGAATGTCGTCAACATAAACGAAAGCAATGAGAAGTAAACCATTATGCCTGTAATAGTAGAGAGAAGTGTCAGACCTGAAGTTGATAAATCCCCAAGTGTCAAATATGGTCTTGAGTGTCTGAAACCAGGCTCTAGGAGCTTATTTCAAACCGTATAGAGCCTTGGAGAGATGACAAACATAAGTAGGTTGAGTGGAGCTTTCAAAACCATGAGGTTGGCTTATGTAGACAACTTCCTATAAATCACCATTTAGGAATGAATTGTTGACATCAATTTGTTGAATGTTCCAATTATGTGAGACGGTAAGAGACAACATCACCTTGATTGTTGATGCTTTGACTACTGGACTAAAAGTCTTAGAATAGTCAATGCCAAGGGTTTGATTGACCCCTTGGCAACAAGTCTCGCCTTATACTTGTCCATAGACCCATCAGCTCGGTATTTGGTGAGAAAAACCCATTTAGTGCCCAATATATTCATGTTGGGTTCAAAAGGAACCAAGGTCCAGGTTCGGTTTTTGTGGAGGGAATTGATCTCATTTCTCATAACATGAGTCCACATAGGATCTTGAAGAGCTTGAGACACAGAGGTAGGATAAGATGAGAAGGCAGCATAGTAGGTTTTAGGTTTAAAAATGCCATATTTGGATCGTGTTTCCATTGGGTGGATAGTTTGTGTTGGGGGAGGGCGAGTAGGAATAGGGGTTGGTTGAGTAGGCTGTGGATGAGGGGGTTGAGTATGCTATGTATTAGTGGAAGGGGAGGGAGTAGGTAAAGGAAAATTAACAAAATAGTTAGATAAAAGAGTTACCTGAGAATGATTGTTGAAGCAAGGAGGCACAAAAGACAATGCTATCGATAGTGGAGTGCTTCAAAATGAGGCTTTAAGATAGGCAGTAGGAGCTAAAACAGAAAGAGGTAAGCCTTTTAGGTTTTGAGCCGTTTGAGGCTTGGTGGGAAAAAGAGATGGGTATGGAAATTCATGTTCATTAAAATCAACATGACGGGAGACAAAGACTCTGCCAGTAGGACTAAGACACTTATACCCTCTATGAAGGGGGTTATACCTCGAAAATACACATTTGGTGGTGTCAAAATCAAGCTTATGTTTGGAGTAATAGCGTCAGTAAGGGTAGCAACTGTAGCCAAAGGAATTGAGGTGAAGATAATTGGGACATTTGTGATATAGAATTTCAAATGGGGATTTATTTTAGAGATATGAGGTGGGGAAATTTATTAAGTAAGCTGCAGTGGAAAAGGCTTCAAGCCATAGGGTGAGAGGCATATTGGCATGGGAAAGTAAAGTTAAACCAGTTTCTATAATATGGCAGTGTTTCTTTTCTGAAACACCGTTTTGTTGGTGAGTATGGGGACAACTGAAATTATGGTGAATACCAGTCTGATTTAGAAAAGGTAAGAAGGCTTTGTATTCTCCCCATTGTCTGTGTGGATTGCTTTGATTTTATGCTCAAGCTACAGTTCAATATAAGTCTTGAATCGAATGAAAGTGGTTAATGCCTCATATTTAAATTTAAGAGGGTAAAACCATGAAAACCGGGAATAGGCATCAATAAAAGTAGACTTTGTGACCTTCACTAGATGGGTAGGGAGAGGGTCCCCAAATATCAGAGTACACAATCTCAAGAGGTTTAGTGATAGTGATATCATGTGTATCAAAAGGAAGTTGATGTGATTTACCCTGCCTACATGAGTCATAAAATTGAAGATTACTGGGATTAAGTTTTAAGTTCATTGATTTTGAAACCAGATGAAGTACATTTTTGGATGGGTGACCAAGTTTAGCATGCTAAACATTGGCAGCTTTTTGAACATTATGAGCTTCATATTTATTGATTACACAAGCATTTGATGGTCTAGAAGAAAAAGCCTGAGAGAAACCCAAAATAGGAACTGGGGTTGGAGATTGTGATTGAGTGGTGGCTTTAAGACTATAGAGGCCATCTCGAAGCACTCATCTAACCAGAATTGTCCCTAAAACCTTGTCCTTAAACAAACAATAATTGTCAGTAAACTCAACGGTAATCTTGTTATCCTTTGTTAATTTAGAGATACTTAAGAGGTTTTTAGTTATCTGAGGAACATGAAGAATTTCTTTTAAGGCTAAGGTGGTGTTTTTATTGTCATGAAACTGAATGGAAGAGGAGCCTGTATGAGCTATAGAGAGAGCATGACCATTACCCACAGTAAGATGATCCTTGCCTTCATACTCAGAGCTAACTAATAGATTGTTCAAGTCGGATGTGACATGGTTTGTAGCACCACTGTCTACAAACCATGATGAGTCACTACTAGGATCTGTAGGAGTGTATGTAGAGGCCTGATTGTGAGCAATAAAAGTCTGGGGACCAGAACCATGTTGCTGAAAACTACTTGAAGCGTGCTGAGGTTGATTTTGTGATCTCCAGTTTTGTGAGCTTTGGGAACCTTGCCAAGTTTGGTCAAAACGCTTGTAACATTTGAGAGCATCATGACCAGGTTTTTGACATAACTGACAAAAAATTCTTCCAACTCTAGTCCATCGACCATTTCTTCCACGATCTCCTCTTCCTCTATAGCCTGGCCTGCTTCCTTGATTTGGCTGTCTGTGAGAGCTGTTATCTTTGTTATAGGAAGCAATGTTAGTTGTAGTTGCTGTGACAGTAGCTTATGTAGTGTAGCACCCCACTCCCATAAGACCCGAACCCGACATCGATGAGTGATATCCGAATTCGTGCCCCGTGAGGGTAACGTGCTAGAACACTCAATCAGTCAAAACTCGGTATATATTTTTTCATTTTCAAACAATGCACACTATTACGAAAAATCAATGATAAATTTGGGCCCGTTTCAATCGTAAACTTTTCCAATCACAACAATACAATCATTAGAATTTCAATGCCATTTAGGCCCATTACAAAAACAGAAGATTTGTAGTAAAAAATTCATTACATTGTACTATCATTTACACCCTCTTTAATACGGAAAATTATTACAAAACAGAATGCTGGAATACCCAAATTATAATAATTGCAGAAACTCCGTCTGATACAAAATAAAGAAAACAAATGCAGACGCGAACTGATCCCAACCCCTATCTTTCACTTGCATGCTGTAAGTATACTCCCGTTGGCCTAACGGGGTATTCTTTCGATCCTAAAAAATATTTACAAATTTTGGGTGAGTTTTGCGAAC
>JAOSBK010000006.1:36259754-36276576 GCA_027568895.1 Erythroxylum shatona | reverse complement strand
ACATGCATAACCAAACAAATTGTCTTTACTTTCTAATTTCTTCAAAATTTTACACTTTCACTTTCTATTCCTTGATTTCAACTTCCATTTCAATTATCTCATCCACTTAAACTTTCATAACCAAAACTAATCTTCACAGTTATCAAAACCAATAAATTCTTTTTCTCATCAATTTCCTCAAGGTATAAAGACTTCTATAACACAATTCATATCCGAAAATACTTATTGAATTCATTTTTAATATTTCTAATTTCCACCGAAAGTTCGGGGTCCAACAGTAACGGGATGTTACATGTAGAGAGAGTGTTGAGTTGTTCAATCCGAGTATCATGCATCATCAATGTCTATTGAGTGTCTTGTAAGGTATAAGCCTTCATGGTGTGAGTGAGAAAGATAACCACCGGATCATATTCACGGCCTAATCCATTTAAAGCACTTAGGATAAGTTCATGCTCAGGAACTGGATGACCTGGGACCAAGAAAGAATTTCCAATTGATTTAAT
Organism: Erythroxylum shatona; assembly: GCA_027568895.1. NCBI lineage: Eukaryota > Viridiplantae > Streptophyta > Magnoliopsida > Malpighiales > Erythroxylaceae > Erythroxylum > Erythroxylum shatona. The sequence continues at coordinate 36,276,073 of JAOSBK010000006.1, read as the reverse complement.
CTTATGTATATATTCTAAAATGCTAAGAGCACCTTTTTGTATTATAGAGAGTTGTTTCTTAAGTTGCAAGACATGAACCATGGATATCTGGGCATACAACCTCTCGAGCATTTGCCATACCTCAAGTGAGGTAGAGGATGTGTTAACCTGTCTAATCACATCATCACTAATGGTGGAGAGCAACCACCAAAGGAGAAGTTGATCAAAATGTTTCCAGACTTGAAAATATGGATTTGATGAAGGCTAAACTTTTGCAGTGATGGAAGTGGTGCTAATGATTGGATTAGGTGGTGAGATGCCTGGTGTGATGAAGATTTCAAGCTTTAGGGCATGTATAACTGCTAGAACCTATGCATGCCAGTTGATGTAGTTATTTCGATCCAACTTAATAGGTAAGTTGAAATTAAGAGTTTTAGCAAGTGCAAGAAAATCTAGAGAAGGCATATTTGTGGTGGTTGTTTGGTGAGGTTCAGAAGGATGATTGGCAAAAGAAGATGCTTCTAAAACGTAAGCCATGGACATTTGTCCTTCAAAGCTCTGATACCATGAAAACGAAATGAGAATAAGATTAAAAGTTTGTGATGTAATTGTTGTTTATCCCTTTTTCATTGATTGTATATATATACAGAAGTTTCTATTTTTTGTACATCATATAGGGGAATATTTACAGCCAAGTTTGTTACAACAGAATGGCATATTATTGAGTGGCTTACAGGTGCATTCCTGTGCCATGAGGATGCTAAATATTCTGATGAATATTTGATCTTGGACTGGAGTTGTATTTAAAGCTGCTACTTGGGCCTGTGTTATTCTTAGCATTGTTTTTCCCTAAAAGCATTTAGTCTCTTATAAGCATCATCTGAAGATTCTCCCTCTTCTTTGGTTATCAGGGCATTTAACATCTCTTTGCTCGAACATTCTCTTGCATAATGTGATTCATCACACAGATAACAAGCAATCTTACCTTTTTTTGGTGGATGTTTCCCCACTTTTAGAGCCACCATGTTGTTTTCTTTTTCCGTTAAAGTCTCCCTTCTTCGAATCCTTCTTCTTCTTCTTCCCCTCGGTATTCTCCTATTGAACATGGCCTTTTCCCTTCGCAAAATGAAAGGAGCTTGCCTTAGTTTCCTTCATGCTCGAAAGTCCACCAAGGCATCAACAACCACGATTGCACTAATCATATGCTTCACATTTTGCCTTTACAACTCCATTTGCACCCATTGTTGTAACCTGGAAAAAAAATTGAAGAGCTTGTCCTTGTCTGAGATGTTTTCAATATCAAATAATGGAGAACTAAAAGACTTAACATAGTCTCTTATTGAACCTTTTTGTTTCAGTTTCTTCAAGGCATTCCTCGCAAGCCATGAAGTATTCAACGAAAGAAATTGATCATTCAACTCCTTCATGAGCTCCCACGTATCCATGGGAGTTCTACCCATACTAATCTCCGTAGAGGTCCTTGTTTTCTATTAGAGCTTGGCATCTCCATCCAAGTACATAGCTGTCACATTGACCTTCTCAGTATCGGGCACCCTAACATTTGTAAAGTACTGCTCTATATCCCATAAGAAACTGTCAAGCATCTTGGTGTCCCGAACGCCTTCGAACACCTTAGATTCACGAACCTTCATCATTGAAGGTTTTGCTGATAAGCTTTCCATATGACCAACATCTACTACAATGGCACACTTCAACACTATGATCTCGAATTGGGCCTCCTTATGTGCCTTTAACAAATCTGTCATTTATTGTTGTAACTATAGAATCTGATCTTCTATCGCCTCAAATCGCAATTGATAAGATGGGACCTCCTCCTTTCTCACAGGAATCAATCCAATGAGTGCCTCTACCACGTTAGTCACTTGTTTTGTCAAGTTGCCTACTATTATACCAAAATTAGGCTCTGATACCAGTTATTACAAAAGTCACCTTGGGACTTGAACTTTCACCGAAGTTGATCGCTAACACCCTTTGCATGGTAGTCTTACTTTGGTCCGCTTAAGCAAGATTTCAACCTTCAATAACTCTTGAGGTGTTTACCTCGCACCCTCAAAGAAACAATGCTACTAAGGTAATAAGAAAATAAAGGCAACCAGAAAACAAGAGAGATACGATAAAACCAACCTTTATATTACTTTCTCTAAAAAGAATATAAGGAATGCTCTCTCTGACTGAATGAAGAGAACAAAGCTGGAATAAGCTATATACAGGCACTCTAGCTTGGAAGTCAACTTACATTCAGAATTCTACTTAAATTGAACTGCCTAAAATCGTTCTAAGATTACATCTATCTCTATTAGATCACATCACATAGACCAATTGGATGACACCCTCATTCAAGTAGGACTTTAACTGATAAGATAGAATCTACAAGATAACATAAAGGTAGAGTTTACATTCAAATAGAAAACTAACATCCTTATCCTCGAAGATCCCAGTTATCTTTAGATGCTGAGTTCCACTGCAACCTTAACTCCTAATTGTCGCCACATCATCCAAGATCTCCTCACAATCTTTATCTGTTAATGATGTAGTGTGATCTTACCGAAGCCCATATACACACTGGCTGATCCAATTCTTCCCATAATAAGTCCGCTAGTTGTGATCCATTCATCCGAGCATGAGCCAAGTTCTTAGTCCATCAAGTCTTTAGCCTAGGTCGAGTTAATCTCTACAAGATTCAAGACTCTACCAAAAATCACACCAATTCTGATCCTACTTGCCTATTTTTGCCTTAGTATTTTTGCATGCCTACCTCATACGTGTAAGCCAACTAACCTTCTGCCTAAAGCACGTCATAAAGGTCACTAAGAAGTGCTCCAAAGTTCAAGAGTCTAATAGTAGGCTACAGATACAGTAACATAACATTACCTATTAGGTGTAGGTCTAGTGAGGATAGACAGAGGAACTAGCTTAAACTACATATTATTGTTTGTAACTTGACTTATTGTAACATTTATCTCTCGATTGAAAAGGGTATAATGACATTTTCCATATGTGCTAACTACATCAAGACACTAATTATAAGAGCCTTTAGTTAATATATGTATATTACCTTCACCATCAGAGATATATGACTGATTGCAAGCTCTAATTAGATAAATGTTCTCATCAGTAATGCAAGCACCAAATTATTCTTTTTTCATAGATGGTCTAATTGATTAAAAAAAATTTAATTGAAGACATGTATGTATTCAACTAAAATGGAGTTGGTAACTATCACGCACAAAAGTATGTCTACCACTCCCAATATATAGGAAATTAGTATGTTGATACTAATTTGACATTTATGAGTGATGAGGAGTGAAAAATAGCAAATCTAATTTCTTTTATTAAGGCCTGAAATTTGTAAATCATAACAATGTAATTCATTTGTTGAATGAAAAAGCACATGTATTTAGTGCCTATGGACTTTTGGGAGGCCAATAAGCACTTTTCACCATCACAAAAACCTTTTTTTTAAAAAAAAAATAGGAGTTTGGTTGTAAAAGAGAAAAGCATTTTTTTAATAGATATGACTTTTTTGACAAGCAAAATACAGCTTTTATGTGCTATTTTAGGTAGATTTTTAAATCAATTAATGAGCCTATTTTTGGTCCCTTTTGCCCTTATATTTTACACTTAATTCCCACAATACCCACAAACACATCTTCCTATTTATTATATATTTAACTATTTACTCAACTTGGATATTTATTTTGAGATTTATATAATATTATTTGGCTCTTTATATGTTTTAATATTAAATTTTGATATTAGTTTACTTATGTTATAATCTATATAAAAGATTTGGTTAGATATATTTTGATTTATATTTCATATGGTTTAAAATTATATAATAATTAATATATTGTGCTTTGTATATTGTTTAATATATTTAAATAATATTTATATGAATAAATAATTTTTATTACAAAACAAAATATAGTTAAAATTAAAAGTATTTTTTATTTTTATGTTGCCAAACAGTCTACTGTATGAAACTCTTTCAAAATAGCTCTTTTCAAAATTACAGTTAAACAGTCAACTGGCTTCTTAGAAAAGTTCTTATTATAAAAGATCTACAAAAAAAAACTCTACTGATAAATGCTCTACTGATATAAGCCCAACCAAACAGAGGCTTAGTAAGATAATGATTTTAAATATTATTGAAATTAGGATAAAACATGTGAGTGTATATGACTCCTTTTTATGCATTTAAATTTATGATATTATTAGATATAATTAAACATTTCAAGGTACTATTAATTTTTAACATAATTTGTTGTTAAAAAAAATGGAAGTAATTAAAAATTATAAGATCCTTTGTATGAAATCAAAAAAATTATTTTTCAAAAAAAGTTAAAGCTATAAATATCCATGTATAAGATATCCATATTAGAGATAGTTAACAAACATATCTCATTCTATTTGTTTGATTACGCAATATGTAACAAGAACAAGAATTGGAAATAATTAAAATCATAAAAAAAATCATTTGAATTTTTTTAAAAAGACAAAATTTAGAAAAATTAAGTAATAAGGGTTCAATTAACATTTTATTGGATAAATGACTCCCTTTTTTTTACTTATTTTTATCAAATTTGTTGTATTCTTGTCTCACGTCAGTGGTTATAAACATTTTTTTGTTTTTATATTAAAAGAAGTGTTTGTTAAGGCTTGAGTATTTGTCCCTTAATGCTTTGATAAGAAGATGGACCTGGGCAAAATTTGTGCAAGTCATTAATTCAAGTTGGGCTATTTCCTATCATTTTTCTGCCAAATTTGTTTACTTTTCTACTGGAAAGTTATTCTTTGACTGTCTTTACACATTTCTGTTTCTTTCAATTTTTAAACTTTACAAACACTGTCCATAATGTTATGAGCATTTTTTGAATTCGTCTCCATGATTTTTGCCTTACCCATAAATTCTTCTCCAACGTTTGATTTGGTTTTGTATTTTGGGTTTTATAATCATTTTTTTGATAGAAAAAGACTTTCAATAAATTGATAATACTTTCTCTCAAGGTGGCTATATTTTTGTGAATTCCAAGTTTTCGACCGTGAGTGCATGAATTCATCGACTAGTTGTGTTAACCTTGGGGAGCAAACGACATCATTGATTTGCACCACAATTGAGCCAAATTTTGTTTTCAAGGCAGTGGCTATACCATGATACAACTATTTAATAAGTTTTATTCTCTACTATATATTCATTTTTTACATATTAAAAGAAAAATTGCACAGTAGAAATCTACAATGGTCTTATCATTGAGCAAAGTCTTACGTGACCTCTTTAAACTCGAACCCTTGGATGGAACCAATTACAAATTTGGTCCTAAAAATTACTTCTTTTCTTTGTACAACTAGAAGTAGATTATTTGTTATTCATTGATCTTCTATCTATTAAAGTCACAACCTCTGAAACTCCTACGACTCTCACTAAAGAAGAAGCTAGGATAAATCGCGAAAAAGATAATAAAATAGCTAGAGGACATCTAGTAAACCATATGACCAACTCTCTATTTGATCTCTTTGTGAATAAAAAATCTATCAAGGTCATTTGAGACACCCTTAAAAAGAAGTATGGGGCAGATGATCCTAGAAAGGAAAATATATGATGGGAAAATGGTTGAAATTTTAGATGGTGGATGACAAACTAGTGTTAGACCAAGTTTGCAAATATGAGAACCTAGTAATTGATGTGCTACGTAAGGGCATGAAGATGGGTGAGACATTGCACATAAACGTGTTATTAAAGAAGTTTCCACCATTTTGGAGCGATTACATAAATCAATTGAATCACAAGTAAGAAGATATGATCTCCATGAGCTTATCAATCACATGAGAATTGAGGAGGCTAATCACCTTAAAGATAAGCCAAATTATGTTTCTTCCATTTTTGTCAAAGCTAACTTAGTTGAGTCTTCTAATGGTACTTCTAAGGACAAGTTTAAAGGTAAGGGCAATAAGAATCAAAAGGAATAGTAGCAGAAAAAAAACAAAACTAGTTTAAAAAAAGGTGATGGAGAAATTAAAAAAAAAAGGTGGCTTGCTATCTTTTCAGTAAACCAAGCCATAAAGTGAATAAATGTCATTATTTTAAAGTCTAAGATTGGAAGCCTACTACTCAATCTACACCTCAAGCCGATCTTGCTGAAAATGATGAAATTATAGCTACTTTAGTCATGGAGGCTAACCGAGTGGAGAACAAAACTGCCTAAATGTTGGATACCAATGCTTTAAAGCATCTTTGCACCAACAAGGAGTTGTTCCACTAGTTTGAGGATGTTGTAGATGAGAAAGTGTCTTCATGGGAAACTCCACAACTGCTGGAGTGCTTGGTAAAGGAACGATCTTTCTTAAACTTACTTCCTGAAAGACCTTAGCTTTAAATGATGTCTTGTATTTCCCCTTCCTGTGTAAGAACTTAGTCTTTGGTAACTTGCTTAATAAGGTTAGACTGAATTTATTTTTAAGTTGATAAGGTCATAATTACTAGAAATGGGGACTTTGTGGGAAATGGGTACTTAGTTGATGGACTCTTTGTACTGAACATTATTTCTCCTTTTAATGCTAGCTCTTCTATTGTTTATGCTTATATCGTAAATATATTAATTTGTGACATGGTAGGCTACGACATGTTAATGTTGCTTCTATTAAGAGATTTTAAAAACATGCATTTGATAAAAGTTATGGATGGTGAATTCTTTAAGTGCTTTATGTGTGTAGAAGCAAAGTTTGCCAAAAAAAAACTTTTTAAACATGTAACAACTAGATGCAGTGAGTTACTTGAGTTGATTCATACAAATTTGACTAATTTTAAGAACTATATTAGTAAAAAGGAAAAAAAAAACTATCTAACCTTTATCAATGATTATTCAAGATACGCCAACGTTTAGCTTCTAAAATCTAAAGGTGAGGCCAAAAAGATGTTCTTAAAATACAAAGCAAAAGTAGAAAACCAATTACATAAGAAAATCAATAAAATTAGGTCTAATAATGGTTGAGAATATAGTTTTAATTTAAACATATTTTTGTGAAAACATGGTATAATGCATAAATCTAGTGCCTCGTTATGCATTCCAATAAAATGACTTAGTTGAGAGAAAAAAATTGAACACTTAAGGAAATAATGAATGTTATGTTATTAAGTTCTAGTATGTCTTATAATATGTATGGGGGAGCGATAATTTCAACGTGCTATATTTTTAATATAATTGCTCCTAAAGAGTTAGTTATACTTTATGAGCTATAAAAAGGATTTGTTCCTAATCCTAATTATATTGGGCCAAAGACCTTTAATTATGTGTTTATTGGTTATGCTTATATTAGTGATGCATATAGATTTATTTCATTGAGTGATAATTCTATTTTTGAATCTAGAGATGCATAATTTATTGAACATGTCTTTCCGTTAAAGAAAAATGATGCTAGTAATATTATTGGTCCTTCTAATGTTGTTTATGTGCCTCTGTATTTGCCTGCTTCTACTTCTATTTCAAATGAATATGTAAATGAACCTAAGAAAAGTAAAAGGTGAAGAATTAAAAGAATTTTTGGACTAAATTTTGTTACTATTTTTAATTGAAAATTATGATATTGATAGAATAAATAAGGACATTGTTTATTTCTTTTTAATTAAGGGAGATCCTAAGGCATAAAAAGATGCTTTGACTTTTATAAATGCTAGCTTTTGGAAAGCAACCATCAAAAGTAAGCTTGATTCAATAATGACAAACTATACTTTGAACTTAGTTAATTTGCCTAAAGGTTGCAAAACCAATTAGACATAAATGGATCTTTAGAAAGAAAATGAGGCCTAATGGAACTATAGAAAAAAATTAAAGCCATATTGGTGGTTATAAGTTATAAACAAAAGAAAGGCATTAACTATTTTAAAACCTATTCTCCTATGACCAAAATTAATAATATTAGAACTCTAGTCGCTCCCACTACAATTATGGCCTAGTAGTAATTCAAATGTATGTGAAAATTGAATTTCTTAATGGTGACTTAAATGAAAAAATATATATGGAACAAGCTGAGGGTTATGTGGATTGAAACTGATGTAATAAGAAGTTTGATTGAACCTTAGTAAGCAATAGTTATATTGTGAATGCATCTTTTTCCTAGGTTTATACAAAAATGATTCAATCAAATTGTGTGATTATATTCCTTTATGTTGATAATATACTCATTTTTTGTACTAATGTAGATGTGGTCAATGAGAACAAAATATTTTTTCTTCTCAATTTGATATGATAGATTTAAGAGGAATTGATGTAATGCTTGGTATTAAAATGAGAAAATTGAAAATAGCTTCTCTTTATGTTAATCCAATTATATTAAAAAAATGTTGAAACTATTTTGATGTTGTGACTATGAGAACCCCCTAAAATTGTAATGTATCTCTTAAGAAGAAAAAAAGGTTCTAGTATTCATAAGCAGAGTATACTAAAATTATAGGAAGTGTTATATTCCTCGATATAACTTATGCTATTAGTAGATTAAGCTGTTATACGTATAACTTGAGTAGTGAACATCGGAATGCAATTTATCGTTTGTTAAAATATCTCAAAGGTACCATAAATTGGTGTTTACATTTTAGTAAATTTATTATGTTAGGGGATTTTGTGATGCAAATTGGGTATCTAACAATAATAAAGTTAGCTTTGCTAATGGTTAAGTCTTTACCTTGGGTGGAGGTACTATATAATAGAAATCAATGAAAGAAATATGTATAACACACTTCACTATAAAATATGAATTCATTGCTTTTGAATTGGCAAGTCAAAAAGCTGAATGATTGAGGAACTTTCTAGTAGATATGCTATTGTAGGGAAATCCCAAGTGTATCAATTTTGATACATTATGATTCATAAGGAGCCATTGGTATAATGAAAAATAGAGTGTATAATTGTAAAAGAAGACACATTGGTATTAGACATAATGCAATCAAACAACTCATAAAAATGGAGTACTTTCTGTATAATATGTGAGATCTGGAGGAACTTGGTAGACCCTCTCACTAAAGGATTAACAAGGAAAGTAGATCTTAAATCATAAAAGGGGATGAGGATTAAGCCCGTGGATTGAGGGAGTAGGTTAGATACCATATTATGGTTAAAAAAAGTCATATGAGTCCACAATATGCACAACATTTCCATCCCAATGGTTTGTAGTTGTGCTTGACATTAAGATGAGCATTAAGCTCTTAATGAATGTATAACCCTCTTGTTTAGGTAGTCCTAGAGAGATGAACTTGATAGATTCACTGCTTGATTTATGGTGGTCCTAATATGATAGACTAGATGGATATGATTTTTCAAATATTGAGCCATATCGATTCTTAATAGTTTCATAACCCTTAATGGGTAATCTGTAGGGCGATAGACCTAGAGAAACCATTTACTTAAATATGATGGTGGGGTTGCCTTCTATGAAAGACTTATGTTGTCTTTCTAGAGCACTCATGAGAACTCAAGGTATATACGTGGCCATAAAAAGTGCTTGTTATGATTTGTCTTCTTTTTATTATAAAATTTGTAGAAATTAAGATTATAATATATATTGTGAGGGTCTCATCCTAAATCAATAAAGTTTAAGAGAAATTTATTTTATTAATTAAGTTCTTACCTCACATCACTATGCATTAATTGAATTGAAAGACATCGATGCTTAAGTATATAACCCTTCCTTTACTTATAAAATTTAGAGTTAGTGAGCTATTTAGAAGGCAATTGTTGGATAAATGACCCTCTTTTTAATTCTTTTACCAAATGTGTTGTATTTTTGTCCTACATTGGTGGGCATAAACATTTTTTAATTCTTTATGCTGAAATAAGTGTTTGTCAAAGCTTGTGTAGCTTGTCCCTTAATATTTTGGTAAAAGGCAGGACCTAGGCTAACTTTTATCTACCTGTTTAGTCGGTCAAGGCTAGGAATGATGCCGACATAGGTCATTGATTTGGGTTAGGCTATTTCTAATATTTTCTGTCGAATTTGTTTATTTTTTTCACTGGAGAATTGTTCTTTGACTAGGTCTTTACAAAGGTCTTTACATATTTCTATTTATTTAAGTTTTTTGAACATTGAAAATGCTCTCTAGAAATGTTATGAAAATATTTTGGACTTGTCTCTATGATTTTTGCCTAATCCATGGATTTTTCTCCTACGTTTGATTTGGTTCTAAATATTAGGTTTGTCCAGACATTCTTTTCATAGATAGAGACATGTGCTAACTTGATAATACTTTTTCTTTAGACAATTGTATTTATGCAAGTTTCAAGTTTTTGACCTCGAGTGCATTGGTTCATAGACTAGTTGTTTTATCCGTGCAAAGTAGACAACAACATCGATATACCACGATCGTGTCAAATTTTGCCCCAAGGTAATGGTTATACCACGACACAACTATTGATAAGTTTTATTATCTATTATATATTTATTTTCCTTACATATATTACCCTAATTAAAATACAGTAATATCCTAACAAAGAAGAGACAAAAAAGTCTTCTACAAACTTAAGGGAAAGAAAACTGCTTGTGTTTTGTCACATTGATTTTATTTATTAGTATTTCTTGTACAAGAAACTTATCTGATATATAATTATAGTTATTGAGAAATGTGGAAACTGAATTCATTTTCCATTTTACCAACAAAAATAGAGATTAACAAAAATAAAATGTGACTCTTTAACCAAATTAAATAAGAACATATTGACAATATAGTGTTGAATATTCTATTCATACTAGAAAAATCATACTTCTGTTGTAGGAAATAAGTGAATTCAATGTATATTTTACTTAAAACTTAGATTATTACATTTGAATTGAAATGTAATACTCTTCATCTTTATTGCTTCACTAATCACCAGATTTCCCATATCGATAATTCAAGTGCCACTTGACTAATTAAAAAAATTGATTACGTACATTAAGAAGAATACTTCAATTCAATATGTAGGATTAAGCAAATACGATCACATTCATAACATATGTATTAAGATTTACTATTTGGTAGATTAACATACTCATTATGGCTTCATAAGAAATAACAAGTTTAGTTTTCAGTTTTTAATTAAGTGCCCAAGGCTTTAAGATTTTTAAAATAGTGACCAACCTTATTTAATCTTAATAATTTAGTTTAAAATATTAGTTTTATTAGTATTTTGTTGATTTAGCTAACAAATTATTTTTGTCAATAACATGTAGAGTTTCATGCGAAAATTAATGGGTTAACTACAAAAAAAATCTTGAACTTTACTGAATTCTAAAGTTATAGTCTAAACTTTAAAAAGTCGTAATAAAATACTTAAACTTTTAATTTTTTACAAAAATAGACCGACATTAGCCTTTCCATTGATGTGGCAAACTATGTCACCTATCATCTTTGCCATATAGTTGACACACGAATTTCATTTTTCACATCAGCAAAATATAAATTTAAATAAAATAAAATATGAAAATAATTCATTTTCTGTTATTCCTATCCCCGACATTGCCATCACCACCAACATTACACCATCCTCAATTTTTGCAAGCTCCACCATTCTTAATGTAGTATTAAAGCTTAAATGAAGTGGAACAAGTCCTCAGAAATGGTGATGCTATTTTACAGTGATTTTTTGCATTCTCTTCTAGAATGTGAATATTGCTTGTAACTTTGTAATTTCCGTATGAATCATAAAGCTTGTGTCTTTTTCCTTTTGATAGGTTCTCAAATGGCTTATAAGAGAAGTTTACATCTCAGAATTAGAATTTAATTGCTATAAAACATACAAGGATTTTTTTAGACGACCCTAGAACTAGGCACAAGTTCGATGGAGAAACTATTAGGTGGCTGCTCAAACACGTCGAGCTTGCCATCAACACTATCATCAGCATTGAAACTATGTCTACAATTGCCATATTTGTAAATGGAATTCCTAAAATTCCCACGACTATTAACGAACCACCATTGAACAAAATTTTAGCATGTTCTAATGGACTCGGACAAACCAAATGTACTGACCAACTCATCTTTTTTAGTAGATTTGGAACTTAAAGAGGTTGATCGACTTAGGAGAGGAGATTAGTGGAGAGAGTGGTGTCAGATTGCTTTGGATGTATTCTTATTGTTATTCACATTATTGCCTCCATTTTCTATATTATTCTTTTCTATCCCCTTTTCCTATATTTAACTAAACCCAAGCGCCCAATTCTTTCTCCCTACTACTTCAAACTTTTAAAAGAATAGTTATTTGGTTGTGATGTGAGAAATATAATGAGAACCATGTAAGGTTCCCTCACTATAGGTGCATCACTTGTTAATTAAATATGAAATGGAAGGAATAGGATAAGCATGTGCACACATAAGGGGGATTTAGAGACAACACATGTAAACTAGGGTATGGGCAAAAGGGGTTTTAATTTATATTTTGCTGATGTAAAAAATAAAATCTACATGTCATCCACGTGGCAAAGATGATAGGTGATGTAGTAATGTTAATAAAAAGATTAACGACGATTTTTTAAAAATTAAAAATTTGAACATTTTATTGTTACTTTTAAAATTTCAAACTATAATTACAAAATTCAGAGAAGTTTAGAATTTTTGTAATTAATCTAAAATTAATGGCCAACTAATTATTTATGTGGACTAAAAGACTTAACCTATAACTTAGACATAAAAACCTATACCTATAACTCATATACCTATCTTTCCTACTCAAGCAATTCAAGGAGATGCTTTTTATGAATTTCAAAAGATTGTTCTTTGCTTTCTCTGAATGTATTTTGATGGGTCTCCACAATTAACAAGAGAGGAGATGAGAGATAGATGAATTGGGTATTTTGAAATCAAATCAGTTATGGGTATGTAGACTATGGATTATGTGTAATGAGTTATGGGTATAAATATTAGGTGTGTGTTATGAGTTAGATATTTTAGTCCATATAGATGATTAATTGAACATTAATTTTTTATGTGAAAGTTTGCATGTTATGAAAAAATGATTATCCTAGCGAACTCAATAAAATACTAACAAAATTAATATTCTAAATTGAATAGTTCACTTAATTCAAAATTTTAAAAGTTTGAATACTTAATTAAAAGATTTAACAATTTAAAATCTGTTATCCTTTTTATTATATTCCAATCATTATATTTGATTTATAATTAGAAACATGATCTAAAAGAGATCTAGTTACTATAATACACAAAAGCATGTCTACCACCGGGAGCTTTGCTAGAACCGAGGTCGATTCGGGTTGGATCTGACTGGAGAAGAGTAGGTCCGTCTTTCAAAATCTTGGAAGGTTTGGAAGTACACTATTCTTCTTTCTATTTTTCTCTTTTATGTTTGTGTTTCTAGTAGGACATGACGCCAGAGGAAGGCATCACTCTTAGAGAGTGGCGACAGTGAGATTTTTGTCAACTTTTTGGTTATAACTTTGTGTTGGACTATACATGATTAGATCTACGTGGTTTTAATCGTTAGTACTGGAATTTATATCTATGTGGTTTTAATCATTAATACTAGTTAGTTTTAAGCGACGGTGTGTAAGGGGTGAGGGGACACGACGAGCAGGCTCTGGAGGGCTGCCGAGGAACTTAGGCTTAGGGTTCCTTGTAGAGCTAAGCTTGGGTTTGTTAGATCTATGCTAGAGAAGTGTACTGGACTTGTTAAGCTTCGTCTAAGGATGGAAAGGTCAGGGTTTCTTCTTGATGGCACTCTATCTTGTCAGATCTACAGGCTTATGGAGTTTAAGTGTCTGTTTCCATGAACATTTTGATTTGCCTAGATTTGTGTGGTGTGGGTGGAGATCTCACCGGTGTGATAAGATGCAGTTTGATTTGCAGTTGCAAAGTGAGGAGTGTGTGAGGTTGTATGGGTCTAAAGAGATTGATAAGTTGTCGTGGAAAGGGCTAGGTGTGAGCATCCTGTTGTTAAGCTTAAGGGCTGGGGTGCGAAACGGGGTCACCGTCACAAAAGGTATGCCTTTTTCTTTTCTTTTTTAGTCAATGGGTCATCTGGATGAGAAAGGCGGTGGCCGCCGGAGCTGTTACAGAGCACGGGGTCAGCGTGGATATGAAAAAACAATCAAAGGTATTGTGAGCAAATAATCATTATCGTGTTGTCATGGAACAAGTAAGTTTTCTTTTCTCTCTCTACTTACTATCTGTAGATTATCCATTACTTTTGTGTTTTCCTCTGTGTCTTCATCTTGTGCTTTTTGGGTCTAGTCGTGACATTTCCTTATCTAGGTTTCGGGATTCCAGACTCTTTGGATATGTATGCGTCTATTTATGGTGTTAACAGTATCTAGTGTCTATGTTGGTCATAGGGAGTTTCGTTCTTTGATCTATTAATTATTGTTGGAGGTCTGAGCTTGTGTCTATTAGTTTAGCGTCAATTTCTATATGTTAATCTCCCTCTGCATCCATGTTCTTCCTTTGGCTTTGGTTATGCAAAATGGGGATTGTTTTCATAGATGGAAGTGTTAATGGCAATTGCCCTCCTTCTGTAGACAACAGTACGTTGTCGTTATAGATGGAGAGAGAGAGAGGGGGAGAGGGAGAGACCTTTGTGTGTTTTGGAAGCAAGACATTTGTTACCCCTCTCCAGAAAAACACTGTTCTAACATTGAAAATTTGCTAAATCTACGTGTAGGGATACCACCAACACTGTGCCGTCTACTCCTTCCCCTGTGTGTTTTAATACGGATTGGACTTCTCACCTCAGTCTTTTCTGCTTACCATTTAGTTGGCAGATTATGTTATTTTTATCGTAGTTCTATTTTATTGCTATTTTATTATTTCTTAATTTTTTGATTATTTTTAGTTCCGTATATTTTTAGTATTATTAGTTTTTCTTATTATTTGTTATTTATTATTATTATTATTATTATGATTATTATTATTAAGGTTTAACTTGAATCAGACCTTTTTTTTTTGCCTTTTTACATATTTATTTCATGCTAGTTTGCCTTTTCTGTATCAAACTTGCATCATTCTTATATTGTCTCATTTGCATATAGGTCTACCGAAAATGGCCTTTCTATTATGTAGGGGTAAGGTTGCGTATTATCAGATCTCCCCAGACCCTGCTTCATCGCGGGACTTCAGACTGAGTGGTGATGATGATGATTAATTATTAATAAGAATTGTGAATGATTTAATTTCTAATATTATATTTAATTAATTTAAGAGTTTTGTCTACCAAATTATTTGGTGAAATTAAAGTTCATAAAAAAAGAAACAAAAAGCACGTTTGATTTGGATGATTTCTTGTTTTTTATATGTCCTTTCTTTCTAAAACAGATAGATTTTTATATATGAATTCATTATAAATTGGTTTATTCATGTTATTGCTTTTGTTATATGATGATTCTTCTGGATTTTGTTTTCCTAAGTGAAATTTTTTCTTCTCCCCAGCTTCTCCATCGTTCTTTGTTTCTCCCATTGTTTCTCTCCTCACTTTCATGATTGTTTTTGCAAAATATTTTTTCTTGCACAAAGAGTTGGTGTATGCCACCCACCAATTGACAGGATAGAAATGGACGATGCATATTATGATTCCACCATCAGTCTTTGTACTAAACAACTAGTTTTCAAAACATTAATTTATATTGCACTTATGCATTTGTGATCCCAAAACGATGTGTCTACATTTTTTTTGAAAATTAAAAGAAATTATATCACCAATTCTGAAAGCTAGAATTTACAATCCTACTATAAGGATAATTACAAAAATATTACAACCACAACTATTCTACTACAATCAATCCACCTAAACCACATAAATCATCTAAATATACCAAATCCTTATAAGCTCCTTTCTAATGATGTCCTGCTTCCCATTCACTATGATTACCTCTCTAATTAAGTTAACTATACTAGCAGCGAGCTCGTACTTATGTTGTTCCACTTGCTTAAATACTCGTCTATTCCTCTCCCTCCATAAGTTATATAGCACCATTTGAAATGAGGTCCTGATGATGAGATAATCCTGTCTCCCAGGTCTTGTGTGCTTGATGTTGGATCCCGTTTCCGGAATCCAACTCTTGACAAAATACCGTCATACTTGAGCGTGGTTTTCTTGTAATTTTACTTTCTCTGATACCATAACTGTTGGACCCCGTTCCCAGAGCCCAACTTCCGTAGTCCTGAAGCCTTGTGCTTATCACCCTGTAGATCATTTGCTGTTATTTCATAATGGTGGTGAGCGCACACTACTTAAACACCAAAATCATATGTTGACTTATTCATACCAAATATAGCTTTAAGCCTCGAGTTCGTTTTGAAGCAAGAATCACCTCAAACGGAGTTATATAACTCAAGATATGCTTCAAAA
>JAOSBK010000006.1:36203925-36235145 GCA_027568895.1 Erythroxylum shatona | reverse complement strand
TATTAGCCACTGAGCTGTGTAGCTCACCCCATGCTTCCCTCCTCAGGTGCAGAAAGAGAAGATTAGCGATCCTTGCAAGGCATTGGAACTCTAAGATAGATAAAGACTTTTGTAATTAAGTTAGCTCAGGAACTTTTTGTATTTTAGAATCATTTTAAGCATAAGCATTCAATTATATCATGTGTAGTTTGTATTTTGTATTTTGTATTTTATATTTGTATTAAAGTAAAGGGGTGGTTTTTTTTAAAATGTAAAGATGTTTTGAAAACAAGCTTTGTGTTCTATGATGGGCCCAAGTAATTACCGAAACTCTGATGTGTTCAAAAATATTTACATCTTCGTGACTGCAATGGTTTTAAATAAATCGAGCCGTTTTGATTATCAATTTTTTCGCATATGCGTTATTATTTTTAAAAAATTGCAATAAGTTTTGACTGGTAATTTGTCTCCGAATGCTAAGCCCCGGAAGCGGGGTCCAGCATGTAAAGTGCAATTTTTGTGAAATATTTATTATGTGAAATGATGTGTTGCATGAATTGAGTGAACCCTCGATGATGGTTGCCTTACTGAGTTCGCAAAACTCACCCAAAATTTGCAAATACTTTTTAGGATCAGAAGAATACTCCGTTAGGCAACGGGAGTATACCAACTACATGCAAGTGAGAGATAGAGGTCGGGATCAGTTTGCATATGCATTGTATTTCTTTATTTTTATACTGAATTGTATTTTCCGTAAATTTTGTATTAAGGAATGTATTTTGAAATTATTATACAATGTGTATGCGAATGTAATCATGTTGTATTGACATTATGATTATGAGTGTTTTATTTCTGGAATGGGCCCTAGTGATTAACGAAATCTTGATGATTTGAAAATGTTTATGGAAAAAAGAGGGCCCTATTTGATGATTGATTTCTGCATACTATGCTTGTAGTTTCAAAAAAGAAATTTATACTAAGTTTTGACTGATTGAGTGCTCTAGCATGCCACCCTCGTGGGACACGGTCTCAAATATCACTTAGGATGTTGGGAACGTGTCTTGCAGGAGTGGAGTGCTACAATTGCTATCATTATCTCACCTTCCAATTACCATTATATTTTCATACACACATATGTTTATAATCAATTGAAAGTATAAATGCATGATCATCCTGAAATTCCGATCTCAATTTTGCTAACATAATGTGATGGTGGATCATAACTCTTGTCATATTAATTAAACAACCATTTCAGTTCCAAGTTCATCTTCTTAAGGTCATAAAAAAACTTTTTGTTTTCATTCCATTCTCTTGCATACTTTAATCTCGTCATCTCTACTTATATCTCTATTTTCCTCAAACAATCCATGATAATGCATTCACATTTATATCACATTCAAGGATATATCACCAAAGTATAATATTGATGTCATATTCAATAATACATCCACCAATACAAATGTGTTGAATCTTTATCTATCATATATAACCATATACTATTTCTCATTTCTAAATATCCACAATTTTTCATTTTCTTACATTCTGACAAATCATCATTCTTATCATTATTTCTATCAACTCAAACTCTTAACAAATGCTCATACGTGTGACTCAAGTAAATGCGACTTAGACTAGGGATTAGTTGCTGCTACATGCTAAGACATGTCTAAAATGCATATAACTTGACACATATTTCGAAAAATGCCCATGTAAGATACTAAATCTGGGCTTTGATACCAAATTGTAACACCCTACTCTTGCAAGACACGTACCTGACATCTTGAGTGATATTTGAGTACGTACTCGGAAAGGGTGACATGCTAGAACAATCAAATGATCCAACTCATTATAAAATTTTCAAAACAATGAACACATATGCGAAAAATCAATAAAACAAATTGAGCCTGTTTTATTCATAAACATTTTCAATCATAAATGTTACTACATTTATTGATCAATCTCAGTTACAAAACTTTCCAATTTGGAAGGTTAATATAAAAATAGAATTGATCAAATACATATGACACAATAATTGTGAAATTCTAATTTGATACAAAATTAAAGAAATATAGATACAGATGCGAACTGATCCTGGCCTCTATCGCTTACTCGAACACAATGGTTAGACTTCAATTTGTTTGACTAGAGATCTTCTCTAAGCCTAAAAAAATATTGCAAATTTGGGTTGAGTTTTGGGAACTCAATGAGTGAACCATCCTCAATGACTCACTAATATCACATAACACACATTGTTCATGAAATCATGTAAGTCACATCATTTCACTAATAATCAAATAGCATCACATATCACTTTGATCACTTATTTCATATTTCACATTCATAGTAGTCATACAATTCATTTTATTCATTCAAAACATACATATCAATGCTATATGCAATGTTTATGAGTCTCACTTCCAGTTGTTATTGTTGTGACTGACTACCTTTTTATGGTCCATATCCTTTGTGGATACTGGGCTGGCCTATATCCCTTGTAGATACAGAGTTGTGTTAGATAATGTCCCATATCTCTTAGTAGATAATGGGTATATTCACAACTGATCCATAGGCTCTTATCATATTCTAAGCTTTAAGTTCTTTATACTCGCGACTCTGGTCACAACTGCCTGTATCTTTCATACATTCATGTAATGGAATGCATCACATTTATTTAGTTAACTAAAAGTGCTCAATGTTATATAGTCATATTCATTATCACATTCTTGTTCACATTTGTAATCGGACCTTGGTTCGGCATTCAACATTCAAGTTGAGTATCATATATTTCGTCAAATTCACATACAACGAGTACTTCCAATGATTTTTACATGCATCAAATGTCTCGGATATTCAATATCCTGAATCAGTATAATCACATTCATATAATCATTCAACACAGAATTTAAACAAAGCAATCATTTAAAGTAAGACCATCTAGGTCGACTCACAGTGCGCTCCAAATTAGCAATTGCTTCCATGATCTAAAAACATCTAGATGCGGACGTTTAATCCTGTATCAGCATTATACAATACACACATTGGATACACATTACTAATTGCACAATCTTATGAACACTCAATCATATACATATGTATAAGTGTTGTGTATAATGCATGTTCAATGACAATCTGGTGTATTTTACCTAGATTCACATCTTATGCTCATTCTCATTTCATAATCCATATATGTCTAATTAAACTTAAATTTACACTTCATTTGTACATGATCAACCTAAGTTCACCATTCAATCCTTATCCTTTGTATGTGTCTAGGTTATTCTAAGATCATAACTCAATTTCTCGTCATTTCTTTTCTAATATTATAAGCTCCCATAATACCTAATTCTCATTCACATTTAATCACTTAATACATAATAGCTAACCCCTTTAAATCATATCTACAATCATATGAACATCTTCATTCACAATATGCTCATGCCTTTGGTACTTTGATATTATCCATTCATTCATCAAGTTATAACCTCAATTATCACTTTAATCTAAGCACCATTTTAGGTTCATTCCAAGTTCCATTTAAGCCTTAATTAAGACCAACTGTCCCATGAATGTCCGTTAGGCAGACATCTATGTTTGTTAAGCAGATCTTTACAGGTCTCTTATAGAAATTTAAAATTTTGACCCTGTAGAAATCAAAATCTCTTCTCGGGGTCTTCATAGAAGTTGTAGATCTCGAAGCTCTCTTTCTTAAGCATACTTAAGTAACCTCAATCCGAGTTCCACAGAAGAAGTTATGCCTCTTACCCCAAAGTATATCCAATTGCATCTATATTTTCTAGATTTCTAACTCTTTACTAACTACATTCAACACCTTATGCTTGATCGATCATTTCTAGTTCAATTAATCATCATTTGCCCATTATTATAACTCCATTTCAACTCAACATCATCCATAAACAAATTATAGTCCATGATTGATCATGAACACTAAAAACAAAACACATACATTTATACATTTATCATGTAAATCTCAACTTCATTTCCACTTTCATTTCACTTCTAACTATCACCTTAATTCATCTCATTCTCAAAAGCATAACTCAACATCTTGGTTAACATGACCTTCACTTTCATTATACCATTAATTTTCAACTCATAACATCTATATAACAACTCATCACCCATGGTCTTCATACTCTCAAAACAGAAGACAAACACATGTATTCATTCATCAATTTTCTACACCCAGTACTTAATTTCAAGTCAACATTTGAAATTATTAAGGACAAAATTTGAATTCGATGTCTTCATAAAAATGTATCCATATGTCTCTAATTTATTTCAAATCAAAAATCATCTCATTTGGATATCTACATAATAAGTTATGTCTAAATCACAGATGTATAATCAGTGGAAAAATGTTATAGCTAACATTTTTCCAGCACCCTTTAAACACCATTTACTCAATTAATCCAACATTATACCATTCCATAATCTATTACCCATCAAAACACCAAAGCAAGACATGTATTTTACCACATTTCTCATTCACGTTTTTGTATAAACCCATCATCATTTTATGATCATTTAACTCTTAACTATCATCAAAACATATTTCATTCATCAAATCAAGAAGTGTGATGCTTATACTTGTTTATCCATGGCTTCTTCAAAAGTCTCCAAGAACCCTAGCTCCTTCAACATATACGAATATCAACTTTCAAGATGGAATAGGCAGGGTCCTTTAGCAATAAGAAAAAGATAGCAAAGTATTTAAGTGGCTAGTGATGGAAGAAGGTAAGGTTTAACTTTGAGGCTTGGAGAAGAGAGTGTCGTTATTAGGGAGAGGAAGATGAAGAAAATGAAGAAGATGGAGAAATGAAGCTAACAAAATTAGCAAGTGAAAGACCAAAATATAGTCTTTCACTCAATGAATTTCATGATTTAAAACAAGTTGTGTGGTGAGTGACACTTGTCACTTGCCACATATTACTCTCTCAAGATCTCTTCTCAGCCTTTTAATATACTAGTCCATTTGTCTCCAATTTTCAACCCAATTTTCTCCGAATTTTTAATGACACTTATCATTAAATCTTAATGTCACATATTAAATTTTCTATTGCCATTTGACGTTTATTTCTATCACTATTTATCAATTGTTCTGCCACTTGGCATTTTTCTATTCCAAAAATACCTTTGATTTTAGAAAATTCTCATATTTAACCAAAAATTTCAATTCACTATTTATACACTGTAACTCAATTTTTAAGACATATAATACATAATTCGCATTATAATCACATTAAAACAATCATTTATACTTGAAAAATGTCAAATGAGTACATAAACAATTTATTGCAATGCATGCAATAATCAAATTTACATATGTGTATGCTAACATTATACATGAGCATGAAATGTATTTTTCTAATCTCTCATTGCTTTTTTCTCAATTACAGAAATCTAAGGTTGTAACCTTTAGTATGGAAACAGAATGTTACATTTACTTAGGACTCTTCATACGATAGAGTTCTATCTTGATGCAATCTCTTATCAAAAATTATCCAAGATAGCTTTTTAATTTCATCCCTCAAGATAACTATAATCAACTAATGAAATCCAAGATAGTAGATTTTATTCTATCCCATTTTGATTTGGATCTTAAACTCATCAACATTATCTTAAATGTCCAATTATCGAAAAATGCCAAAACCAAATAATAAGATATATATCATATATCTTAACAATCTACCCCTTTTTGGCATTGTTTGTAACAAATAAAAAAACCCCTAAATGAAATAATTGGATGTATAATCCATATGAGCAAAGAACTCCCCCTTAATCCAACGTCAAGTTTCAAAAAACATCCATCAAATTCTTCAAGTTCAAGAAACATCCAAAGAAACAATAATGAACAATTATCCAATCACCCAAATTTCCCCCTTAAGACAAAAAAAATGCCAAAAAGAAAAACTAATAATCACGAAGATACCTTAAAATCTCCCCCTGAATTGAACAGTCACTAAAAACAATCTGATGCCTCCCCTTTGAATCAAAACAATACCAAAATGAAGAATGCTTTCAATGTGATCAATCTCAGTGAATAAAGAAGCATAAAAATTAGTAGTAAATGTAGCGGAAGAATTATAAGCATGTAGTGCAATATTAAAAAGCTAAGATGACAATTTACTACCAGTTAATACATATGTCAATATATCTTTGCTCACTTCAATTCCATCTTCATAAGACTAATCAAATTCATAAACCTCACCATCAAGCATAGCCTCGTGTACACATCAATCAACTGAACCTTAGAAAACTCATAAATAAAAACTCAGAAAACCTAAATGCTGACTTCTTCGCACCACCTTTTTTGTTTTATTTTGTTTTTTAATAAATGATATCACACTATACTTCAAAAATGTAAAACACATAGTCCCTGTGCCCCTCTAAGAAATTCAAACCTGGGCTTATTCCTCATCACATTATCTCGATCATCAATTATCTGGTTAATTTCTTCATTTGAAGTACCTGACTTACCCTCAGTCTAAGTAGTTTCTTCAAAAGCAATAATTAACTATGAATCTGGACACTTTCTTGTTTTTCTTTCACTCATCTTTATGTTTGTCCTTGACCCTTTCTAACCTAAGTGTGTTTCGACAATATGGGTTACTGCTAGAAGTTTAATGTAGATTGTCTAAATTTTCAGTTTCGACCCCTTTGAAATATCATTTGTAATAGCTTGTAACATTTCAGCTTTATGTGCCTAATTACTCCATAAAAGTGACATGTAGGTATAAAACTTTGATTTTTCTTTGAGATTTCTCCTTAGGAGAATAGATCTGGTCATACCAATTTTCTCATCATTCGACTTGGAACATTCACCCTTATAGCCAATGCCTTGAAGATCCCCTTTAATCTTACAGATTTCGATCAACTTTTCTAACTTTTCTATGCCTCCATTTAGTATTCTCAAACCATTTTCGGTACCTGTTAACTTCATAATGGGTTCACTGAGCTTGTTTAACGCTACCACGAATTTCTTCTTTAAATTTTGGATAGTGTTCTTCATAAAAAAGTTTTGTTTCTTCAACCTTTCATTCTTTCTACATGTTTTCACCCATTTTTCATACATCATTTTGTAAGCCTCGTAAATATTCTTCCTTTTATCATCTGAACCACTTTCATCACTATCATAATCTGATATTGAATCTTGACCTGATATGTCTCCGTTTTTCTCAAAATTTTATGATTTTCCCCTGTTTTCATCTTCAGTTACTTCCTTCTTAGTTACTGTTAAGCATGCAACTGGATTTTTGCTATACAAAGCAACTAACGCAGCACCATTAGCAATTTCTTCTTCACTACCATATTCAATATCGGATTTATTCTCACTCTAAGTGCTTGTAAAGGATTTCCCTTTTCTCTTCTTCAAAGTATTAGTATAGTCAGCTTGAAGGTGCCCAAAACCTTGACACTTATGACATTGGATTCTCTTCACTTTCCTTTCACCCTTTTGGGCTTTAACTTGCTGTTTGAAGTTGTTGTTCGATGCAGTTCCACCATGTTTTCTAAACTCGGGTATGTACTTTTTCATTCTTTTCAGCAATTTACCAAAATTTCATGTGAGTAGCACCAAATCCTCATTCTCACCAGAGTCATCTTCCGCATCATTCACACCTTTTCCATTTTCAACATGTAATGCCAATCCTTTGCTTCTTTTTTCTTACCCCTTAAAAGATTCATTTCAAAATTTGTAAGAATTCTAATTACCTTCTCCAATGACAGATTATTAATGTCATGGGCCTCCTCTATTACTGCAATTTTTGAAATAAATCATGAAGGTAGTAATCTCAATATCTTCTTGACTAGTTTCATATTAGAATATTTCTTTCCGAATTGATGTACTTGATTCGCTATATCGCGCAATCTTTCATGAAAGTCCCTAATAGTCTCATTTTCATTCATTTTCAGTTCTTTAAACCTTACAGCTAACATTTGTAGTTTTAACGCTATCACATATTTGGACCCTTCATGAATAGTCCGCAAAGCATCTCATGCTTCTTTAGCTGATTCACAGGCTGATATCACTGAGAAGCGTCCTTCATCAACAACATTAAAAATTGCATGCATTGCTTATGAGTTTCCAAGTGCACTTTCTTCTTTAGATCTTGTCCATTTAGATAGATCTTTTTGAACTGCCTCTCTTTTATCGTCAGTAATCATTGGATGCGTCCACACATGTACTATCAAATGCCAAGCTTTTCTACCCTAAGCTTGGATGAAGACCCTCATCAGGGATTTCCATGTGGGATAGTTAGAGTTGTCCAACAGTGGTGGTCTAGTGATTGGTGTGCCCTCTCTTGTAGCCATGTTTGTAAAATTTAGATATGCACTAACTTCAAGTTCTGATTTGATGACCCGCTCTCATACCAAATGAAAAAATCGAAGGGTGATTATTTCGCAAACTGTCTAATTTTATCGCAGTTACTTGTAAGGTACTGCCGCAGTTACTTGTAACCGTATCTGTCTGTTACTAGATATAAAGTAACTGTATCAGCAACTGTTAATTTTTCGGCACAAACAAAAACAGATAGATAAATACGAAATGAAACAGATCAACACCAAAATTTGTTAATGCAATTTGGTACTCCTTGCCTAAGTTTGCGGGGCCCTTACCCAGCTTGATTCTTTCACTAATGACAATAGTTTTATACACGACTTTACTAAGCTGACACCACTCAACCCTTGACACTATCACTTGTCCTCACTACCCATGAAAGAATTTCACACTCAATAGTACGATTACCTCGTATTAACCTTAACAGTGGATTTTCTCAAATAATGTTTAATAATCACGAAACAAACTAAACAACTCAAGTGATTAAAAAATTCAATAGAAATGAAAACACTTGAGAAAGAAAAGAAAGAACAACTTCCTAATGTTTTTCAGCTCTTCCGAAGATTAATATGACTGTTGTTCACCAATGACACTAACTGATTCATAAAGTCACAGTTGCACTGATAACACATTCACTAATCAAAGGATGCACAATCTACAAGGAAATCAATTGACAAACATTGCTGCCCATGATGGAATTATACTTGCACACCACCTACAACTAATCAAAAATGATGTAAGGAAGGAGTCACCCCCACGCCCAATCTACAGCTCCCTAACGTTATCTTGCAATACCCAACCACGTGAGTGCTTTCATGCACTTTGTTTTTAATCACCAGAACAAGCAGACCATGGCCACACTTCACATACACCTACAACCAACCCAGAACAAGGCAAAGACCCAGTCATACCCACAAGGAGTCACGCACACACCACACACAATCTGTTACAATCAATGACAAAGACACCAAATAAAAAATGCAGCAACCACTCAAGACAACCTTCTCTAACCAACGACACACTAAGGAAAGTACAGCTCACACATGCACAGCATGGGTTGCATGGTTATCCAAATTAAGCAAAATTGCTACACCGCAAAAAAACATCATCACTAAAAAAAGGTTCACGCTCCCAAAATAGGGGGAACCACACAACAATAGCCACACCCATCCAAATCTCAACGTGATTCACTTAGGACACTTCATAAAATAGAGTTCTATCTTGATACGATCTCTTATCAAAAATTATCCAAGATAGCTTTTTAATTTCATCATTCAAGACAACTATAATCAACCGATGAAATCCAAGATAACAGATTTTATTATATCCCACTTTGATTTGAATCTTAAACTAATTAACATTAACTTAGATGTCCAATTATCAAAAAATGTCAAAACCAAATAATAAGATATAGATCATATATCTTAACAATTTGTATAACTATAAGTTTTCATTTACCTTCATCTTGTTTAGACAACTTACTTCAAACAAACTCTCTACCACCTCACAAGGATTATGCTTCAATTAATCTGGGGCTTGAAATTGCATCTTATTTTATAATGGGAAACTAAATTTTCTTACTTACAAGTGTATAAATTATTTCCTTTCAATTTAATGTGTTAAACAATGGCCTTATTTTTTCATTAAAGAGTGTACTTGTGAGTTTCTGTTGTTGGTTGGCGGTGTGTGTGCAAAACAAAACCAAGGAGAAAGGGGAAAATAAAACAGAGGGAACTAGGAAGTGAGATAATATTAACAACAATCTTAATTCCTAAAGTCTCGAGTCTTTACTCTTTAGCAAAGTCAGGTAATATAATCAAATGAACACGTCAGCCTATGAATTGATTATTGGACCAAACCATAAGTCCATGTTCTTGGGGAATCTAGAAATGCAAGCATGCACCATTCACCAACTTGGACTTTGCGTACAAATACAATCCTGATTCGTTAGAGGACTGACCCATCACTGCTGATGAGCACTTGCCTTTGGAAAGAAGAGGTAAATAACAAAATAATTCTGTTTTTTCTTTACAATATTATTATTTTACTTAAAATTAGTGTTTATATTTTAAAATTATTGTTTATATTTTTATTTTTATATGTATCTTAATAAAATAACTCTTTCACTTACCAAAAAACAAAAAAAAACTCTTTCAAATACTTGTATTTAATTTTAAAATAAATTTAGTTGTACAATAATTCAGATTATTATGAAAATTTATAATTTAAATTAAAAATATAAGAATTTTATTTTAATAAAATTTTGAATTAAAATTTCTTTTGTTAATCTTTTTTTTCAAAATTATTAGCAACAAAGTCCTATCCCTCGATGATATTCTAAATAACTTGTAATTTTGATATAAAATTGTATTATTCTATTAATTAAATGATATCTTCTTCTTCTTCATCATCATCATCACATCCAGTCTGAAATCTCGTAGTGAAGCAGGGTCTGGGGAGGTTAATAGTACGCAACCTTACCCCTACATAATAGAGAGACTGTTTCCGGAAGACCCACATGCACATGTGACATGAAAAAAATGATGCAGGGCACAGGAGAAAATATTTACAATGAATAAAAAGACGTTAAGTAGGAGACTTATAAGCGTAATTCTTACTAGATCCCGTCAGGACAGCAGAGGTCTTACCATATTTGCCAGGACGCTTGCTACAGCAGAGTTGTCATTAACACCAGAAGGTTTATTATTTACGGGTCGCATCATCGTCTGCAAACCTCCATCGCATGGAAGGAATCACAACAATAAGGACACAGCGCAACAACATATCTTCTATTTATATTAAATGGAAGAAAAATTGAACAAAGCGTATCTCAACTCCCATAAAGACGTAAATAGACATACCAATTTTTATTTAAATAACAATTAATATGTGGTTCATTCATCAAAAATTGCTACTGATTGCTGTTTAATATTACAAGCTTGCCAACCGCATGGAGAATATAGAAATGTACCGCGTCAGTTAAAATGCACGTTAATGATCAATATTATTCTTGCCCTTCTAATCAGTAGAGATCTTTGTTGTCTGTCTTTCTCGTCAATTGTCTTCTAATGTGTGTCACTTGAGTGGCAAAATATTACCATTGAATATAATATACAAATTCTTTGTTTCACCTAACTTCACTGAACCATATATAGTAAACTAGGAAGACCTAGAAGAGCCATGAAAGTGATCTTCTTGAAACTCGATGTGGAAGAAACAATCATGAATCACGTAATTAGAAGTTTCCTAGTGTTCACATTGCAAACCAGGCAACCAACAGAGACATGAAATCACCTTTGTGAAGACTTTTTTTCTCATTAGGTAATTACTTGTCTTTGATGAGAAGCTAAAACAAGACTTTGAACTTAAGTAAATGTTCTTTTTATGTAATTTAAGGTTGTTTGGTCTTTCATGTTTAAGGCCATCATTGCTGTTAAGCCTAACAACAAACTCCTGTTGAAAAACCTATCATTCGTTTGCAGGATGGCCTCAGTAGCAATATTTCTTTCACAATCTTTCTATGGTTGAGATGATCACTGCCTCTTCTCTGTCAACAACTATTATTAGTAGCCATCCCAAGATTAATTTGTAGTTTTGTTTCCTTGTCACGCCATTGAAAAGGATTAATAAGCACAGAAGCTTGGCTACGACAATAATTCTTTTGGAAGCAAACTCTAAGAATCCGTACATAAGCTTAGATTGTTATTTTTTCAGTGAATCACATGGGAATTCGACATTCCTAGACATTTGTTAGGATAGCTCGAAACAAAGAGTATAATTACACGTTCTTTTTTTCTTATGCAACTTTAGAACAATAAAGATTTGACCTAGAAATTTTATATATATATATATAGAGAGAGAGAGAGAGAGAGATTTAAATCCTAATAAATGTATTTGGTGAAATTTTCTAATATATATTAAAGTTCTCTAAGGTACCTAAACAAAGAAGATGCTTGTGTATCTTCAATATTTAACTAAAAACTATCCTATATAATATTGGGGATGACTTGTGTTAACATTTTAAAATGGGAACTGAATTATTAGTGCTATTACAATGATTAATATAACCATTCTAAAAATTTTAAACCTTATCAAATTTTTATTAATTAACATTTGAAACTTAAATTGAAAGAAAAAACCTAATCAAGAATATTAGATTTAATTTCAATATTTATAATTTTTTTAAAACTATTGTTTTTAATTAATTTAATTTGATCAACTATTTTTTAATATATTATAATATCAACCTAACTTACTATTATTTTAATTTATTATATTCGAAATATCGTACCTACCCTACTATGAGCAATACTGTCACCGTCTCACCGAGACACCAACCCTGGAATGAGAAGTAACAAACTCAACTCAAACAAGAAGGTATAGGCTCTACCGTCATTTTCATTCCTCTTGTGTGAACTTGCAGTTTCTGTCAACCTATCCAATGTCAAGGTAGACTAGCAAATCCATTAAGTACTGTAGCTCATATATTTTCTTCCCTTTTCATCAGTATATTAATTTCTACTTTCTAATCATGTTTTGTTAGTTTCATTGTCATATGCTTATTTAGCAAGACATTCCTTAGCGGTATCACAGGTCCACAGACAGATATGCATCCGATCAGGATGTAAAAGAATGTGAATTCTAGTAGATATTAAACCCTTTTCTCCTTGAAGATTTAGTCTCTGGAAATCGGTAAATTGCATATAGTAAGAACTGGAAAAGGAAACGGTGCTTTTACTTGACCAAATATGAAATAACAGAGAAAGTAGCTCCCTATCCATTATATTTATGATAACCTTCTATTATAAATACTAGATTCATGAACGCTACTTGACGTGTTGACTTTGACATTTTTGGTTAATTATTAGTAACATACGAAGATCCGCCGTTTCCTGTCGGTGCAGTCTAAGTTTTTACCTTTGGGATGTTTCGATGAGGCATCATTAGATAAAGCATATCAATATCTCTTGTCGGACACCGTTATTTGACCAACAAAAGCAGCAGCTACTATATACATCTGACACCATAATAAGGTTACATGTTACTTAGTACTTCTCTTCTTCAGTTTTACCGCCTTTATGTCTGTCTTTTCCAAAACTTCTTTTCATTCGACTAAAACGTGTCTTTAATTGTGTAATTATGTAATTATTTGTAAGCATTGCCTTCTCTATCTATCTTGCATGTGGAAGGAATAGGATCAAAGGTTAACATTCGTTTTAGAGGATTGGAGTTTGGCCTAAAGACTAAGGGTAGATGATTCGAAGGTTTTGATTATTTAATATCACATTAAAGGCTTTGTTTGTGACTTGAGAATTTTAATCTGTATTGATAGCCTTTATCAATCGAAGTTATGCACGGGTCAAGAATAGAAAGGCATATGCGACCACCTTATTTATAGCTATAGCCAAGCATAGAGTTCATACGTATATGGTGATGCAGCAACATTAAAATCTGGATTGAACAGCTTCCGGAGTATATAGCAACAATAACTGACCTGCTTCTTAAGGTGTTGCCTATGCATCTTCTACTGCCAGCCTCTTCCTGTAGAAGAAAGTTGTGGTTTTGTTGGTATAGAAAATAATTAATGCTCAGGTGACTTTCAGGTCAATAATGCCTCTTGAACCAATTCTGATAGTGACTTAAGGCATACTTCATGTATCGATCATTTTAGGACGACATCTTATGAGTGAACTGAAAAGAAAATATGTTACCGACACTAAACCAAATTTTCCAAGCTTTCTGGAGCAAGCGTAGATCAAGTGCCTTAGGCGCATATTTGCCAAAATCTTGACCAACAGCAACTTGTCGTGATGTAAACTATGATTGTACCATTATTTTGCTTCCTGGTATTTCTTATTTTCACATGTTCTTTGCGTACAAAAGATTCGAGTCGGTTTCAGATATGCAGAGATATATGCATAAAAGATATGAACAATTGATGAAGAGACAGGTGATGAGCATGTGTATGGACCTTCTTTCCCTCTCTCTCTCTCTCGCTCTCTACACCACGAAACAAGCTTGTTGTTCTATTGGTGAGTTTTAAAGTTATGAAGGTGATAGAGCCCTCTTCATCTCATCCACGAAAGCTCGAGAACCAAAGATGATTGAATTCTGTTGAACCTTCTATAGTTAGCTGTTGTTGTGTTTAAGTTTGACCTCACCCCCTCTCTCTCTCTCTCTCTGCGTGTCTACGTGTGTGTGCAACTCTCTTAGTTTCTCTTATCTCTCCAATAATGGAGAGAGGTAGCAAGGGACAGAATAGCCAGGCAGCCAAGTTTGGCCTTTTGGGAGGAGACTAAGACCAGTGCATGGAGGGTCGAGGAAATAGCAGCTGTATCATATGCCAGGAAATCAGTATCTTGGATATGACTACAGGCCCTGGATAATCTTCTTATTATTTACTCTCTCAGTCTCTGCCAGCGAAATTAAAATTTCACAATCAAAACCCTACCCCACATCCATCTTCTCTCTTCATCATAATTCATATTTCTATTAATAATGTTCTTGTACTATCTTCTTAAAATAATAATGATCTTGAACTCCAACTTGGTCTGCCCGTTACAAATTTTGAACCAGAGAGACTCGAATGTTGTGTACGTTTGGTGTGTTTTTTACTTCGAAAAGGAGGGTCTTAGCTTTAAGTACGAAAAGGACTTGCCTGGAAAATACTGCTGTAACAGCTAACTATTAGTCGAGACCAGAAAATTTAGTCTTCACTCTTGAAACTGTATAATGATGAGTACATTATTCCAAAGTCCAACTGTTGTAGGAATCAAATACAAAATGATAGAAGAGAGAGAAGAAAAAACCAGGAGAAAAGAACAATACAAGTAGAACATAAAGAAAGATCAGTGCTTGTCTCTTTTTCCTTTTTCTTTCTTTCGGAATCTGGTTAATAGAAATTGAAACCCTCAAACATTCCTGTACTATCAACATCTAGTGTGTTTTCGGATAAAGAGAAAGCTGAAGAGAAATGGTAAAAGAATGAATTTACAGTTCATATCTGATTGAAGACGTTAAAATTTGTTCCTGTTGGATCTCCTGATAGCGACGTCAACTGATAACTGCTAAAATCTGCTGTATTATCAATATGTAGATGTCCTTCATGCCATGGACTTGGCTTCAACTCTTCCGCCTTGATATCATTGACATGAAATTGAAACACCGACTCTAATTTGTTGGCATTCCATGAAAAAGCTGCATTTTCCACCATGTTGCTCATCGGAAATCCTGTATAATTGCTGATGTTTGAGCTATTACTGGAACTTTCTTTAGGCTCGTTTAGGAACAAAGAACTCATTCTCGAAGCGGAATTATCTGAAAATTCTGTCCCACTGATGCTGCCATGGTCGAAACTTGTTAAGCTTGGCATTGACGTGAAAGCAAAATTGGTACTTGTTTCAATTGGGTTATGATCGAAGGTTCTGAAAGTTGCCTGAGAGAGGCCGGAAAGACCCGGGTTATATCCAACCTGATCGACACCGGTTTGGAATTCAAAGTAGGACAAAGGATCATAAGTTTGTCTGGTGATGAATTGGTCTCTTGAAGCTTCTGTCAATCCACTGCTATAGGAAGTTGCGTCGTTACCAAAATATACAGACTCTGACTCAGCTAAGATCGATATAATTGGCAATCCTTTTGATTCTGGCAGTTCCAAAGATGCCTCATCTATGGAATTTTGCTCCTTTTTCACTTCTACTTGGCTTAATGGCTTGTGGGTTGTTGGGTCGATACCTTGTTTCATTAACTTCTTCTTCAGACAAGAGTTCCAGAAGTTCTTAATCTCATTATCTGTTCTTCCTGGTAACTGTGCTGCAATTTGAGCCCACCTGCATTTCAAAATCCAAAATATTTGAGTACCTACTCCCATTTTCAACCCACTGGATTGTCTAGTTGACATTAATTTACCTGTTGCCCAAAACTTCATGAAGACTGATTATAAGATCTTCCTCTTGTTGGGAAAACATTCCCCTTTTAAGGTCAGGTCTCAAGTAATTTATCCATCTCAACCTGCAACTCTTTCCGCACCTTTGTAAGCCTGAAACAAGCAAACAGCAACTTAATTAAAATCATTCAAAAAGCCAAGACAGAAACTTTAGCTCAAGAAAGGCCAGAAAATGCCAAGTTGTTATCACCCGCTAACTTAGGAACAGAACTCCAGCAACCAACACCAAATCTCGTTATGTAATTGTAAAGTTTCTCATCCTCTTCAGGCGACCACAAACCTTTCCTTAGTTTCTGCTTTACACAACAGGAATGTCGTCCCATTTTCGTTCAAGGATTAGACTGAGGAAGGACTGTTGTCAACGAAAACTTGAAGTGCC
Source organism: Erythroxylum shatona (assembly GCA_027568895.1). Classification (NCBI taxonomy): domain Eukaryota; kingdom Viridiplantae; phylum Streptophyta; class Magnoliopsida; order Malpighiales; family Erythroxylaceae; genus Erythroxylum; species Erythroxylum shatona. The sequence continues at coordinate 36,218,483 of JAOSBK010000006.1, read as the reverse complement.
CACTACGAAGGATAAGACTGAGAATGATATGAACATGAAAGCTATATAGAAACCAGACGTGTGTATATATATAGATATCTATTTTACGAGCAGCAAAAAACAAGAGTAGAGGATTTAAACCATACTTAGGATTCAAGGTAGAGAGAGAGAGACGAGAGAGAAGGGCAGAGGAAGGTGAAGCAATCAAGTGGAAATTACGCAAATCTGGTACTGCTTTTGCATAGGACTGGATTGGTTTTTAAGATATCTCCATCTCAAGAAATTTTGTTTATAAAGATGATAAATGAGAACAACCATATGAATGCCTACTCATGATTAATAATACAATTATAAGTTTATGTTTTGTAACCATAACACTTTATTAATTAATAAGCTTCCCTTGTCTGTTAAACCTCATCCTCTTGGACTTATAACTAATAGCTTTCGTTAATACAAACATTCTTCGCTAGAGTGAATTTAAGCCCACAAATAGTTTACATTACCTCAATTAGTTAGGAGTAGCGCTGCGTATCATGAGACTTCTCGAGATTCTATGTTTCAGGTAAATTTTTATTAAGTGTTGTTGTTGTTATTGTAAATAGTTTACATTAGTACATTAGAATATTTATTTAAAACACATTCAAAAGAATTTTTTATTTTAAAAAGGGCATCTGAATAGGCTGTAGAGTGCGGCTTGTTAAGGAAAATAAAATAAAATCATATGTCAACATCTTCAGGAGAAAAGAAATTACTAGGAAGATCATAAGTTCATTAGCCATTTGTATCTTTTTCTTCACTAGGATAGCTCCCTATAAGAAGTTTCCGACTTGATAGGCCTGCTTCTTTTAAAACTTTGCTTGCCAGGTACTATATAGGCAAGGAAATTCACATGTATATAATTTGAAGTTCTACAGCTTAAATATTCACATAATAAATGTGGGGCTACAAGTATAGCCGACACTAAAGCTATCTTTTAATGTGGGCTCCATGTACCTTGTATATTTGACTCTTGAAGGAAGGAGAACGTAAGATTCTATATTTTTAAAATGGAGAAACGGAAAAAAGGGTGAACAAAAATATTCACACTAGAGGAAAACAGGAGCATTTCCTTCGCCGTCTTAGGTCTTTACCCTTTTGAATGAGCCATAAATGGCAAGCATTTGAAGGAACACTTTCTTCTCTAATTATTACTATACTGTTCGTATACATATATATATTTAACTGAAAGAAAATAAAATAGAGGTTATGCTTAAAGGTTCTCTTTTACTATATGGAATGGTTATCAAACTCGTATAACAAAAGGGAAATGAATGATACCACCAAGTTAAAAGTTAACAAAATCCTATACAAGTGTCAATAAGAGCATTAGTCTCATGATTAAATTGAAGGAGAAGGTGAAGATGTTTTTATAAACTTCAATAAATGTTGCATTAACGTGAAGTTCTTGATATGGTTGAGACTTTGGGATGATTAATTTATCTAGAAATTGTCCTCAGCCACCCTGGAATCTCTGGCAAATGGGGTTGGGGTAAGAGTGATGATGGAACCGAAACTTGGGAATGGAGTACCTAACTGAACCCTACGTACTCTTTTGGTAAATGATTAATTGAACATCTAATTAATGCATGAACCCTTCAATGCAATCAGTTTTCTCTATATCCTTGCACTCAAATTCTTTTGTTGTAAGAGGATTTATTTCTAATTTTGGCTAAATGTCCACTAACCATAGTTAAGCTCTTCCACCATGTTTAGTTTCAATGGAAACCTCAGACCCACTTATCTCTAACCAGGCTTTTATTGCAAGTTAGATTGGACAGCTTGCCAATCAAGATTACCTAATTTCATTACAAACTAGAAGGGAAATCATTAAAAGAGAGGGTTTGACATTGAACTTTGCTTTTAATACTTATGTTTTATTGTATTACCCCATTATCTTTTTATAGAAATCATACAATATTGTCTTCTATCCAAAATATCATGTTAAAAAATAGTAAAAACGTTGAGTATGATAATTTTAGAGAATATGCAACTTAACAAAATCTCTATTTTGTTTTAACTTTAATGGGATAATATTTTTTATTAAAGCTAAATTGTGATACGGGAATTATTATCTTCAATGATGAGTGCATCGATAGACGTCCACGACCGACAATGTCCACGTAGGAAGATAAGCTAAATGTGACTCATAGTCTCGGAAATACGTACCCTCACATCACAATACTTGGCCTCTGTTTTCTCGTCTGTCATTTCATCAATTCCATTTTTTTGGGGGGAAAATGTTCTTATTTTATTTTTTGTAAAAGATCACAATCCCATGTTTCGCTGCACCACTATTCAACATGATTCATTGGACCAAATTCCTCGGATATGTACACTCAAACGGTCGTGATAGGATTAGGATCAGATTCCAATTAGTTTCAAGGTAATTTACTATAGTATTAGTATTTAATGGGGCCACGAGGATCGCGCCTCACACGTGAAATTTAACTTGTCGGGATGTGAAAGAAAACATCATGCCCAGAGACACTTAATAATATTGGCTGTGTACGATTCCAAACTAATAATGTCTATGAATTAATTGTTTAGGGAGGAACTAGATATAATATTACTAAAATAATATAAAGTTAATCAATTTAAATTGCATGCTTAATTAAGTCTTAATCTTTTAAAGCAACTGGGGTATTATTCCAATAATCACACGTGTCTTGGCATGTGTTATTGTAAGACAAGACAAAAAGCTTCTCAATTTGGCGTCATTTAGCTCTAAAAATGTCCTTCGGAATATTACTTTCAATAGGATGCCCAATTACTCACAATCAATTATTGTTAATGACATACGTAAAGAATGTCCTACATTTTTAATAAGAAACACCATTGTACATCCCTTTATATAAAAACTTGCTCTGATCACAAATAGAAGTTTGCGAATAAGCCTCGAATTTGAATTGAAAAAAAAAAAACGGAAGGCTTGAATTATTGAAGTGATGGAAATAAACAGTATTGCTAATTTCATTATAACACAAACTACCTATGATATTAGCTAGCTATTGCCCAATCCTCTTGTAGCAAAACATGTTGTTTGGGGATATATACCCTATCTAGAGATTACGTAATCCATGCCTTTTTTTTTAATGTTACTTTTAGTAGAGGTTACGCAAACACATATTTTCACATCGTCCTTAGTATCTTTTAAAGTCTTTTGTCACCATGCCGATGTCAAAAAGTAATGAAAAGCCAGATAAAGACTTTACATTACCCACCATGTATGCTTTTCATTTTATCGTTCTTTCAATCTTGATTTGTGGCTTTCAAACCCAACAATATTGACATAAGGTTATAAAGTTTTTGTTTTAGTTCACACTTTAAACATAATTAGTTTTTTGTTCGTTTCTTCTTGTTTTCAACCATTTCATTGGAAAAGAAGAGTTTAATTTGTTAACATTGATAAAAAGTAAAAAGTTAATTGAATTTTAACATTTTCATTAGAATTTAATTTAAATTTAAATATTAAAAAAATTATAACGTTAAAAATATTCAATTTAAACCCTATCTTAACATCTTTGTCAACTTCTTATTAAAAAAATCTTGTATAACATTTTTATTTTTTTAAGCCATCTTATTAGATGTGCATTCTACCTAATAAATAGGGCTCAAAATCTTAATTACCTTAAACCTTTCCATAAATTGTGACCCTTCAACCATATTTCACAATAGCTCTATAAGGCTTTGGGTTTTCATAAAATTCCTTTTAGGTTTCTGAAATTTTAGTTCTTTTTGAAATAGATGTGAAAGGAACTTTCCAAACATTTTATCACCTGAATTGGGATGAACTTATCCACCAAGTGTTTTTAAAACCCTAATATAATGTTAGAAATTGATGCCTAGGATATTGTTTTGATTTGATGTACTTTCCAAAGGAAATCATTTAGTTATGATTTGGGCACACACAATTTCATGCTTATGAAAGGCTTCATATATTATTGCTTATCAACGTTGAAGGTCGTCTTCAAGTTTTAAGGAGCTCCTCTGTCAATGGGGGCTTTCATATTCCATCGCCTTTAGGAATTAAGAGTAGCGTTGAGCTGATAGCATGCCAGTAGAGATACTCTATTATGAAAAAAACCATCCTTTTTGGGTCTGAATTGTAACACACCACTATCATAGAGCATATGTTTGAATATCCAGAGAACATCCAAGAACATACCCTATGAGAATGACATGTTAGAGCAATCATATTCACTTATTACCTGATCAAAGTATACGTCATATTTCAATAAGCACATTATGAATACAAACATTTCATATAATTATTTTAGAATATTTCAATCATTCATCTCAATCATTCATATCATTCATATGTACACAAATATTGCATAACATTATATCAACTTAATTTAGTTATTTTTTGCAATCATTTACATGATACATGTAAAGATATATATGCAAATGTACATGAAACTCCACTTTCATTTTTAATTTGTAGTGATCAAGCGCCTATTTAATTGTCTCGTATCTATTATGGATACTAGACTCATTTCAAATACTATCCCGTACTTATTATAGATACCAAACTTATTAATCATTGAGCTTGTGACTCTTTATACATATTTTCTGAGCTTTAAGCTCTTTTTCACATTAATAACTCTGGTCACAACTCCTTTATCTACTCATATATATCAATGCTATGAAATGCATCATTTCACATCTTATGCTATTAGTAACTTTCATTCAATGTACACAGTCATTTAGTATATTCATCATATCTGAGTCCAATATTCAACATACAACTAAGAACACATTTCATATTGCACATTGAATTTGAAAATACTTCCAATACAATCTTGAATATCAAACTTCTCAGATCAACAATGTCCGGAATATTACAATCATATCAGTAACAATTCAATATCTAAAAGTTAATCAAAAACAATTCAAATATAGTGAGAAAATATCTAGATTAACTCACAGTACACTCCAGATAACTATTGCCTTGAAGATCCAGCAATGTCTGGATGCTATCAGTCTATTTGTGATTTTGTCTAGCTCAAATTTCTACCTCAAAGATTAAGTTAATTCAGCTCTCCATGCATAGAAAAATCATCACAAATTTAAGGTAACAACAGGTTGGTTTTCAACTAGAATAAAAGACAACAATAATCTGATTCTTTAACTATCTTGTGAAGATTATTTAACTATTGAAGGGTTAAAAAGTATAGCTTATTGGTGTAGCAATTGGACATAAACATAGACAAAACACAGAGATGTAAAGTTGAGAGGATTTTGGTTGTGTGAGAAGAAGAAATGAACAAAACTGATTTTACTCTTGCGGAAGCTTAACACCTTAGGTGCTAGGTGTCACCTTATTACCATGACATATATCCCTAAGCATGTAAGTCATTTGTCCCTTCCTTAAGCTTCCAATTGTCACCAACATGTTAGGCCATTTGTCACTCCATGATTAATTCAATTAATTACTTATGTCAAATGTCACTCAATTATAGGTTTAGTCATCCTAATTTTTTATGTGTCTACTTGTCTTACCGTTTGGTATTTTTCCTAGACTAAATGTACATTTAAATGCATCAATTTTTCAATGGTAACAATTAATTCCAAGTTTACTAATTATAACCCACCAAACTAAAGTTCAAGATATAAGCAATACACAATTCACATCATGATCATTTTAAACCTTTCATACCTCGAAATATGTCAATTGAGTGCATATATTATCTTTGCAATGTATACTAAATCATAATTCATGTGTGTATGCTAATGAAATGCATGTGAATGAAATGCATTTCACGAATTCTTAATGACGTGGATTATATGCAATAGTCTAAGGTTCTAATCCTTCAATCTGAAAAATTGACTAATACATAAATAGCCTTGGTAAGTCTTGATGTGATTCTAAAATTTTGAGGCACCATTGGAGCAATCAATATTTTAAGAAAATTAGGAGAATATGATCAACTAAGAGCAAAAATCGTTAATTATTCTTGTTTGAAAGAGACGAACTTTTCTTAACCAAGCACGTAAAGTTTAAATCTTAAAAGTACTAAAATATTTCGTACTGTTCAAGATAGACTACAGGAAAAGGAAAATAAATAAAATTTAAACATATTATTTGATTGAATTTTTTAAAAAGAGAAAAAGTTAAACTCTAGCAAGTATTTTTTTAAATTAATAAGAATTGTTATAAAAAAAGTGAAAAACTAAAATTTTAGCGATTAGTGAAAAAATTAAAGTTCAAGCAAGTACTTTTTGAAGAGTAATAAAAATAGTAAAAATAAGAAATAAAAGGTTAAACTTTATCATTTCAATTTTTTTGGCCTCGCTTTTTGGGGTAGGATGCACATTTAGTAAGGGAATCCATAAAACAATTATTAGTTAGAATTTTTAGAGTAAGAAGTTGATGGAGATATTAAGATATGGTTTAAATTGAACTTTTGTAAAATATTAAAATTCTTTTTAAAAGTACTAAAATGTTTGAATTTAAATTATATTATAAGTAAAATATTAGAATTTAATTTAACAATTTAACTTTTAATAAAATGATAACTTTCTTACATGAACTTGAATCCCATTCTCTCAACTACATTTTGTATGATATGAAATACCAAATTTAGACATCATATAGAACTAAAATAAATTTGATATATATATACATGAATTATTATTATTTAAATAAAATTACATAGAATTTAATAATTTAATACAATTTAGTGATTAGCTGAATATATTTTTATTATATTATTTTAGAAATAATTAATACACATCATAATGCAATAAAATTTAAAGTTATAAGAGAACATTATTTTAAAATAGTAATATTGTGGAGAAAATGATGCAATAAAATCGTAAGTGTGCTATACTTATTACCATTAAAAGATGTCAACTATTTCGGAGCACACGGAGACGGTGGCCGCTAAATCTGTGGGAATTATCGAGTCTATTGTTCTACGTCTTAGTTGTTAGGAACAAGTCATGATCCTCCAATCAAAATGCTACGTCAGCAGCTGGATTCAACAGAATGCAGATGAAAATCTTACGTGAGATGACGAAAAGTGGGACCATGTGGAATAATGGGGTCAATCTTGTTATGTACAGTTTATCGGTCGAAATCAAAAAAGACCAGTGAGTAGAAACGCCTGTCAATGATCAAATCGAAATTGTAATGTGATAAACCAATCGTGCGGTACAGGATAAGTGTCCTCTGACATACGATGACAATAAGTCTTTTTTTCTAAAAAAAATTATGGAAACGCCAAGTTTCCTTTTTTCTTTAATTATTAAGTTTTCTTTTTCTTTAATTATTATCTTTATTTATACAAAGAAAGAACAAACAGCAAGCTATACTACTATAGGGAAACTAATCTCAGCGATGTCCTAAAGGAGAATTGAGTGACAATTGAAGAGTACAGAAACAAAAGAGGTAACTCCTAATCTAAATTTACAACAAAATTAACGAGCCAATCAGCATTTTTATTATTTTCCTTGTAAATGTAGCGGGATAAAACTATCCAATTATAAATGAATAGCTCGTTGATGCAAAAAAGGAATGAAAGGACCAAACATAACCCCACCCCTACCCGGCCACCTACCGGACAGCCCATAACAAGGATTCTATAATTGTCACGTATAGTTTTCCTCCACGTCCTATACGATGTCGTCGTGATAAGTTTTCTTCAATACTAGTCTGCGCCACGTCAACTCCTTGTTTACAATGGAAGTAGGAAACATAATTTCTTTAAAATTTATAAAATTAATGCGCATTTGATAGATTAACGTGACAAATAATTAAAGTTGCATGATGGCTAATTTGAACCATTAAAATATAACATTCCCTTCAAATTTACTCTCTTCAATGTGTTCGATAATGACTTGACCCTTTCATTAAAAACTTACGGCATAGATGTGAAAGAACATCTTTCAATTAATCCTAAATGTAGGTGAGGATGTCAGGGTTGATATTTATTAGTTTAATCAGCCATTTGTTCGATACCATTGGTTAATATTGTATTTAATGGAGGTCAAAGCGACACTTGTTTTACAGTAGACCCAAACCAATTTGTAATTCCAGATACTCCTTTCATATAGCAGTTTCCTTAGTGCTTAACCGATTAATACTAATTAATTCAAATAAAAAACATCAAAATTAACTATAAACAATAACACCCAGTAGAAATCCCACTGAGACACGGAATCTAGGGATATTTAATAATACACAATCTTATTCTTTACTAATAGAGAGATTGTTTATGAATAACTCATATGAGATCAAAATCAAGTATAATACACTTAAAGTAAATACCTTTTCTTTTTAGGAAGATATGAACCCAACCCCCAAAATCAATCCCCTCTAAACTTTTTTTTTCATTCTAATCTTAATTCTATATGTTACCAAAAAAAAAAAACCATGGAGATGGAAGCATAGAGACTATCCTAAAAGTCTTAGCCTTAAGACACATTTTATTCCGGTTGAACCAAGACATGGTTAAGTGGATTATTGCGAGCCATTGAATTTGAGGATTAGTGTGAGAATTAGCGCAGTGATGGGATTGGCCTCTTCTCCGCACCATTAGGTTACTGTTGGGTAAATAAGAAACATATCTAATCGATCGTTATGAATACACATGCTCAATGTCTTGTCTCGATGATAAGAGCTATAGCCCACGACATGATCATCAGAAGCAAGAGAAAAGAGAGTTGAGCTAAAGTTGAGTTGTGAGCCCCCTTCATGTCAATTCATTCCATTGGCATGGACTTTGGTTTTGAGTTCTCAATCCATTAATGCTTTAACTCAGGTCAACCACTTATATTTCCCCCCCTGCCCCAAAAAGAATTATTAAAAAAACAGGTTTTAAGGACCACAAAAAGCAATTAAGGTAAGTTAGTCGAGTTAATGTTCTACAATAATGATTTATTTAAACGCATATTCAATAATTTTTTTGAATATATACTAAATGAATTATCTAGTGTATAACATAACTTGATAATTTTATGTTTTGAATGTGTCATTGGGCTAATATGTTTAACTCAAACAATAAATTTAAATTAATTAATTAATTATATAGAGTTTAATGGAGATGAAATAGCACTTACTCGAACCACTTGAATCATCCATTAAGTAATTTAATAACCAATTTTATCTAATTAGCTTGTTTAGAGAAGTCAATTGATTAAAATGTTGAGGATAATTAAGCTCTCAATTCTCTTACTTTAACCCAATTTCTATTTAAGTGTCTTTAATTGCATGTAATTAGCTCATGAATAAATGTATCCACTTCAATCTTTTCATTTAATTAAGGAACAATTACGTGTGTAGATTGCTATACGTAAGCTTGTACTTTCTAATTTTATCCAAATTTACTTTAGTAAAGTTCATAAGATAGAATTAGTTAATCCAACTTGTAATTAATTAGTTTTAGTGAAATAGACTGATCTCATATATATGGCTGATGGGGACAATTTGAAGGTCACATGCATGGACTCTCACGAATGTTACATTAACTGATGCACACTACCCTAAAAATTCCAAAATTAGTACTAAACAATGCAGCTATAATATGGATAGGTAGCTTAGGCGTGGAAACTACAGATATATACTGTATTTTTGGTCCATAAAGGTACACTACTTTTCTTGGTTGTCTCAATCAACCAACAATATGAAGCTTCCTTTTCAAGAGATGATGATCACAAAATGATAGTGAAAGTAAAGCTTTGGAAGACCATTTCTTTCCCTTCATCCTTTCCTCAAATGATTAGGTTCTTCTCCTTTGGGTCTCAACTTTTGCTTGTCTCCATAGAGAAGAGAGAGATTAAATAGGATTTCAATTTCCTGTCCCTGAAATAATTACTTTTTGGACCACCAAGGGTGTGCAAGTTTCACGCTACCCACAAATCACCTCCATTCACAACACTCCAACATATTCAACATCTGATTATTCATCTTTGTTAAAGATTTTGAATGGAAAGAGCTTATTAAAAATGCGTATATTTATAGAACCTTTCAATAATTTCTTCCCATCCATTTTGAAGCATTGGAAACTTACCAAGCAATGATGGGCGATGTTACTGTATGGTACTTCCCTTGTTTTAGTGGGATTCATTTTAATCACATAATTGCCATACTTAACTTAAATGTTGGGCTATTAACTGGTTGTCAACCCTTTTATTAAGATTCCTTGGTCCCCCTTGAGTCCAACCGTGTACCCAATCCACTTTGCCTTTATAAGTCAAAAGTTGCAATTAGAGTGCCTTGAGAAGAAATAACCCTTCTCTGTCTAATCACAAAGCTAAGATAAGAGAAACCTGACCACATTTTCATGTCCCATATTGATCACATCATTTTTTTCCCCTGATCTGACACCAATAAAACACCTTTACTTTTCAATTTTGGTCCACACTACTCTTCCTTTGTAGTAACCAGTGATAGATACCTTGGACAACGATGTATACAATACATATTATTATTAAACACATTAAGTAAAAGTTATTCCAAGAAAATCAGAAGTTAAGACCTGCAAATAGTTTCTTAAATAGTACATGGAAAATTGATGTATGGTTTTAAGTTTAACGTAACACATGACTTATGCATGCCACTTTACACCTAATTGAATTTTTATTCAGATAATGCGATTATACGCAAGAGAAGTAATCCATCTATTTTCTATAAATTGGTTTCAAGATGCAGTAAAAATTAAAATGAATGGACCTACAAAGTAAAACTAGGCATGTCTGAAAACTGTTCAGTCACTTGTAAGAATTTGGGCTTCCAAACTGATAAAACCACCAAGACAGGGTTTCTCGATCCATGGTGGAGGCCTTTTCGTCTTTCCGATGAGGTTCGGGCTCACAGAAGTTGTAAGCTCCCCACCCCAACAAAATTTTATCCTTTAGTTCCATTTCTTTTCTAAGCTTTTATATTTGGAAAAAGGATAAATAAATTTCTAACTTTCATCTAAAATATATTATGATTTTTAAAATTTTAAGGTATTAAATTAAATATTTAATTACAAAAGTAATATTAAAATTTTAAAGGTATAACATTTTTATTGTATCTATTCTATTGTATGAAAACTTTGTTATCAATTTTTTTTTAAAAAAGTGTTATATTTTGTATATGTATTAAACAAAATTTTGACTATTAACCCGAAAGTTAGGTAATAAGACCATTAGTAAACTAAGAGCCCAAAAATTAATATTTTTATTTTAATGTAAAAACAAATTATTAACAAACTAATGATTAAAAAGTTAATATCGTCAGTTAATTATAAAACAAATCTTAAATTTAATTCAATTTTGTGATAATATCCTAAACTTTAAAAACTAATGATAAAAGACTTCAACTTTAAATTTATAAAAAAAAACTCGACATTTACGTTAATTTTGATGATGTAGTAAGTTAGGTTAGATTAAATTTTTGTCACGTGACTGCCATATATGATAGTTTTGTCACGTAATTAATTAATTAATTGATAATAATATCAAATTTTTAGAAATTCCTAAAAACTAACTTAATCACTTAAAAGCCTTTCTTCAGGGTAATAAGTTTCAAACTTCACCCTCTTCATACTCTTTGTTGTGGAAACGTCTTCGATATTCTCAGAGCATAGGTAAACATTGTTAGAAGTTACCATAAGGCAATTTTATCAAGTGGCCTAAAAATTAGAGATTGAGGTTAGTAACTTCCTATTCAGATACAACTACTCAAATATGATATTATTAGGGAAGATTGATACTTGATGGACGTATCAGATTAAAAATAAAGGCACACATATACTTAGTCCTCTCTCTGCCCTAATAAATACGTTTAAGAAAAACTTACGCATATCAATCTAAAAAAATGTATAAACTAAAGAAAGGGAGAAGGGGAGAGAATCTAATTGTTCTAAAAAGACAAAGGTAATTGCTATCAATATCAAACATGTCTTCTTCCTCAAATTTAGGTATGTGAAAATTATTGGTTTCAATAGAGAAAATCAGTTTCTTCTTACATGTGGTATCAGAGCATGGTTTAGAAACTTATAATTTTCCATCGCACATAATGAATAATTATTGTTGAAGAATACTGCATTTCACGTATGATCCGTTCATGAAAACGTGGCTAAGCTGAATCGAAAATCACTTCCATAAATGCAATAGAAGAGGGATATGAATCCGGCACTTGTAACATGATGAAGATGTATAACCATATTGTTATTATATTATGTGTTTCTCTTACACTATAAAGATTCCCCAGATGTATCAATATCTATATTTCTTATATGTTGTCTTTTTTTGCTCATGTGTAAATATTATGTGCATTGTTTTTGTCTTATATGCATTTAGGATGTGTTGTGTATTAAATATGTGCTAGTTTTGTCTTATATACATTTAAGATGTGTTGTCTTATGGTTTATATGCATTTAATGTACTTCATCAAATCCAAACTGTATAACAAATAAAAATATGAAGTAAAAACAACAACCTCTCTCTTGTAAAAGATCCAATTGTGTGTTGCTGTATAAATTTGGTTTTGCCAAAGCATTAATCCAAAGTCACGGTATGAACTTGATTTTTGCCAATGTGTGTGGTTTTTCCAAAGCATTAATCCAAAATAACTTCTAAAATTATGTTTTTCAAAAATTACGTTTTTGACTAATGATGGATGGATTAATTTTAAAGTTTGATTTCTTACGTTTTGGTCATATGATATTTTGACCTATAATCAAAATTTTAATTTTAATTTCATCTTATGAATATATATTATTATTATTTATATTTGACATTATGATTAAAATTAGTTTGTGATTACCAAAGTGACCAAGCCAGAATGATGAAAATATCATGCTTAAAATAGTCATTTATTTGTGAAACTCATAAAATGCCAATTAGGAAAATTGATGAATAAATGATGTTCATTGAGTAATAGAACTTTAGGATTTGCTCAAAGAAAAATCATTTATTCTATAATCAGTGAGCATAATTGAAGAAATTAAATTTCTTAAGTCAAATATATTTTGTTTGTCCAAAGATGACATATGTGTTTGGTTAAGAATTTTAATTTTTTGTAACGAGGAAAACTGGCATTTGTTTATGATTGTGTGTTGTAGTATATACTTAAAAAAGTGTTTTATAATATACTCTGATGTTTGATCTAAATCTATAATATAATTAACTATGAGAATCTATGTTTTATTTGTAGCAATTTCACTTCATTCATAAGCTTCTTTTGTTACCATATTTAATGGTTTGAATTTCTCTGAATAGAATGAACAAGTCAATTTCCACTTAAGTGTGTTGGATCTTGACTTGGCACTATTAGAAGAAGAACCTATTGCTATTATTGATTTAAGCAGTGAGGAAAAGAAGTCCAAATATAAAGCTTGGATACGATCTAACAAATTAAGCTTTATGTTTATGCAAATGACTATAGTGAATAACACCAAGCTTACTATTCCGTAAATAGAAAATGCAAAGGAACATCTAAAGTTTGTGGAAGAACGTTTTCATTATGTAGACAATTCACTTGCCGGTACACGAATGGCACAACTCATGACCATAAAGTTTGATAGGTTGTAGAGCATACAAGAACATACCATTGAGATGATTAACATTGCAATAAGATTGAAGACATTAGGTATAACTGTAGATGACTTCTTTCTGGTTCTGTTTATCCTGAACTCATTGCCTCCTGAATATGTTGCTTTTCAAATTAACTGTAACATAATTAAGGAAAAGTGGGATGTTAATGAATTGATTGGAAAGCTCATTTAAGAGGAAAATAGACTAAAGAACATAGGAAGTCATTCAGTTAACCTCACATTTCAAGGAGCTAGTAAGGTACCAAAGGTAAAAGCCTAAAGTTTTAAGAAAAAAGAAAAGGCCTACTAAAGCATTTCAAGTTGAAAGGAAGTAATAAAATAATGATATGTGTCGGTTCTTTAGAAAAGAAGGACACTATTATAAAAATTGCATAAAACGTAAGACATGGTTCGAAAAGAAAGGTATATCTAATACTTTTGTATGTTTCAAATCTAATTTAATTGATGTTCCTTATAATACTTGGTGGCTTGATTCTAGAGCTACTATTCATGTATCCAATACAATGCAAGGTGTTAAGTCAAAATGAATTTATGATTAATAATTTTGATGAAGACTAAATAATAATGCAGGAAGAAAATGAGACGGAGCAAAGCTGAAAATGAGACGGAAGAAAATGAGACGAAGCAAAACTGAAAATGAGACGGAAGAAAATGAGATGAAGCGAAGCAAAATGAGACGGAAGCAGAAAGCAAAATGAGACAATAGAAAATGAGACGAAAGCAAAATGAGACGGAAGCAGAAAGCAAAATGAGACGATAGAAATGAGACAATAGAAAATGAGACGAAAGCAAAATGAGATGGAAGAAGAAAGCAAAATGAGACGATAAAAATGAGACAAAGCGAAACTGAAAATGAGACGGAAGAAAATGAGATGAAAGAATTGAAGACAAAGATCCAATATCACGTCAGATGATCAATCAGTTTGAGTAAGTTACAAAACTCAACTGAATAACCGTTTCTTTAAAGATCAAGAAACAAGAAGAAAGAAGCAG
>JAOSBK010000006.1:36162379-36182595 GCA_027568895.1 Erythroxylum shatona | reverse complement strand
ACGCCACCCTCGCGGGGCACGGACTCGGATATCACCAACGATATCGGGTTCGGGTCACTCGGGAGTGGGGTGTTACAATGTGACCTTTAGAGATGGAAAGAAGGCTTCGGTGATTGGTAGAGGAACATTATGTATAGATGGATTGCTTTCCCTCAAGAATGTGCTTCATGTCGATGGATTAAAAGCTAATTTGGTGAGTATAAGCCAACTTTGTGAAGATGGTTTGTTATTTAAATTTACAAGTGATGAATGTAGGGTGCTAATTGAACAAGGAGAATGTCTTTTGAGCAGCAAGTGATCAGCTGACAATTGCTACATGTTGCAGGTTATGACCACCTATAAATCAGCCACATACGATAATAACATCGATCTATGGCATTAAAAGCTTGGACACGTAAACGTTGATCTCATTAGCGAATTGATGAAAGTGGAAGCTATGAAGGGTCGACCTACAATGAATAAATAAGGGAAATCAATTTGTAGTGCATGCCAAATGGGTAATCAGATAAGAGTGCTATAGAAAAACGTTAGACACGCTACCTTATCATGTATACT
The DNA here is from genome assembly GCA_027568895.1 of Erythroxylum shatona. Classification (NCBI taxonomy): domain Eukaryota; kingdom Viridiplantae; phylum Streptophyta; class Magnoliopsida; order Malpighiales; family Erythroxylaceae; genus Erythroxylum; species Erythroxylum shatona. The sequence goes on along the minus strand of JAOSBK010000006.1, from coordinate 36,182,040 downwards.
TGAATTAATTCACATGGATTTGGTTGCTCCAACATAACATGATAGCATTCGTCAAATGAGATATTTTTTTAACTTATGTTGATGATTATTTGAGATATACTTGCGTATCATTTTTGAAAAAAAATCATATGCTTTCAAGGCTTTTAAAAGCATATGCGTGCAGGTCATGAATCTAAAAAATATAGTTGTATTGAGAATTCGATCGGATCACGGAAGGGAATTTAAGAATACAAGCTTTAATGAATTTTGTGATGAGTATGACATCATACAAGAATTTTTAGTACATAAAACTCCACAACAAAATGGAGTTACCGAAAGGAAAAATAAAATACTTCAAGAAATGGCTAGATTTATGTTGAATGGAAGAAAATTGTCTGTACAATTTTGGGCTAAAGCAGTTAATACAACATGCTACATATGTAATAGAGTTTATCTTCGAAGCATCTTGAACAAGACATCCTATAAACTCTACAAGGGAAAGAAACTAGATGTAAGTTATTTTCATGTTTTTGGCAGTAAATGCTACATTCTTAGAGATCGAGAACAACTCAAAAAATTCGAGAGCAAAAATGATGAAGGAATCTTCATTAGTTATTCAACTCACAGTAAAGCTTACCGAGTGTATAATCAAAGAACCAAGAAAGTGATAGAGTTGATAAATGTTGTGATAGAATCAAGTGGCAGAAGAAAATCTACATAACTAACTATCCGAACCAGCTCATACAAGCAATGAGATAAGATTGAAAAATTGCTCAAATCTACAATTAGTTACTGCTAAGGAAGTAACTGCACAAATTGAAGACATGTCAGTTATTTCAGATGATGAATCAACCAAAATACTTGATGTGAAAATTGTTCCTTTAAATGTTCAAAACTTGAGAGAAGCTAATTTGAACTGGGATTCTCCCTCTCAAATAAGAAGAAATCATCTAGTAGAGAACGTCATTAAAGATGTCAATGAAAGAAAAAAAACAAGGGAAAGAAAAAGAGTTGATTATCGAGAACTTGCGGGTTATTTATGCTACACCTCTTCTTTCGAGCCAAATAATGTTAAAGAAGCTCTACAAGATGAGTTTTGGATAGCAGTTAAGTAAGATGAATTGATTCAATTTGCACAAAATGATGTATGGGAATTGGTGCCAAGACCATCAGATGCTAAGGTGATTTGAACAAAATGGGTGTTTTGAAATAATGTTAAAAAGGGTAATGTAACCAAAAATAAAGTAAGGTTAGTAGCTCAGGGATATTCTTAAGTTGAAGGAATAAACTTTGACGAAACCTTTGCACCAGTGACACGACTTAAGTCTATCAAGCTTTATCAGATGGATGCAAAGAGTACTTTATGAATAGGTTCATACAGGAAGAAGTGTATGTCAAGCAGCCAAAAGGATTTAACGATTCAACCTATGCAGATTATGTTTTTAAGCTAAAGAAAGCTCTTTACAGTCTCAAACAAGCACCGAGGACTCGGTACGAAAGACTCGCACAATACTTATCAAGCAAGGATATGAACGAGGTAGTATTAACAAAACTTTGTTTATTAAAAAGGTTAGATCTAACTTGGTAATTGCTCAAATCTACGTTAATGACATTGTGTTTGGTTCTACTCATCTGAAGATGGTAGATGAATTTTTTGAATTAATGACATCTAAATTTGAGATGAGCATGGTAGGTGAACTGAATTTCTTTTCAGGTTTGCAAATTAAAGAAGTGAAGGATGGAATTTTTGTTTCAAAAACCAAATATGTCAAGAGTTTAATAAAGAAGTTCAATCTTGAGAATGCCAAACATGCGAGAACAATTATGAGTGTCTCAAGGAAGCTAAATAGAGATGAGAATGGTAAACGTGTTGATGTCAGTTTATATTAGAGCATGATCAGAAGTCTATTGTATTTGGCTATAAGTAGGCAAGATATTTGTTATAGTGTCGGTGTATGTGCTCACTATCAAGCCAATCCGAAAGAAACACATCTAAAAGCTGTCAAGAGGATTCTCAGGTATATAAGTGGAACATTTGACTTTGGAATATGGTATATATCTGACTCGACATCTTATCTAGCTAGAGATAGTGATGTAGATTGGGTTGGAAACTTAGACCAACAGAAAAACACTTTAAGAGGTTATTTCTTCTTAGGAAACAATTTGATCTCTTGGTATAACAAGAAGTAGGATTAAATTTCGTTATCGACCGCAGGGGTTGAATATATCAATGCAGGTAGTTGTTGTTCACAACTTCTTTGGATGAAACAGATGTTAGAAGATTACAAGATTGATCAGAATATGTTGACAATCTTATGCGATAAAAAGAGTACCATAGACATCTCTAAGAATCTAGTTCAGCATTTAAGGGCGAAACATATCGATCTGAGGTACCACTTTATTCGAGAGCTTGTGGAAAGCAAAATATTCACTTTGTCACATGTATCTATAGAAAAGCAGTTGGTGGATATCTTTACAAAACCTCTTAATGTAGTAAGGTTTGAACTTCTTCAAGGGGCTTGGGACTTTGTGTTTTACATTATTGATGTATTATTTCCTAAAAAAAGAAATGTTGCGTTTTCATCCAAAGGATTCAAAATCCCAAGTGTTCTTTCTATTGTCGCTTGTGCCCCTCATCCTCTTCTCATATCTGTCAAATCTCAAGCTCCCAAACACTCACATGGTTGCAATGAAGGTTTCTTCACGGTGGGAATAGCATTTGCATCAAATTTAAGAAACACGACCATTGAAGCCTCATCCCCTTCTCATCTCTGTCGGGTCTCACGCTCCCAAACACCCACGTAATTGTATTAAATACTTCTCTACCGTGGACTTAGCATTTTTGTGGGATCTGTGGAACTTCATTGAAGACTCATTTTTCTCTCTACAGTACTGCTCCTTTTCACTTCACGATAGCTCCATTTATTGATATTGTTTGGGTCTATGCTATTTTTTTATAATATGGGCAAGAACAAAAAGAAAACATCCTCTTTAGTGTTAAGAAACAAAATAGAAGCTCCATCATGTCTTTCAAGTTGATTAATTCTCAACCCAACACCCGAAAGGAGACTCACCGAGGCTGGGTCGTCTTTGGCTGCTCCCATTGATATTCCCAACGCTGCTTCTGTTTGAGAAAGAGTACCAGATTCAGATGATGACAATGCTCGGGTCATATTATCCTTGGTTGAAGACTCTACTTTATATTCCGATGAGACTCCTGCAACTACTGCTTTACCAACTGTGTTTCCTATATCTCCTTAGAAATGTACAAAGGAGTGGGTTTAGAAAACAGTCTAATCACCTCGACGCATTTCTTCTGTCCGCCTGACAGTAGATGATGTGATTTCTTTCAAGTTCTACTCCTTTGCGGTTGAACAGAAATGGGCAACTCTCAACACTGTTGGGTTCGTTCTCGACCGTCCAATCAATTTAGAGGATTTTCAACAACATAGACTGGACATTTTATTATTGAAGAGACGTTTACTGCAAGCCTGACTACTTCCAAAGCACTATGATGTAGATTTGGCCAAATTGATTTATGTGATCAGTACTAGGATGTGATTAAATCTTGGAAGTCTCATTATTGAAGCTATGTTGGCCATTGAGAGATCGAGTCGAGTATACTTAAGTTGGTATCCTTGATAAACATCTCTCCAAGGATTTTTAGGCAACCACAGGTAGTGGATTTTTAGTACCCTATATCTGGCCCCTCCGATGGCTTGGGGATAATTTTTGTCAATCCTCATGCAGCTCTCTTTACTGAAATTGAGAGGAGTCAAGGAATTATTCAAGTGGTAAGTGACGCTCTTTGTCACTCAAAACAGCGAGTGATATGATTTCCCAGAGCTCCTTGAGTTTGTCTTTTTGGCATATGTTGTCCCAAAGGGGGAGAAGATACTTGAACTAGAGTGTTTAATTTATTTCAGTTGTGTTTGATTTATTTATGTTTTATTAGATCTTGGATTGAGGGGGAACATTGTGAATTCAATATTCGTATGTCCAATTATGTTAGTTAGGGGGAGCTTAACAGTTATGACAAAAATGCCAAAAAGGGATAAATTGTTAAGATATATAGTATGTATCTTTTTATTTAGTTTTGAAATTTTATTTATTAATTAGACATATAAGATATTATTATTGTTTGACTTGGATTCAAAAAGCCACAGTGGATAATCTTATAGTTGTAAAAGAATTATATATTGAATTGGAGTCTATCTTCAGACGTATTGTGGTGATCACGTTTGTGAGTGTTGAGGGGTACCATTGGAATTTTTGAAGTGTGGCTAAGGGTTTTTGAATGGACATTGGTCTTGGTGGTGTGGGATTTTGGGGTATTAATTAACGACCACCTTTAGTGTTCTTTGGTGGGTGCGTTAATTTTTTTTTTTTGTGAAAAATAGCTGAAGTGATTGTGGGTGTTCTGTGTTGGTGATATACAGTTTTTTTGATTTGTGGGTGTAATGCATCTGTCTTGTGTCGTGTGTGTTCTCTGTTGGTGGAGAACGATTGGAATTCTGGATGATGGTGTTAAAGGTTTTCATGTGAAAAATTGCTAAACATGAGTGTGTTTTTTGTGTGTGGAACATACAACTGGGTTTGAAGCATCGAATTCTCTCATGAAGCTATATGTTGATTGGTTGTTCTATGGATTGGTACACATTGAAAAAGTTGGCTAATTGGTTGCTATAAGTGTTGATTGACTATTTGTCTTAGCTGGGTGTTGATTTTTCATTGTGGCTCACGGCTGGGACATTGAATGTGGGGCATGGGTGTTCTGCCAAGGATTAATAGTTGGGTGTGCTATTGTCGTGAATCAATTTAGTGTGCAGATGACTTTCAAATCTATTTCGAGAACTTATTCTTCTCTTTTATCTCAAGCGTATTACTGTTTTGTTCTTAGTTTATTGGTCATTTGAGTTGATTGTTTAATTGTCTTCTATTAAAAGTTGTTTAGAAAAATCATTTGTCGAGGTTAACATGATTTGGTCGTATTATTGAGTGTGAAATTCTTTAACGAAAAATGAGGTTGAGAGATAGTTACAAGGACTGAGTAGTGTTGGCTTAGTGAGGCCTTGTATAAATCTAATACACCTTCATGAAATTGATTAAGCTGAGTGAGGGTCTCGTAGACGTAAGTAAGGTGTATTGAACTGTGTTAACAAATCTGGGTATCGCTTAATTTGGTGTTTTTAATTTTTTTGTTATCTGTGTTTGCCAGAAACATATAAGAAAGTTTGCAAAACAACCACTTATTCAGTTTTTCAATTGTCAAGTTGAGAATTAATTTTAAATTATAAAGTCGTTAAAATTATTTTTGAATAAATCTTTAGTTTATTTTTAATCTTATCTTATAAACCAAATTTGTTAGCTGAAATCTTTATTTAATGCTAATGAGTTTTTTATATTTTGCCTATATAAGATAACTAAATTTATTATTCCGATGATATAATAAAACTTGAGTGTTACTTATTCTTTTATCTTATCTATCTTCTCTTACCGTACACATGTTAATCTTCTTCTCAATAAATAAGCCTCGACTGTAATACGTACGCATATCATTATTCAATAATAGTCAGCAAGAGATTTTTCATTTACATTATTTCCCTATTTCGATTATTCCATAAATCTAGCTACGTAACAGCGAAATGAAGGGGCCTTTGCAGTTGCCTGATGGATTAGTCCATGCAGAGCTTAGGGTAAGTTCTTGATTAATCGCAGAGAATTAGGTCAAGATTGAGAAGAATTTTACGGAGTGACACGGCATTTGATCAAAGGAGGCGTGCGTACATTCTCATAACGTAGAGGGTTGATTAGGATACCAAGTCCAATGGCTAGAGCCAAACCTGTAAGCATAGGCCTCCCAAACCCAAAGCCTTCAGAAATCCTAATTCACCACGTCCGAAACTTATTTCTATTTTACTTTCTCTAGTTTGTGTTATGGGATGTATTCTAATCGATAGTGAAAAACATAGAAGAAAAGGGAAAAGAAATGGTAAGGGACGATTTTCACTTCAATATTGAATATGTTGGGGATATTTATGAATAGTTGTCATAGACTCTCAATACTCATCAAACAATTCTTTTACAAATTTTGATTGATAGGTTAGCACATAAAAAAAGTAAAATTTTGAGTACAAGTATTTTTTTAAAAAGGTTTAATGACTATTCTTTAATAATTCTATTACCAAACATGAAAGTTTTATGCTAAATTTTGGTATGGGTCAGTACTAGCTAGTAATCAGAATATCGGTTAGAATTACAAATTTTAAAAAATTTAGAACTAAATTGAAAGACTTAAATTTTCTCTTATATAAAATAATAATTACTAATTAAAAAATAAGATGATAAGGTTGTCTATAATTTATTTATAAATAATAAAAATACAAATAAGAATGTGTTAAATGATGTTTTTATATCATTAGACTAATTCAAACGGTTGTATATTACATAAATAAATATATTAATTTAATACAATCATATTTAATATTTTTAAAAGTTATATGTTTTATATTGATAATATAAATACTTTTAAATATATAAATGTGAAAAATAGTATAATAACTTTTGAAATATATAAAGATAATCTTTGAAATTAAATTTATTTTAATTTATTAAAAATATGTGAAAATAATATTAATAAATTATTATAATTTCTTCAGATATGATTGAAGCTCAGTAAAAACTTCCATAGTGTAATATATTTATGGATTATTTTGTAATTTTTAAAATTTTAAAATTATTTTATAATTTTAAAAAATTATCCTAAATAATACTTTATCATCCTGTAACAAACATAAATCCAATTGTACTTATCATCCTGTAACAAACATAAATCCGATTGCAGTACAATTTTCGTAATATTGGTCATCGGCCTCATCATTTACTGCAATCTGGCCCACATAGAACGAGCATGGCAAAATTGCGAGGGCCGAGAAATGGACGTGTCCTGACTCCTGACTCTGCTAAGAACAATAGAAAAGACTAAACAACAAAGAGTGAGAATAATATATTTTGAAAACGTACCAAACTACGTTTGGTAAATGGGTTTGAATTGGACTAGCCGTTACAGAGGAAGGAAGGCACATGTAGCTCTTTTGGCCCAATCCCAAACTAGAATAATGGGATTGCCGTTTAAGTGATAAGATATATAGTAACAGGAATTCTAATCATTAGCTCGTACATCATAAACCCCACATGACATGGGTCCATGCATATCGGAAAACCAACCTTACTAAGTTTGATTAGAATTCCCATACAACTTCTTATTTTACCTTGTAAATTTCAAATTTTATAAAATACTTAGTGTATTTAACTGTTGATTTTAGAGAATCTTTAACATTAATTGTCATTAAATATTTTTAAAGGAGAACATGAAACCGCATCATATTTAACTTAATTAGCTAGCAAGCGCCATATAAAAATGAACATTATTAAGTATAAAAGTACAATTTTTAACTTGATTTTGCCTCAAATTTTTAATTTATATAAAACAAGTTGTACATGTGATGTTTTTGTTTAATGACAATACTTATTTGATATTTTTTAAATGGGTGATTTTTCAATTAATAAAAATACATAATGATAATGACTAATGTTAAATTTTCAATCTATTGAAAGTAACTAAATTTAGATTCATTGATCAAAAATTGTCATCCCTAGCTATTTGATAGTTTTAGAAATTACTAATAAATTTAAAAGTTTTAAAAATACAAAAATAAATAATATCTAAATTCCTTAACTTTATCTTAATTATAGTAATAATTAGAATTATAAAAATATTAATAAAATATTCAAAATTTTAATTTATTGTAAAATTAACTTATTATGAATTATTCACATGATAAAAAATTTACACATTAATAAATTTATTAAAAATATAAAATAAGGCAAGACCCACCCTAAATTTTTATTCAAAATCGCCTTCTCTACCTCTTATAACTCAACTAACGTCGTCGAGGACCACTGCACAGGTGTCTGTGCTAACTACTACAACAGAAGTGTGTATTTGAAGTTCTCACACCATAAACTGCACAAAGTAAGCACCATTCCTCAAGCCTTATCCAATATACACCAACATGAAATATATAATAGATGAATGAAATAGATACGTGATCAATCCAAAATGATTCATATCACCTCGTCAAATTGTTTCCAGAATTGCAATTGCAAATGTTTACTAGCAAACGTATCCGTTATTTATATTACCATTGTCTTTATAAAAACTGATGTACCTACTCGCCAAAGTTAGGAGTTCGATGGGCATGCATGGATGCTATCAAGCCAAATACAAGTGAAAAGCCTCTAGCATTCAAGAACAACAAACCACCTTATTTAGCCTTAAATTAACTTGGTTTTGAGGGAAACATTTACTTTAATGAACTTCTAGTAATTCTCACTACAAGTGCTTTATGCAATATTTTACTGGTTCAGCCTGATTCTGATGGGGCTAAACGTTACTGCTCGGATCCATGATACTAGTCGATGATAACTCTGAAACACCTGCAAAACAATAAAGGCACGCCGGGGATTGATAACCGGCAAGTCCCTCCGACGCTCAAGTTAGTCTTTTTGGTGAGGGTCACGACGACTATAAGCAAAGAATATCAGGGTTGTAATCTCGTCCCTGTATCATGGCAGAATAGTACCTTATATATGGAATAGATGTTAGGTTTAGGTCTTTACGTAGGTCCTTACGTTTGCATGGGAGACTAACACCTGCGAATGGGCCATGGAAGTGTGGACCTGGGCCCGGGCCTAGCACAGTGACCTAACCACTTACTATAAGTGCCTGTTTGGATAGATTTATATTAGTAGAGCTTTTGTCAGTAGAATTTTTCTGAGAAGAGCTTTTCTAAGAAACCAGTTGACTGTTTAGCTATCAATTAAAAAAATAACTTTTTTTGAAAGAACTTCATACAGTAAACTGTTTGATAATATAAAAATAAAAAACACTTTTACTAATTTTAACAATATTTTATTTTGTAATAAAAATTATTTATGCATATAAATAATATTTAAAGTATATCAACCAATATGCAAAGCACAATATATTAGGTTTACATTTGATTTGAAAGAATTCAACTACTATTAGGTCTCTTATAAATAAAATGGGTTTACATGTTGGTAAGATGGAATGGGTTAACAATTTGCCAAAATAATATTATTAAATAAATTGTAGGCTTATTTGAGAAAGAAAAAATTTACACCTTTCTATGTAAACTTTTTTATCTCTTGAATTTTTTTCAAAGCTATCTTTATTAATTTACTATGAATTTTTTCTTATAACTTTTCATCTCTTGAAATTCTTATCCTTATTGGTTTATTATTTTTAGTTGGTTACAAACTTAACTTGTATCATCACGATCTATATCAAATTAAAATGACTTAAAATATTTGCAAGCTCAAATAACACTACTTAGAGGTTTAAAACAAGGCATTTGGTCCTCACGTGAGGTCACTTTGTACTATAATAGACACCTTAATCTTATTTTACAAAATCAAATGCCAACTCAACATTTTGTGAAATAATGGAAAATCTGTTTCAACTTGAGATGATGATGGGATTATATTAATCATCTATGGAAAGCCACCAAATCTAATGTAATCCTATAAATAGGCTCCAATTTTGTTCATACAGCAACTAATCCATTAACATTTAAGACACATCAACGGAGAAAATCCAGAGCATTAACTAGAATATGCAATTATTCACTGAAGCAAAGCCCTAATATTATAAGGAGACAATGCTCAGTTCATAAAAAGTTTTAGGTAAATTGTCACGCAGTTTATGGATGCCTTTATCAACACGTGACATATGTTTATGTTTCCTCAGTGCACACTAAGAACTGAAATGGGATAAAATTGCCATAAGGCCCTTGACTCCATCTAAAGAGCCACATAGTTCCCTTATATGCATTGAGACTAGTGCAACAATCTGGTTAAAAGAATTTTCTTTACAAGTGAGAAGCAACGTCAATTTAGAGAATCTTTCATGTACCAAGTCTATTGATTCTTCTTCAACTTTGACCTCGAAGTTGAAGACTTAGGACCTTGACTAGAAGTTCTGATTATGAAAAGAAGTATGTCCACAAGCATTCCTACAACCAATCCAAGAATGCCTCCAGCAGCACTCTTAAGTAAACAGAAGGAGCAACACCAGTATTGATTGCATTAAAAATGCAAAAGAGAAAAAGAAGAACAACCCATTGATCTTATTGCACTATTAAAAAACATAATAATAGAAACTATTGATCACAATCAATTCAGTTCAGAAATTTGCAGAGGGAAGTATGGCAAGTGTAATATCGTTGATATGAATGAAGAAAGGAATTTCTTAGCAAGTGAAGTAGTTATGTTGAAATGTATTCCTAGTTACTCAAGATGCAATGTTAAGTTATCAATTTGGCTTATTTTGTATTTAATTCTCTTTAATGTGTTGAAATTATTATTCAAAATTAATGGAATTGTCTTATAATTGTTTGTAGATGATTTTCAACACCTTAGAGACGAAATTGAATCAAAAAGATGAAAAGGAAATGAAGAAAATCTGAAATTTAAAACCTGGCAACAATTCAGTCATTAAGCGTGGGCACGTGCAAGGATGAAATTAATTTCTAGATCTGCTTTCAAAATTTGAATCTGGTTCTTTTGAGATTCTCATAATCTTTTAAGATCATATTGATGGAGATTCACAATCTGAACATGTGGGAAACATGATCTGGAAGATAGGATGAAAAAGGAAGGGATCGGGAGGCATTAAAAGGAGAAAATGTGACTATTCACGTTAGCCTTTAGTGTAGGATAGGTTTCTACAGAATTGCCATAGGATTAGTTTTAATTTCTGCATTCTTTTCTTCTAGTTTTTGGCATCATAGTTTAGGAGTAGTTTTGACATTTTTCTGCATTCTTCTTTTGTTCTCTTTAGCAGCAGCTTAGGGATAGAATTTACGTTTTTGCACTTCTTCTTTTGTTTTTGCGGACAACCACTGTTGGTTCTTGATTTCTACACTTCTTCTAGGGATTTTTGTATTCTTTAGGGAAAGACCAAGGATGGAGACTATGTGTTTTATTATTTCTTTGATTTTTACTTTCGTTATAAATAGCCAAACTTATTGTCTTGGTTGAGGGGATCCTTGTTATCACTTATTATGTGTGAGATGTTTCAATAAAGTTTGTTCATTAATGAATATTGAGTATCTTCTGAATTACTTTTTCTAATTGGATTGATTGATTTCTAGGTGCGCAACTAAGGATTGGTTAGTTCAATAGCTAGATTAATGAAATATGACGTTCAGTTTTGCTAATAGCAAGTAGCAATTAGGATTACCTTCTTTACATTAGAGTTGGAAATTTTAAGAAGATATTCACTTGATTAATTGCATGTCGTACATGTATTATCTTGCTCATTAGTTTCTTGATTCTTAAAGCTAATATTCAATTGAACCTATGATCGTATCTAGGTTGTTGTTTAATAAGAATGCTAGGATGCATGTTTCTAGTCATTTACACTAATGAGAAAATACCCCCCAATTAAAGTTTATTAATGATTGAAATTTTATATCGAGGATCCATTTTAGCATGATAACATCGGTGAACCGAAACAAAGGTTTTTCCATTAAATTTTTAGATCCAATCACTTTTGTTAAATTAAGATTTTTGTTATCTATTTCTTAAATTTCGTGAATTGAAAACAACCTCCCCCCCCCCCCTTTCTGTTACTTTGTTTTAGTTTTAAACTCGCTAACCCTTACCGTTAAAAATTCCTTGTGGGAACGATATCCACTTACCACTACTACATTAATTTATATTAACGAAAGTTGGTTTCTTTTTGAATTTGGTTGCAGGTAACAGCAGTACCAATCACTTAATCAAGGCATCATCCTAGGTTCATTCCAAGTCCCATTTAAGCCTTAATTAAGACCAATTGACCCGTGAATGTTTGTTAGGCAAACATCCATGTCTGTTAAACGCACCTTTGTAGGGCTATTATAGAAACTTAAATTTTTGACCCTCTAGACATCCAATTCTCTTCTCATGTCTTTATAGAACTTGTAGATCTTGAAGTCCTCTTTAAAATTATACCTAAATGACCTCAATCCAAGCTTTACAGAAAAATTTATTCCTCTTGCCCCAAAGTATGTCCAAGTGCATTCACATTATCTAGATTCTAACTCTTTACTTACTACATTCACTACCTTAAGCTTGTCTATCATTTTTAATTCAATTTCTCCTCATTTTCTCATCATTATAACTCCATTTCAATTCAATATCATCCATAAAGAATTTATAGTCCATGATTGGTAATAAACACTAATAATAGAACATACACATATATACACATTCATCATTAACTTCCTACACGTATTCAACTTCATTTCACTTCTAACTATCACCTTAATTCTTCCCATTTTAAGATACCAAATTTCTCTAGCTCTAGACTCATTTTATTTCATCACAAAAACACCCAAAGAGATTAACATTAATTCATAAAAAAGAACAAAATCCTATTACGTATCCAGTTTTTCTGCACTTTTTCCTACACCGAGTACTCAACTTCAGGTTAAAATTCAAACTCTTATAGACGGAATTTGAATTTGATGTATTCATGAAACCAAATTGAATTTAAACACTACTTTCCATCCTCAAACAGATGGTCAATCTGAGATGACCATTCGGACGCTTGAGGGAATGCTCAAGGCATGTGTGATGGATTTCAAATGAGCTTGGGATAAGCATTTGTCATTGGTCAAATTTGCTTACAATAATTCATACCATTCGAGCATTCAAAGGGCTGCTTATGAAGCACTGTATAGGAGGAGATGTAGAACTCCTATATGCTGGGATGAAGAAGGACAAAGGAAACTGGTAGGACTAGAGTTATTTCAAATGACAGTTAACAAGGTCAATTTAGTTAAGCAACAGCTTAAAGCAGATCAAGATGGAATAAAGAGTTATAATTATGCACACCGAAAGGAAATGGAATATGAAGTTGGTGAAAAAGTCTTTCTTAAGACATCTGCTTAGAAAGGAGTCATGAGATTTGGCAAGAAAGATAAGTTGAGTCCAAGATATGCGGGTCTTTATAAGATTCTTGAGAGGATTGGACCACTAGCCTATATCCAGGGCTAACATTTCTATCTCTCCATTAAAATTGGTATCCATTGGTGTTTATTTGAAAAATATTGATGGAGAGAAAGTGAGGGAATCGATTGGAAGAACATTAATTGGTTTTTTCACTGAACATACTTCGGTATTTTTAATGATATCTTGATCTGTAGAGCTCCAAATGAGATGATTATTGTTTAAAAAAACTAGAGATATGGAGATACAATTATTTTGAAGAAGTCAAGTGGTTATTTAGGCATTTTACTGGTGTGGACTCGCCCCCTTGTGGTTTAAGATATTATGAGAATGAGGATGAACCGATGATGGCTAAGGAGATTTCATTAAAATAACCTTATAGGATAATATGCTCATGTCTTATGATGTTCTAGATGGTTGGACTCCGAAATCTGGGTCCAATATTAGTAAGCATCCATATGTTAACGCTAAAAAACTAATGTCTATAGCTTATGAGATCTACTGCTTGATCCAATCAAAAAGTATAACATGTGTTAGTCTATCCAGATTAATGATATCCCATCTCATTAATCCTATGACTAGGGAATTAGATACTAATATAATTACACATGATAGAAATTTCATTATCATGATCTCATTATGATTTCCTCCATACTATGATTTGTAACAAGGACTTCATTAAATCAATTTAAGATCATCATCAAATCCATAAAAGTATGAACATCGAAATAATGAAAAATACCTTTGTTAATCATAAAATGATTTGTCCAATAAGTACTAAAGGTGATTGCCGTTAGAGCACTTCTCTAACACTAGGAATAGTCTTATAAGATGATTTTAATATTAAGGTGACCTATATATGGTTTCACATATGTTAAGGCATTCATAGATGTGTTATTCAAATAGGGATACTTGTTATTGTTCTAGGGATATGTATTATAAAATGATTTGTACAATAAGTGCTAAAGATGATTGCCTTTAGAGCACTTCTCTAACACTGGGAATAGTCTTATAAGATGAGTTTGATATTAAGGTGATCTATATATGATTTCACATATATTAAGGCGTTCTTAGATGTGTTAATCAAATAGGGATACTTGTTATTATTTTAGGGATAGGTGGTACACTAGAAAGCAATAATTTATTACATTACGATATTTTGTCACTACAATCATAAAGTATATTATAGATGATTATTTGATTCTTTTTGTTGATTACTTATTTGATTGTTTTTAGTGGCAATTTGATATATTTAATTTATTTTATTTTAGTTTTAATTTATTCAATCAATTGCTCTTATTTGATGCCTAGATTAGGAATGTTAGATTTAGTAGTTATACTTTTTTCTCATGAGATTAACCTTTACTTGTAATTTGACAATTGAAAAACTATAGGTCCATTTGATTTTAGGCATGTACTAGGATAATACAAAAAATGAAAATCACTTTGGTGTGTACTAGAATGAACATTGAGTTCGTTATTGGAATATTAAATATATATTTTTCTAACTTGGGCTTGAACCACTAAAATATTTTTAAATGAGTTTTCATATACCTTCAAGGGATAAAGAATTATATATTGACACATATAAAAGTTGAGAAATCATATCTAATTTGGTATATAGATCTTAACTTTGCTATGTTTTTTAATGATAGAAAATCTAGATCATATTATATTTTTATGTTAGTAGATAGTTTTGTTTCTCGAAAACCCTCAAGCAGAACTTTATAAACTCTCTTTATTATGCACATTGATGTTGTTACATATTATAAAAATGCTATGCAGTTTTGTTGAAAATTTTTTATTTAGTTTCAAAACCTACATTATACTATGATAATCTTTTTGTAGTGTTGTTTAGTAACAACAATAAAAATATCACATAAAGACATTTAATTATAAAGGTGACATCATAATGGATCATATTTTAATTATGTTAGTTGATCATTTGACCAAAGGACTTCACTCTGTTGATTTTAATAGACATTATAGTATGTATGTTTTAAATTTTTGACATTATTAGTTACAGATGATTGTATATTTCCTCATATATAATTTTCTACTCATATATTATGACAATATCGTGCATATTGATGATTATTATAAGCTTTTTCATCCTACTTTTTATTTTGCATGTAGAAGTCTTAAGATTTGTATTAATATTAAGTATATAACACGTTATTAGTCTTATTTATTGTTTGACCTTGATATTTTGTCTCTTGACTCATTTAGTTATCTTAAGATATATATGAGTCTGTGAGATTTAAGAGGATATAAGGTTAATCTAATAAGTGATTTCTCTAATGCATTTTGCATACAGTGAGAGAAAACATTTTTATTACTAGTATAAAGTTTACATAAATTGATACTAAGAGACAAAATATCACTACAAAAAAATGTCGTTTAGTGACAGATATTACCGATGAAAAACCTAAACATTCCGTCAATAAGCCAAGTTAGCGACAAAATTTACCGATGGACCAAGACATCGTAGAAATGACCATAGCTAATAACTTTCGATGAATAATAGAATGTCCATCAGTAAATGTACCGACAGATAATTTATGTAAGTGTTGGTGAATATGCCAACGGTTGTTTATACGGTCAATCGTTGGCAAATTTTCGATGGTCAAAATTTGTCCATTAACAGATTTACAGACGGTATTAGTTTTTCCATTGGTACGTTTATTACAACATTACCGATGGTTCTATTTGTTTCGTCAGTGAGTATATCAACGGTTATTATATGGCAAATTCTATAAGTAAAGTTGGCGACAGTTTGTTGTTTGCTATCGGTAAATAGAATTGATTTTACTGATGCACTTTTTGTTTTTCTATCGATAAATTAACAAAAAATTTAAAAAATATCTTGTCATTAAATTTTATTTGATGATCTTATGGTTGATTCATAATTTAAACAGTGATAAATTATCTATGCATAATTTTTTGATTTGTTTATACATTTAATTTGTTTAAATAGAAAGTTAATTGATGATATAGAGTTAAAATTATCTTAATTGATAATAAAAACATTAAATTGCACATAATAAGTATTTGTAATTCAAACAAAATGATTATAAGTACACTATTGATTTGGTGACCGCGAACGCTCTGGTTTTTGTGATGTGGTGCTACTTCTCCCCTTCAATTCATCCATCTCATTACGAAGCTGAGCTATGTACTCCATTGACTGTTACAACTGAGTTGCAAATGTCTACACTGTTCTTCAAAGCTCATGGACTTCATTGATTGTGAATCGTCTGCTAGATGTTGTTGTACTGAACGTGTAGAATTGTGAATAACATGTGTTCGTAAATAAACCTAAGTCAAATATCCTTCCACGACAGTCCCTACCACCCATTGCATGAAGATAAGTTTTAGTCTCATCAACCTCTTCAGACTGCTGAGACTGTCGTTGAATGCTTTCTTGTACTTAGTCTTATCATAAGGAAATGTTTATATTAGTAAGTGATAATTATTAACCATTAATATTAAACCATAAATTTCACATACATTTAGTTCTCTACATCGGGTGTTGACAAATGTCACACCATCGTGCTTCTTAGTGTGAGTGTTCAAAAAGATCTGACAGGGTATAGACCTCATACCCATAGATTTTTCCTGCATAAGAATAAAATGTTAAGAGTGAACTAGAATTTATAAAAATTTTAACAGAGTTTTCTCTATTTTTATGATATTTACTACTATTAAACAAAGAAAATAACTCAGCAATACCATCATATATAGCACCAGATATTTATAACATTATCATTCTCCATAATACACATATTTTCATTCCAAAATTCACACATCAAATTAAATTGAAATACAGGAAAATAAAAAATCAGAATGTAAATGTAAAGTGTAGATACTTATAAGTCTCTCTGCATGCTCGTGGTGGGTAATAGATCCTCCTATATGTACAGAAAGACTCTCCTCCCTCGATATGTATAGGAAGACTCTCTTCCCCTCGGTCCTCCACGTCTGTTGGTGGAATTATGCTCTGAAATGGACATTGCCACTGGTGATGTCCAATACTGCTGCCAATGACTCCATATTTGTTCAGAAATATAAGATAATCGTATATTAGCCTTGTGTGCACCAACAAAGTCCCGATAACGTATACATGTTCGTCTCTTTGATACTTTATAAATGATCACGTTAAATTTAGAATCCCCAAAAAAATTCCAAAATAAAAGGAAAAACAATCGATAAATACTTATGATGTAATAATATTTATATAATTAATGTATAAAAATCTATTTAAAAAGAAAATAATTTTTTTGTACCTTAAACTCCTGATAGTAAAATTCCTTTATAGTCTGAGAGATATTCTTCCATACATAACCCTTAAGATCAATCATCTCCTTGAATTTGGATGTCATTTTTCTTGAGCATGGTCTAGACGGAATCAACCTAATATAAAAACAAATAATTTTATACCATTTTAAAATTTAAACCTATAACTTAATTATAAACATATAGTGTTTCATATATTTTCACTTACAAATTGTTGACAATTGTGATGTAAGTTCTTCTATCAAGTCCCTCAGCTCCAAACTGACGACTGTTTCCTTCATTCACATCGTTTACCCCTGATATCTCTGTCGCTATAAGGGTAATGAATGATGTAAGGGTGGTGGATGGTGTAGTAGCAGGTACGAAAGGTGATGCCTCATCTGTAAGTGTAGTAGTTGTAGGGGAGGAGGTGATTCAGTTCTAGCTGTAGAATGTGATGCTTTACCTGGACAGTAAGTAACTTCGAATCATTGTCTAAACCTTCATCACATTATATTCTGTTTTCTCTTTGGTGGCATATATTAACTTGATATTTGATTAAATTTTCTAGAAATATAACAATTTGAATTCAATATTTTACGCAATATATTGAAAAAGAAATAATTGATTTATTGAATATAATATTCAATTACAAACAATTAATCGTTATCATCACTTAATTGTAAATCAAAATCATCTACTTTTTATGCAGAATTAGAATTAAACTCAGGTTTTTCTTCAGATCTCTGGCCCTCCTTATCCTCTCCAAATGAAATTTCAACATATTCATTAGATGGATCGTTCAAAGTTTCATTGTCGCCATATGTGATTGATGCATTTATTTCATAAACATCTTCCTGAAATGCTTCACTTTCAATTCTCTATTTTCCTTTTCCAAGTGATTCAAAAACACCTCTACGTTTAACTTTGCAAATGGCCAACCAATCTGACTTATCTCGATGTAAGCTAAGAAAAGGGATATAATACACCTAGATCACTTGCGCCAACACGAAAGGTTCAAATTATCTAAATCTTCTTTACTTGTTAATTTCAACTAGATTGTATCATATATGTACTTTTGGATCAACATTTGGAGTTGGATCAAACTAGTCACACTTAAATATCACACTTTGCATTATTGGCAATGCTGGGTACTCAATTTCAAGTATCTCAATAATTTGACCATAGTAATCCATCAATTCTCACTGTATGCAAACTCCATTATTTATTGTCACCATGCTATGACCACGATATTCTGTATGATATTTATATCCATTAACGAAATACTTCGGATATGATTTAACAATTCATAAAGGTCTTTTCACAAGATCACATGTGAACTTGTTCTCTATTGGATTTTATAAGGCCTACAAAAAAGAAATTATCATATTAAATAGTATAATGTCATTTCAATACTTACATCTTATAATTCAATCATTTCAATATTTGTAAGTGAAATTTTATATAATTCTCAAACCATCAAGGAAAGTGTCTTCCAACTGCTTTATTGATATCATCCTATGTTTTGTCGGGCATTAGCTTGAGTAACAATTCCTTGTATAATCTAAAAACATCATTATGTATTTCAGTTGTGAATAACACTAAATTTCAAAACCTAAATAATTAATTTCAACTTACTGCATGAAAGGTTGAACCTATTGATAGCTCAATAAAATGTAACTATAGGCAATCTCAATTTCTTCCTTTATTAACACTCTTCTTATTGAACATCCATATGTTCAATAAGATATATGAAAATGGACAAGTTACCATCAACATCACTCGTTCCTCCCCATCGTCATTAAGGGGAACTTTTCCTTCTCTTATGTGAACATATGATTCAAAATAATGCGAACAGAATATACTAGCTTCCTCTACTAAATAAGCATTATATATAGAACCTTCAACTCTTGCCTAGTTTTTGACATTTTTCTTCAAGTGATGCAAATACCTATATTAGCGAATAAGGTTATTACAATTTAGCTATTAAAACATGTTATTACTTCAATTACAATTATTTTTATTGAATTACCTTTCAAACATATACATCCATTGATATTGAACTAGACCAGCTAGTTTAGTCTTGTGTGCTAAATGCACAGGTAGATGCTCCATACAGTTAAAGAAGCTTACAGGAAAAATTCCTTCTTTACACAAAATTACTAGAATTTCCTTTTCTAGTTTTGCCATGTCAGCAAACATGGTAAATGATGTTAAGCATTTGAAAAACAAACTTAATTTTGTTATTACTGTAACATCCCATCACCGATGGGAAGGGTAAATTGGTCAATTGGGACGGGTTAGGAGTGTATAAATTAGTCTCGGCA
>JAOSBK010000006.1:36119398-36162279 GCA_027568895.1 Erythroxylum shatona | reverse complement strand
CAATCATGAATGCATGTCACTATGCAAATGCATGTGCAGAATGATCTATCTCTCTATACTCAGAGGCCATAAAGCACTCGATCACAAATATGCACTATCAGCTCTACCCGTACCAATATGCTCATCGCATCGGTAACGGGATATTACACCTGCTTTAGATGAAATGCTCTGATGAGGAGAAACTAGATTATACGATGAGCTTGCTACAGGGGAATGCTCTTCATTGGTGGGAATCAGTATCCCACAGTTAGATTGTGCCTCCGGTGTTGACATGGAGAGACTTTGTGGGAGTGTTTAGGAAGAAGTACCTCTCAAGAGTTTATATACAAGAGAAGGCTAAAGATTTTCTGAATCTCACAAAGAGGGACATGAGTATGAGTGAGTATGAACTGAAGTTCACCCAGCTTTCTCGATATGTGGCCAACATTGTGGCAAATGAGGAGTATAAGTACCGTAAGTTTGAGAGAGGTCTCCATTTAGGGATCAAGAAGAAAGTCTTAATCCATAATTTATGTGACTACTAGCAGCTGGTAAACGCTGCACTCCAAGCTGAAAAATTAGAGAATATAAATAATGAAGTAAGCAGAAAGAGGAAGAATCGGGAGCAGTTTTCCAAGAAAGGGGTGAGTGCTCCAATGCATGGGAAGGGTATGAAGAGTTTCCATACACAGAGTAAGCTAGGGAGTAGTGCCTCGGCTAGGAACAACCAACCAAGGGCAACTTTAGTGCAAATCTCAACCACAGGGGGTAATAACAAGGTGAAGAGGAGCAGGAACATGAACCCCCAATTTGAGCATTGTGGAAAGCTTCATAGGGGAGAGTGCTTCAAGTTACTTGGAGCATGCTTCCGATGCGGAGAGAAGGGACATATGATCACAGACCATCCCCAAGTAACAAGGAAAGAGGGGTCACAATTGCAAGTCCCAAGGAGAACATAAACAAGGGGAACTAGACCAATCACCGAGGTGGGCAGTGCTTGAGTTGCAAGGAAGGCTATTCCTCCAAGAAGTCCTAGGGGACAGGCTCAGGCAAGGGTGTTCGCTATAACTAGAGAGAAAGCTATAGCCACACGTAAAGTTGTTACTAGTATGGCTCATTTATTTAGTTATGAAGTATATGTTTTGATTGATTCTGGCTCCACACACTCATTTGTTTCTGCAAGCATGTCATTATATGGTGCAAAATTCAATGCTTTTGGATAGTCCCTTGATTGTTAGTACTCCTCTAGGAAGGAATGCGATAATAAGTGAAGCATATAGAGAATGTGAGCTCTTCATCGATGGTGCTAGACTGGTAGTGGACTTACTACCTCTAGACCTAAAAGGTTTAGACGTTATACTTGGAATGGATGCCATGGAGAAGTATCATGCGAAATTAGAATGTAGCCTCAAGGAGGTGGAATTTGATCTATGTGATGGTGAGAAGGTGATTTTCAGAGGGGATAGGAAAATACCATCACCAAGAATCACTTTGTCTTTGCTAGCTAACAGGATGATGGGAAAGGTATGTGAAGCCTTCTTGGAATACGTTGTGGACACTAATGTGAATGAAGGGAAGTTAGAGGATTTTTCAGTTGCGAGGGAATTTCCAGACGTGTTCCCAAAGGACTTACTTAGCTTGCCACTGGTAAGAAAATCGAATTTGCCATCGACTTGATTCCCAGAACTGCACCTATTTCTATACCACTCTATAGAATGAATCCAGCTAAGTTGAAGGAACTTAAGGAGCAGTTAGAGGAACTACTAATGAAGGGGTGCATAAGATCGAGTTTGTCACCTTGGGGAGTACTGGTTTTGTTTGTTAAGAAGAAGGATGGAACATGGCAAATGTGTATTGTTTACCGGAGACTTAATAAGCTGACCATTAAAAATAATTACCCTTTGTCCTAAATAGATGATCTTTTTGACCAACTGCAGGGAACAAAGTTATTCTCTAAGATTGATCTCAAGTCAGGTTATCATCAGCTCAAAATCAAGGAGTCTGATGTAAACAAGATAGCCTTCAGTACACAGTATAGACATTATGAGTTTTTAGTCATGCCTTTTGGATTGACAAATGCTCCAACTGCTTCATAGATCTTATAAATAGGGTCTTCAGGTAGTATCTGGATCAGTTTGTCATAATGTTTATCGATGACACTCTGGTTTATTCCAAGAGTGAAGAAGAACATGAGGAACATCTCATAATAGTGTTGCAAACACTAAGGAAGAAGGAACTTTATGTTAAGTTCAACAAGTGTGAATTTTGGCTTCAAGAGGTAGTATTCCTTGGACATGTAATTTCAAAGGATGGGGTGCATGTTGATTTGAGAAAAATTGAAGCAGTGGTGAATTGGCATACACCTAAGATAATGACAGAAGAGAGGAGTTTTCTGGGTCTGGCAGGTTATTATAGGAGATTCGTTGAAGGATTTTCTATGATAGATGCTCTGATGACTAAGTTATTGAGGAAGAATCAAAAATTTATCTAGAGTGAGGAATGCCAGAAGAGCTTTGAGGAGCTTAAGCAAAGATTAACTAGTGCACCAATCTTGACCCTGACTGTGGGAGATAAGGGTTATACAGTATATAGTGATGCTTCGAGAAAGGGTTTGGGTTATGTGTTATGCAAGAAGACAAGGTAATAGCTAATGCCTCGCGACAACTAAAGCCTTATGAACTAAATTACCCAACTCGTGATCTGCAGTTAGCAACACTAGTTTTTACTCTGAAGATTTGGAGACATTATCTGTATGAGGTTCAAACAAGGATTTTCACAGATCATAAAAGTCTCAAGTATTTGTTGAGCCAGAAGGAGTTGAATTTAAGACAAAGAAGATGGTTAGAGCTAATTAGGGATTATGATTTGTTGACTGAATATCATCCAAGAAAGGCAAATGTAGTGGTGGATGCTTTGAGTAGGAAATCATCAATAGCCCATGTTCAGATAGTTTATTTGCCATTACTAGAAGAGATGGCTAAGCTTAGGATCAGCTTAAAATAGGGGGAGTCATATTGTATTATTGCAAATTTCAGAGTGAGACCGATACTCAGTGAGAAAGTTAAAGAGTTACAAGCACAGGATGTAAAATTGAGTAAGCTCTGAGAAGAAATCCAAAATGGCAAGAAATCTGAAGTGGTAGTGAGGGATGATGGACTTATGGTTTTAGGGAATAGACTTTGTATCTCAAATGTTAAGGAAGTAAAGGATGACATACTTGATAAGGCACAAAATGCGCCTTATGCCATGCACCCAGGTAGCACCAGGATGTACAGAGATCTGAAATAGCATTTCTAGTGGAAAAGGCATGAAGAGGGATATAGCAGAATATGCAAGCAAGTGTCCAGTATGTCAGCATGTCAAGGCTAAACATGAGGCACTTTCAGGCAAGTTAAGGTCATTATCCATTCCTGAATGGAAGTGGCAAAGAGCAATCATGGATTTTCTGATGGGTTTGCCTAAGAACAGTAGGAAGCATGATGCCATATAGGTTATTGTTGATCGTTTGACAAAGTCAGCCCATTTTTTGACAATCAAACAGACTGATTATCTGCATGTGCTAGCTATATTGATGAGATAGTAAGATAACATGGGATTCCAAATTCTATAGTTTCTGACATGGATCCTTGATTCACTTCGAGATTTTAGGGAAGCTTAAAAGAGGCTCTAGGGATGAAGTTGAGCTTTAACACGACTTTTCATCCCCAGACAGATGGTCAATCTGAGAGAACCATTCGGACCCCTTGAGGGAATGCTCAAGGCATGTGTGATGGATTTTAAAGGAGCTTGCGATGAGTATTTGCCATTGGTCGAATTTGTTTACAACAATTTATACCACTCGAATATTCAGATGGCCCCTTATGAAGCACTATATGGAAGGAGATGTAGAACTCCGATATGCTAGGATGATGAAGAAGAAAGGAAACTATTAGGCCAGAGTTACCTCAAATGATAGTGGATAAGGTCAACTTACTTAAGCAACAACTTAAAGCTATTCAAAATAGAATGAAGAGTTATATTGACGCACACCAAAAGGAAATGGAGTATGAAGTCGGTGAGAAAGTCTTCCTTAAGACATCTCGTTGGAAAGGAATTATGAGATTTGGCCAAAAGGGCAAGTTAAGTCTAAGATATGTGGGTCCTTACGAGATTCTTGAGAGGATTGGACAACTAGCCTATAGATTGGCACTGCCACCGGAATTATCACAGATTCATGATGTCTTTCATGTTTCCATGTTGAGGAGATATAGATCAGATCCCTCTCACATCATTCAGACCACTGACATTCAGTTAAGAGATGATCTGAGTTATGAGGAGATTCCAGTGGAGATCTTGAACACTAAGGAAAAGGTCCACAGGAATAAGATGGTTTAACTAGTAAAAGTCCTATGGAGAAACCATTTTGTAGAAGAGGCCACGTCAGAGCCCTTGGAAGCCATGAGGAAGAAGTATCCACAACTCTTCAATGACTCAAGTAGTAATTTCGATGACAAAATTCTTTTAAGAGGGGGAGAAATGTTGACCCCCAAATTTTTTTAAGAGTTAGTTTTTCTTTAGGTCTATGTTAGTAGATTTATTGCATGGGGTAGTTAAATCAAAAGCAGTAAGAAGGCATAAAAGGGTATTTTGGGTAACTTACATAAGTTTAAAAACCATAAACATTAAAGGAAGGGCAAGGTGGACTTTTTTCAATCATTAAGGGTAAAATGGGGAGAAAGAAGTGTTGTTTTCTTCCTAAAGAGGGGGACAACGAAAATGGGAAAGAAGAAAGTGAAATAACAAATTAAAGAGAGAGAGAAGAGAGATTTCGATGGTTGAGACGAAAGAAGAGAGTTGAGCTAGGGTTTCATCTTTTTTAAACCTTCTAGAGAGATTTTGAGGCTATGCAAGAAGGGAAAAAGGTAGAGGAAGACAAGAGCTTTCTTTGGAACCAAACATCTCTTCTTTTGGTGAAGATTTAAGTAAGTGCATTTTTTAATGCTTTGGATTTTTGAAATATTGTGGCTTGAAATTCCTATTAAAGCCTTTTAAAACACTTATCTTTTGACAAAAATGATATATGATTGTGTTTTACTGATGATATTTCCAAATTGTTGAGTTTCACTTTTAAGTCTTCCATAGGGGTAGAATTCGTATTCTGACTTTGGGGAAAAAACTGGATTAATCCAGGCTAAATTGGACAAAGTTGTCTTTTGGGAATTGTAGTTTATGTTTCCAGCTTTTCAACGATATATAGTATGAAATTTTTGGACATCAGAATCAAAAGTTGTAATCTTTATGAGTGGACATGCTCAGGAGTGTATTCTACTTCGTCTTAGTTTGACTTTTGCTTTGTCTTAAGTTGACTCTGCTTCGTCTTAGGTTGACTTTCTACTTCATCTTAAGTTGACTCTTCTTTGTCTTAGGTTGACATTCTGCTTCGTCTTAAGTTGACTCTGCTTTGTTTTAGGTTGACCTTCTTTTTCGCCTTAAGTTAACTATGCTTCATCTTAAGTTGACCATCTGCTTCTTCTTAGGTTGACCTTCTACTTCTTCTTAAGTTGACCAGAACATCTTCTTGTGTTGACTGAAACTTCTTTGGGTTAATGTTCATCTAACCCTATCGTCTGGTCACACTTTTAACCCTGTAGATGATAGAATTTGCCTTCAAAGTCTTCATAAAAATTGTAGATCTTGATGTTCGAACCATCCAAAGAACGCCTTAATCCGATATCCATAGCAAAAGTTATGTCAATTGTCCTGAAATAGCTCCAATATGATTGAGGACAAAACCTTGCTTGAATTCCTTTGGCCATAACTACATCATCCGACCACTAAATGAGATGAGTTCTTAATTCTAAATAAACTAGAGACATAAAGCTACAAATGATCTAAAGGAATGGAATTTTAACTCAGTCCCTAAGACTTACAATTTCTGGTTGGAAGTTGGATATAATGTAATGCCCCAGTTTAATAACAGTCTAAAAAGGTTTTGGGTCAAAACTCATAGAATTCTAAGCCAAATTGAATGATTTTGTCGTCCTTAAAAACTTAAGACAATAGGGATCAAATGTTCTGAAGAAGTTAAAGTGTAATACCAGTTTGATTTTTTTTCCAAAACCTGTTCTGAAATAGGAGAAATGAGTTTGTTTGGATGTTTGATCGGTGTGGGCACCACTCATGTGGGATGGTGACTAGTGAGGGTTCCTTGAAATAACCCTATAGGATAATATGCTCATGCTTTATGACTCCAAATGTTGGGCTCCAAAATCAGGTTCCAACATTTATTACCTAAATACTTCATTTTCTTTGTCTTAAGACCATTTAAAATTGATACAAAAAACTGAGAAAAGCTAGAATGATTGATTAATGATGTTATAACTTAGTGAATGATTTGTTGATATCAAAGTACCAAAGACATTAGTATAATGGGAATGAAGTTGTTCATATGATAGTAGTTGTGATTCAAAAGAGAAGAACTATATGTACTAAGTAAAGGTGAATGACAATTTGATATCATGAGAGCTTATACTGCCAGAAAAGAAATGACGAGTAATTGAACTATCATATTAGAATAATCAAGTGTTTTTGAGGTGTAAACCTAAGGATAAGTTAGACACATATGAATGAAAAGGTTTGATTGATCAAAAGATATAATTAAGGAAACATACCCAGAATAGTCAAATCGAGCATGAAT
The DNA here is from genome assembly GCA_027568895.1 of Erythroxylum shatona. Taxonomy (NCBI): domain Eukaryota; kingdom Viridiplantae; phylum Streptophyta; class Magnoliopsida; order Malpighiales; family Erythroxylaceae; genus Erythroxylum; species Erythroxylum shatona. The sequence goes on along the minus strand of JAOSBK010000006.1, from coordinate 36,155,624 downwards.
TATACATGATACATATACATATGTGTACAATTTAAAGTTTATGTAATTGTGCAACTATTAATTTGTGTGCAATGTGTGTATTGCATAATGTTGATTACAATATAGAATGTCCACATGTAGATGTTTTCGGATCATAGAAGCTAATGGTAAATTGGAGTATACTGTGAGTCGACCTAGATAGTCTTACTTTAAATGAATATTTGGTTTAAATTCTATATTGAATGATTATATAAATGTGATTGTACTGATTCTGGACATTGAATGTCTGAGGCCTTTGATGCACAAATAATGTTAGAAGTGCTCATTGTATGTGAATTTGACGAAATAAGTGATACTCAACTTAATTGTTGAATGCCACACCAAGTTCCGAAGGAAAATGTGAATGAAAAAAGTGATTCTCAACTTAAATGTTAAATGCCAGAACAAGGTTTGATGACATGTGTAAAGTGAAATAAAGTCAATTATTATCTTATATGATTTATGCATTTCATTACATGAATGCATGATAACATAAAGGCTATTGTGACCGGAGTAGCCACTGAAAAAGAGCTTAAAGCCTAGAAAGTGAAAAAGAGCTTAAAGCTCATAATGTGATTAAGAGCCAAAGGCTCGCTATGTATAATGAGCCCGGCATCCCCAACAAATACGAGGCAGTTATCAATGAGCCTAGCATCCACAATAGAAAAGGGATAGTTATAGGCACTCGGTCACAACAATAACAAATTGAAAGTGAGTCTCATCAGCACTGCATATGCACTTGATATTTATCATTTAAATAGTTTAATTGATTTCTAAATGCGATATATGTTTTAAGTGAATATGAAATGTATGTGACTCCATATGATGAATTGATGAAGTGATGTGAATTATGTGATTATATGAACTGATGTATTATGTGATTGAGTGAGCCATCGAGGATGGTCCACTCACCCCAAAATTGCAATATTATTTTTTAAGCTCAGAGGAGTTACCCCATCAGACAAACGAGAGTCTTGCCACTACATTTAAGTAAGAGATAGAGGTCGGGATTAGTTCACGCCTGCATTTGTATTTCCCTATTTTTGTATCAAAATATATATTCACAAGTATTTTACAATGTGTATGTAACTGATTTTGTAATGTAATAACTCCATGACTAAAATGTTTTATATTTGAAATGGGCCTAAGTGACTAGAGAAATTCTGATGAGTTATATAATGATTGTAACTCTTTTGATTGAAAATTTTTATGAATAAAACAGGCTAAAATTTATTATTAATTTTTTTGCATATGCGTTCATTGTTTTGAAGAAAATTTGTAATGAGTTCGATTGTTGACTGTTCTAGCATACCACCCTTACGGGGTAGATACTCGGATATCACTCAGGATATTAGGTACGTGACTTATGAGAGTGGGGTACTACATTACATGCCATGATCATGACAAAAGGCCCAGATGTGACCCATAATCATACCCTGCATCTAGCAGATGCGCAGTACTAAAAAGCATCAAGTTTCGAGAGATTTTTTGGACCTTTCGTACGCAAAAAAACCTTAGGGCTGCTTAGAACACAAAAGTATATTTAGAGAACAAAAAAAAAGGTAAAAGAGCTTTTGCATCAGCCACCTTGAGAAACCCTAGAGTGAATTCATCGAGACAAGAGGTTTCTTGACGTTGTTGCCTCCCATCCTCCATTTAGATTATATTTCCTGTCTATTTTCAATTTTATCATTATATGGAATTGGATTGAATAGTTGATGATAGGATCTAGAATTTTGAGAATGTTCTAAACTCACCTTCAGAGTTTTATTCTTGAATTATTGAAATATAATTGTTTATGTTTTTATTGGACTTATTATGGTTTGATTCTGTAATTGCATAATTTGATAAGGAACTGAGGGGTGAATCGAATGAAAAACAATTAAATTGGACTAATGAGAGTTAGGTGTTTTAATAAAACAAGAATTAAATCAAATTAAGAAATTGTGTGAAGAGAGGTCTTGCATAGGTTTTTGATAGTTTATTAGAGAACTTTAAAACTAATTATGGCTTTGGATAGTTGTGAATTGAGAAATTGCATTTTCCATAATCTGATTAGGGTTTATAACTTCGGATAATGGTTATAACTCAAGAGAGAGTAATCAACCCTAGAATAGCCTAGAACCAACAATCCTATAATTTGTAATTAGTTAGGATAGCATTAAGGGTAAGTGAAATTCCCTTTCTCTTAATTAGTAATTTCTTTCGAATTATTCTTAGATGTGCTGCAATTGCTTGATAATTTATATATTTGTGTTTGTTTCTTAATTTTATTGATTTGAATTAGGTTCTTGTTTTTAGTTTCTTGCAATTTGAATTTCTATTATTGTTTCTATCCTTAGATTTTAGAATTAGATTTACTCCCTCCTCATGGGATCGACATCTTTAGTACTATGCTAACGAATTGTGCACTTGCAGATTATAAGAGGTTAATCAATAAAACTTACACGTAACAAACACCCGATCAAGTTTTTAGCACCGTTGCCAGGGAGGCGATTAGTTTAATTCTTTAATTTAAGGCATTTTAGTTTGTTTTGATTTTCTATTCTTTCCTTTTATTTTCGTTTCTAAATCCATGCTCTTGCATGAACACAAGAGTCACAAGAAATTTGAGTTGTGCAGCTGAAACCTTTAAAGTTAGATATCACTCGATTAGAATGATTATTTAGGAAAGCTCGGCATGAAGGGGCATAAGAAATCATAAAAACAATAACAGCCGATGAATTTCAGGAAGCTTTAGATCACGGAGTGAACCAAGGACTTCAATAAAGAATGCTTATGGATTTCATGAGACCAGGGTTCAATGCGGCTAACTAAACAATAGCTAGGCCACCTGTACAAACAGCCTTTTTTGAAATTAAACCAACCCTCTTAATCATGCTTTAACAGAATATGCAATTCTATGGACTAACAAATGAAGATCCCAATAAAAATCTAGTAAATTTCCTTTAAATCTGTGATACCTTTCAATACCATCAGATGTCAGAGGATGCGGTAAGAATAGGCTCTTTCCTTTTACCCTAGGAGATAGTGCAAAGGCCTAGTACCATTCTCTCAAACCAACCACTGGCACCACTTAGGATCAACTAGTTCGTCCCTTTTTAGAAAAGTGTTTTTCCCTTACTAAGACCACAAAGATTATCAAAGAGATTACCAACTTTCCAGTAAATTGACAGGGAATCGATCTATGAAGAATAGGAATGATATAAAGATTTGCAACGGAATGCCCATACCATAACTTACTAAGGGGTTCTTACTGCAAACATTCTATAATGGAGCAAACCATATATGAGAGGCATAATTTAAGTAGCTTCAGGAGGATCACTAATGAGAAAGATGGTAAATGAACCCTTTTGTCCTCAACTTCAATAAAATTCATGCAACCAAAGTATGAACTCTATGGATAGATGGACCATAACACGGTGGACTGCTACTTGATAAAGGATAACGATCCAAAGAAAGTTAATTATATGGAAGCTCAATATGCACACGGAAGGGGAAACAATCCCTATTCCAACATATACATCCCTCGGTGGAAGAATCACCTTAACTTCTCGTGGATGAATAATGTTGGAGGATGGTTTAGATCTCATCATAAACCAAGATTTCAATAAGATCTGAGCTTAATGGAATCCAAGTTGGATAGGATTTTAGATAAAATTTGAGGCATGGAAGATGGGCATAGGAGGCTTGAACACAAGTTTAAGCAAGTCACTAAGAACCACGCCTCTTCAATACACTTTTTGGAGGTCCAAGTAGGTCAATTAGTAGAGGCAATTTCAACTTGAAATGCAGGAACCCTTCCAAGGAATACTAAGTCAAACCCAAAGGAATGGATCATGGCCATTACTCAAACCTAGGAACAGAAACTCGAACATAAGAAAGAAGATGGAGATAATGAAGAAGATAAGCAATTATGGAGTTCCTCCAAGTGAGGTCACAATTGAGGAACCTCAGCCTAAATTTTTGTACCCTATTCTAGCTCAGCAGAAGTCAATTTCAAGTAAGGCGACAAAGAATTCTAAGGAGATTAAATTAAATAATGTTGAGGATATAACAAAACGTCTACAAATGAGGCTCACACTAAGGGAATCAATCAAGAAGAAGTTTAAAGAGCACATAGCGGAATAAAACCTTAATATAGCAAAGAAGAAAGAAGACCTAAGGATTTTTACATTCCTTACAGTATCAATGGAGTCAAAATAGACACAACATTTGCAGATTTGGGAGCAAGTAGTAATATGATGACCTATACCTTTATTCAAAAATTGGGGTTAAAAGAGTTATAACCTACAAAGATGCTAGTGAAGATAGCGGATAAAGTAGTTCATCAACCGAAGGGGATTATTAAGGATGTGTGAGTACATATTGATATTTTTACCTTCCCCACAAACTTCTTTGTATTGGATATTGGAGAAGATGTAAAAACCCCTATATTTCTTGGACGACCATTTTTGGATACTGTCTACTCCTTAATTGACATTAATGGGGGTGAACTAACTCTGAGGGTCGGAATGCATCAAATAACCTTCACTGTATCAAAGAATGATAACAATTCTCCCTTACTCCTAGCTAACATCAAAGAAACTGAACCTCAAGGACAATAGGAAGATATTGGGGATCTTGGGAATATATTTAGAAAGAAAAGATCATTAAGGAGATAACGGAGAAAGGTGAAGCAGAAGGAAGGTGGAACCCAGAGCATGGTAGCTTAAGTGCCAAATGGTAAAATCAATGACTGCATTATTCATTTGAACCACCTTGAGGACAAGAAGAGTGTCGAGCTATTGATGTTAAAAGAAGGGTTGCAAGGGAGGCAACCCATGGATTGTTAATTTCATGTTACTTCCTTTGTCTTTTAGATAGTTTGAATTTTGTAGTTATGTTTTTTGTTTCCAAATAAGGTCGAGAAGGCATATAACTTCAACATGAGTTAGATGATTGAGGAAGTAAGCAAAAGAGAGATACAAGATCTAAAATGAGTTAGGAAGTGATTTAGGGAATGTAAAGGAGGAAAAAATAGAAATTGGTGAAAATATTGCAGGCCATAATCGTGGCCTACGGTAAGGTAAAATAGTTTGTGCGATTTTCAGCTAAAATTTTTTCCATTTTACCTTTCCTTCCCCTATATATTCATGTCATATTTCACTTTTTCACTCACTTTCATTTTAACTTTATCTCTCTGAGATTAGAACTTTCAAACACTCTCTCTTCTCTCTAACCAACTTCCAAATTCACACTTTATTCCAATCTCCAACTACTTGCAATCCAGTATGTCGTGTATTAAGCAATCAGTAAAGCATAACCAATCATCGAGATGGAATTAAGTCTCGAAACGAGGGAGAAGGAATAAGGCAATGGATTTTGGAGCACCCTTCCCAATCTACACAGAGGAGGAAGGTATTCATTTCCAATCCCTTAATGTTAAACAAATATTAGTCCCGAAATATTTTGATGTTGATACGCTTGATAGGTTAGAATTACGGGATAGGGTAGAGAATCTAGTAGAAAGAATTCAGTGGGTGAAGTTTATACACTTCCAACATCTTGTCTTTTAGGAGTTCACTCTCAAATCCTTCACTTCCCTTTATGAGGAATCTAGTAACCCTAAGGAAATGCGGTTTAGGTTGCGAGGATGAGCTTATATGCTAAACATTAATGTCATGTGTGACATTTATAGTTTCCTCCATTATCAATCAACATGATGATTTTCGTGTTTCTTGCTATTATAATATGCTTAATGGGTTAAAGCGATTCGATGTTAAAAATGCCCATATCAACAGCATAAGAACCCATGAGCACTTGTTATTTCATAAATTCATGTGCCAAATAGTTTTTGAAAAATTATAAACCAGCAAGTACTTAATAAAGGAACTTTTCTGTTGTGGTGCTTGGATCAAAGCATCCCAGTGTGCACCTCCATACATGTGCTAAATGCTATTATTACGACTCTACGTAAGAGGAACTACAATTTAGGTATGGGTTGTTAAGTCAAAAAGACTTCACGTTTATTAATTTTGGTGATAATCAAATAATAATAATGTTAGAAATAAATGAACTATTTTGATGTGTGTGTTAAGTGTGTAGGAAAACACCGAAGAAGCACAAAATACAGAAGAAGCACAAAACACAGAAGAAGTGGAAAATACAGAAGAAGCGCAAAACACAGAAGAAGTGAAAATACAGAAGAAGCACAAAACATAGAAGAAATGCAAAACACAGAAGAAACCCAAAACACAAAAGAAGCACAAAACACAAAAGAAGCGAAAAACACAAAAGAAACACAAAACACGAAAAAAGTGGAAAACACAGAAGAAGCGGAAAACACAGAAGAAGCGCAAAACACAAAAGAAGTGAAAAACACAGAAGAAGCGTAAAACACAGAAGAAGTGAAAACACAGAAGAAGAGCAAAACACAAAAGAAGAGAAAAACACAAAAAGAAGAGCAAAACACAGAAGAAGCGCAAAACACAGAAGAAGTGGAAAACAGAGAAGAAACAGAAAATAGAGAAGAAACGAAAAACACAGAAGAAGTTGAAAACACAGACGATACAAAAATGAAGACACTCTAGAACGTCGGATAGTTAGTCAGTTGGAGTTAGTTACAGAACTCAACTGAACAACGGTTTTTATAAGAAGCAAGAAACAAGAAATAAGAAGCAGTTATTAAGAATCAAGAAGCAGTTAGAGACTTAGGCTATAAATACCAATCGTAGTCGAAGACTAAACAATATTTTAGCTTTCAAGTTATTATTTACAAAAATTCTGTATTCAAAGTGCGACACAAGAGAGCAAACTCTACTGTAACAAAAGCTCACAATATCTTCCCAATGAGAGAAAGAAAAGGCTAAGAACTTGGAGAGGCTAAGATAGCAGAAAGAATACTTTGTGTAAGAGACCTAAAGAGGCTCTGGAAGGGAAGAAAGAATACTTGTAAAATTGAAGAAATATAGTGAAATCTCAAACGAACTCTAAGGACTAGACGTAGCCCAAAGCTTGGGGTGAACCAGTATAAAATCACGACGTCTATCTTCTAACTTTACAGTTTAATTTTTCTTATTATTAGACAAGTATATAGAAGTTATTTGCAATTCAAATATGTAGTTACTTTAGTATAACATTTTTGGCATTCATTTGATAGTTGAAATTTTTCTTTTTAAGAAATATCAAAGGTTTTTTTTATTCTTGAAAAGATTACACAATTCAACCCCCCTTCTTGTGTATATTGTATACTGTATGTGAATTTTATATTTACAAGTGATTTACTTCACATAGAGTGGCAATGCACTGGTCCAATATATTTGATTTGCTTTGCTAAATGAATAGGTAAATGAATCATGATGTTAAAGAAACAAGGTAGAAAGATTGTTTATAGTTGACATAATACTTCCAGAATTTCCTTCTCTAGATGCTTAAGATCCACTGGCTTAATTACTTTAATGCATACCTGTTTGAAAAAAGTATCTAATCTACTCAAAACAACTCCAACTTTTTTTGGTAGTGCTTTCTTGACAACAAACTGAGTAAGTGTTGCAAAATAATATGAGCATCATGATTTTTATATCCTAATATTTTTTCTTACTAACATCAGCACATTATGCAATATTTGACACACAACCTTATGGTAGTTTTACATTCTTCAAAACTGAACAAAAGTTTTCATTCTCCTCTGGTGTCATGTAAAAGCAAGTTTGGGCTAGTGACATATGAGAGTCAACTACTTTGATAGGCTGTAAATCTTTTCTAATTCCCATTTCTTTTAAATCAAACCTTGCATTAAGATGATCTTTTCACTTCCTTAAAATCTCTAACAAAGTTCCTAGAATACTATCACGTATATTTTTCTCAATTTGTATCACATCAAGATTATGTCGGCACCCATTGTGCTTCCAGTAAGGTAATTCAAAGAATATAGACCTCTTCCTCCAAGGATGATCACTTGGTGTTTTTTGTTTATTTGCCTTCCTAAACACATTATGATAACCATTAATAAGCTCAAATACATCAGATCCTGATAGAGGAATTGGTGGTTCTCTCAACTCTATATCACCATTGAATGATCTCCTATTAGGCCTCCAAGGATGATTTCTATCTAAAAATCTCCAATGATTGATATAATAAGTCTTTCTACTATACTTTAAATATTAAGAGCAAGTTTCATAATGCCAATTAAGGCATGCTAACTTTCCTTCATACTCCATCTAGACAACATTACATATCCTAGAAAGTCACTAATTGTATATAAGAAGGTTGCATGCATCTTAAATGATTCATTAGTTGAAGCATCATATGCCTCTATCCTAAACTCCCATAACTCTGTCAGCTATTTAATCAAAGGTCGTAAAAAAAATCAATATCCTTTCTAGGAGAAGTCGAGCCAGGTATAATTTAAGACAATATCAAATTTTCTAATTTCACACATCTCTATGGTGTTAAGTTATAATTTACTAAAATTATGGGTCATGTACTATGTGAAACACTCATTATGTGAAAAGGATTAAATCCATTAGTGGCAAGAGTTAATATGATATTACAAGGATCTCGTGCAAAATCAGGATACAATGAGTCAAAGTCTTTCCAAGCTTGGCCATCAACAGGATGCCTTAAATTACCATCATTGGGATGCTCTTTATCATGCCATTTCATGAATTTAGCTAATTCTAGACACATGTACAGATGGTGCAACCTCGATTTAATGGAAAATATCAAAACACCTTGGTTGGAATTTGCCTCACCTGATCTTTATTATCTCCACCATTACAACTTTGTTTTCTACCTATATACACCACACACGTTGCAACTGGTTGCTCTCTCATCATTTCCCCAATATAAAACACAATCATTGGGACATGCACGTATTTTTTTCATAATGAAGTCCTAAATCCTTCACAAGTTTCTTTTTTGCATTAAAAGATTCAGGAATCTTTGCAATGGGAAAGGCCTCTTTAAGTATCCCCATGAGATCGGTATATGCTGCATTACTAATTCCATAAGTAAACTTAAAAAGATACAGTTGAATGGTGAAAGAAAATTTAGAAAAACTTTGACAACCAAGATATAATTCTTGCTTTCCTTCCTCTACCAACTTAAAAAATTCTTAAAATTAGCATTTAGGCCATTACTAACTCCTTCACAACTATTAGGACATTCATCTGTGTCTCTAAATGTGACAAGTAGTAATCCATATATATTATCATGCATAGACCTTCTATCAAATTCATTCCCATCATTAATATACATATTTGTATTAGTTGATCCTTCCTCATTCAATTCTCAACCATCATATCCAAGAGCAAATTCATCAACAATCAAATGATCATATGTAATATTTCTTGTATAACAATAATAATTGTAATACTTCTTGCATTTACAAGAAATTTCATTCCCATTATCCAAGTTAGAAAAAAGCCTTTTTAAGAAAATGATCAACTTCGTTCATATATTCATCACTATATCTGGGGAAGTCATCCAATGCATATCTCTCCTGTCTATTGATAGTTAACTATTCATCAAAGTAACATATACAATATGGAATATGTTAACAACCAAGAAACATTACATATACAATTTATTAAAAATATTAAAAAAAATTGTAGTTACAAAGCCCTAGGGATTTCAGAGAATTCAAGAACACGTCTAAATAAATTGGAGATGTGAAAAGAAGAGATAGGAGCTATATAGTGTTAAAAGAGACTTTAAAAAACTTGAATTAAACAAGTCAAATAAACTCGTTAAATGAGTTTTTTTACTAAGTAACCTTTATATATCATAATTATACATGATAAATGAATATTACTTATGCAACATATTTAACTGACGTGTTAATCTTAACAATTTGGGAGGAGTTTGTTATTTTCATTAAGAAGTTTTAGAGGTGCAGACTGTTCAAGGCCTTAGGATATTGATCACAAGTTTTACAAATGCAAACTATTCAAGGCCTTTGGATATTGATCACAAGTCATATCTACCGATAAGATAACCCAAAAATTAAAAAAAAAACCATACATTGCTAACAAGTCGTAACTCTTTATGCAACTTTTATTTCATCAAATTTAGTTTCCACTAAGATCTCAACTAAATTCCGTATATATACATTTACATCCTTAAAGCAAATAATGGTTTAGAATATAACTGAATTTACTTCAAAAACTAGGATTATCTTTGCAATTGTAGGACTACTCGTAAACTACTTTTTCTGGAATAAACATTGACTTTAATCCTGTCTAAATAGTATTAGTGCATAAGGTTCAAAGAAGCAGATAATGAACCTATATGTGAACGATGTTCACTAAGCTCCAGTGCAACACCTGTATGTGAATGATGTGAAACCAATAACACCTGACGTGAATGAAGGGAGAATCAACAACATCTGAACGCGGACTTTACACCTGAATGCTACAATATCTAAACGCTAAACCAACAACGAGTCTTTCTGGCATATGTTGATCATAATATGGAATTGTCAAGGGGCAGGGGGACTAGATTCCATGCAATATTACATAATTACATTCGTAATTACAAACCTAGTATCCTAGTTTTGATGGAAACCTGAATTAGAGGATCTCCGGATGCCAAAGTAGTCCTTAGTTTGGGGTTTGATTATTCGTTTAGAGTAGAATCCAAAGGCTTTTCTGGAGGGATATGGAAGTTATGGACGGATGAATTTGATATCTCAGTAGTAATAGCTCATCGCCAATTTATTCATACCATCATCAAGTATGATTCTTGCTTGTTTGATTTTACAGCAGTTTATGCTAGCCCATAATTCTCTTCTCAAACCATTATCTGGCTAGTTTTAAGGTGGGTAGGATGTTTTATTCATAGACCCTGGCTTGTAGGAGGGGATTTTAATGATAAAATGGAGATTTCAAATAAACAGGGTGGAACAAAGTCAACACTAGTGGTGAATAAACAGTTTAAGGAATGGGTGCATAGGAGTGGACTACATGATTTGGGATTTGTTGGATCAAAGTTTACTTGGCGGAGAGGAATGGTACAAGTTAGGCTGGATAGAGTTTTTGGTTCGACATCTTAGCTATAGGATTTTCCTCAAACGATGAATCATCATTTACCCTTTTTTGGTTCAGATCATAGACCTATGCTGATTCATTTACAAAGACCCAAACCAAGAATAAGAGGGATTCCAGTGTTTTGATTCCAAAATGCTTGGTTAACACATGTAGGTTTTGATGATGTGATAGCAGAGCATTGGTTACCAGTAGAGGAGATGTTTAGTAAATCTTTAGCCTAAATCCCCAACCACCTTATGAGATGGAATAAGTTAGTTTTTGACAATATATTCCATAAAAAAAAGACTGTTAGCACGGTTAGACAGAATTCAGAGGGCCATGGAGGTTGACAATTTGGATTCACTCTTAGTCTTGGAGGAAAAGCTGAGTGGGGAACTAATGCAGGTACTGTGTGAGGAGGAAATTTTTTTGGCATCAACGAGCCAGATGTGAATGGATTTCAAATGATGATCGAAATACCAAATATTACCACACTATCACTTTATCAAAAAGAAAGAAAATGAAGACAGAGTTGCTCATTGATTCCAATGGGTCAATGATACCTGATCCAGAGCAACTGTGCCTATTAGCCAGGACATTTTTTGTCCAATTTTAACCTAACGAAGATGGAAATATGCACCAGTTCCGATCTCAGGAGCTTTTTCTTCATTATCGGAGGAAAGAGATCATGACTTAACCCTTCCAATCCATGAAACCGAAATCAAGGAGGCAATTTTTGATATGAATCCAAATAAAGCCCCTAAAGTAGATGGTTTCAATGCATTATTTTTTCAAAATCAATGGGGGAAGGTGGGGCTAAAAGTGGTGGTGTATATCCAGGAAGTCTTCTGACTGGAATGATGGGAAAAGGATATGAATCAAACCATTCTGGTATTGATCCCCAAAATCCCTTCTCTAAATAATATCTCTCAATTTCGATCAATTAGCATATGCACTATGCTTTACAAGATTATTTCTAATGTTATTATGAATTGATTAAAAAACCATCTGGATCATCTAGTGGAGGCAAATTAATGCAGTTTTATACCTGGCAGGCAAATAATCGATAATATTATCATCGCTCAGGAGATCATTTATTCAATGCAAAAAAAGGGGAAGACAGGGTACTTTACTATCAAGGTAGATTTGAAAAAAGCATACGACTGGCTTCGCTAGGATTTTATACAAAACTTTTTTAATGGACATTGGGATACTTGAAAATTTAATCAATGTCATTATGAAGTGTGTGACGACTATATCTATGCAAGTCGCTTGGCAGGGTACTCTTACTGATCCCTTTAGTCCCTCAAGGGTTATTTAGTAAGGTGATCTTTTTATGTTATGTATGGAAAGATTAGGTCACCTTATTTCGAAGGAGGTAGGACACAGACTTTCGAAACCAATAAAGCTAAGTCCTACAGGACTTCACATCTCCCATCTTTTCTTTACAAATGACCTCGTTTTGTTTGTTGAAGCTACGGAATCACAGATGCAAGTGATAGCAAGGACTTTGGAGGTGCTTTGTAAAGCTTCAGGATAGAAAGTTAATAATGCTAAAACTTGGATTCTTTTCTCCAAGAATGTTTCTCGAGAAAATGCACGTCACCTTAGTCAAGCCCTGCGCATTATATGTACGAACAACCTTGGAAAGTATTTAGGAGTTCTGTTGATTCCTAAGCGTACTATGAGGAATACCTACTAGTACATCCTCGATAAAACACAAAAGAAATTTGCAGGATGGCGTGCAAGGTTTTTTTTATCTCTAGTGGGGTGAGTTACTTTAACTCAATCAGTAATTTCGTCCCTCCCAATTGTTACGATGCAAACAGTGAGAATTCTGAGGCAACTTTGCCATGATTTGGAGCGAATCATGAGAGATTTTATATGGGGTTCAATGGGTGAGCATAGGAAAATGCATTTACTTAAATGGGAGACAATGTGTCAACCTAAACAAGCAGGGGGCCTAGGCATTAAATGCATTCATTCTTCCAATGATGCGCTACTGACAAAGTTAGGCTGGGCTTTGATTACTCAACCCACAGCTTTATGGGTCTAGATCCTAAAGGCAAAATATCAAATAAATACATATCATATCCCTCACACGCTAGATAGGAAAGGGGTTTCGGTCATTTGGAGGGGGATATCTACAACTTGGTAGTTTGTATGACAAGGTATAAAATGGAATTTGGGTAATGGCAGGCGTATTTTCTTCTGGCTGGATAATTAGGTGGATGGTTGGGGACCATTGATATTCGTGGTGACCTCTCCAATTCCTGGTAGCCTTCTTTCCGCTACAATTGTGAATTTTACGAATGAAGTCGGCACCTAGCAGTGGAATTTGTTCCAACAATATCTTCCTTCCATGGTATGAATGGATATTGCGGTGATCCATCGTAACGTAGAAGGCGTAGAGGAAGATAAGCTAGTGTGGGGACATACTAATCACAGGAGATTCACAGTGGCATCAGCTTATTACTTAATCGAAATTAGTAACAAGGATGCTTATAATAGAATATGGGAGTTAATCTATAAATGGGCTGGGTCCCAGCGGATTAGGGCCTTCCTTTGGTTACTAGCTAAGAGAAAACGACTGACCAATCAACAGCAGTAGCTCGACATATCACAATGGATAGAAGTTGTCACTTCTGTGGGCAAGAAGAGTCAACATTACATGCTTTACGGGATTACTTGAGAGTGAAAGCCTTCAGGTGTAAATTCTCCCTTGAGGTGGTTGACACAGAATTTTTTTCAACAAGATGAGGGGATGTAGGTAAAATCCAACCTTATGAAACACTCACAAGTGAAGCAAGTAGAGTGGGTTACAATATATGGAGTAGCTTGTTGATTTTTATAGCAATAGAGAAACAAAAGCTTTTTTTAGGTTGAATTTGTTTGGCTAGAAGAAGGTACTAGAGCCCTTATGGATTATGTTGAATGGATAGTCAGGGCAAGAGTTGTGAAAAGTTGTGTGTTTAAGATATAGGATTTACCTATGGGCAATTTAGTTGGTTGGACCAAACCAATGGAGGATTAGGTCAAATTAAATACAAATGAAGCGCTTAAACAAGGGTCTAACTTTGCTAGTGCTAAAGGATTAATTAGGGATTGCCACGGACAGTAGTGTGGTGGATTTCTATAGAACATTGGAAAGAGTTCGCCACTAGCTACCGAACTTTGGAGAGTCCACTCGGGCCTTACACTAGCATGGACGCTTGGATATCAATGCATTGTCGTTGAAGTGGATTCATTAGAGGTAATTAACATTCTTTCCTCTTCCAATATAGTTTTGTTTGAGGATAATTTTTTGGTGGCAGATACCCGTGGTTTAATCCATCGAGCATGGGAGGTGCATTTTCAGCATGTATACCACGAAGGAAACCAGTGTGCTGATAACTTGGCTTCTCTAGCAGTTTTATCCATCCCATACCTGCATATACTTCAGGAGCCTTCGACGGTTGTTATGGAGCTCATCCACCGAGACAAGCAAGGAGCTTTGTACCACAGAACACTACACTAGTAGGGTGTTTGGTTATACTTGATTGTACTCAGGCTCAAGTAAGGCTTCGGCCTAACTAGGTATAAGTTCGATGCTAATTATTATATCCCTTAATTATTGTTTAAAGTTGCAATAGATTTAATTGTTGCTTATATAAAATTCTATAGCAACGTTACTTTAATTTTGTTGCCTTTTTAAATATATGGCAAAAAATTACTATTAGCGATGCTTATTAATATTACTAAAGGCAACACTTTAATTACCATTACGTTATATTAGTTTTAAGCAACACATTTTAAAATGTTACAAGTTTAATGGTGCCTAAATCACTTTTTATTGCGGTGTCTTTTAGATCTCTTCAAAAATTCCCCTTCCCTTCATTACCCAAAGAAACAATGCACAAGATTAATTAACATATTCAATCTTAGAAACGAGAAACAGGATGAAATCAAGATTAACAACAAAAAGCAAATAAATCCATAAGGTTCCAACTTTTCAAGTTATAACAAAAACCTTTAAATAAAAGTATCATAAAAAAGTACCACAAATATACCTAAAAACGAAGCCTAGTGTTCAAAAAAAAATGGACCATGGTCGTTAATCATCAGTGGGACAATTTAGTCAGGCCTGACCTTGGGCAAGGGTAGAAAAGGTACCTACCTAGGTCCCACTTTCATGAAGAACAAAATAAACAATAAAAGGCCTCATTTTGTCTCATTAGCTCATTTTTTACTTCCTTTTGTTCTTTACGATGGTTTACTCTTAATCCTCATAAAAAGCAAAAATAGGCAAATAAAAGCCCCTTTTTTTTACTTACTCAAGCCCTATAAAATTTCAAGAACAGGCCTGAATTTGAATATGGATGCATTCAACAATTAGTGCGAATTGAGGGCGATGAGGGATGGCTTTGGTGATGAGTTTTCAAAGATTGAACAATTGCATTATTGGTTGGGTTCACAGACGAAGTTGAGATAACTTTGAAAAAACATGAAAGCTTTCATTTTAAAATTTTTAATAAATTTAAAAACGGATTAATTTTACAATCAATTAAAATTTTGAATATTTTACATAATTTACCCTATATTTAACCCTTTAGTTAAGTAATGACTTGATGCAATTGCATATGCTTCATTCCATACGTTTTACATTTTTAATACTTGCCGGCGCAAGAGTGATAAAATTAATCCATATAAACCCATTCCATTGTGAGGATATATGTACATAAATGGCACTTATATTGATTAGAAATTTAAATATTTCAGACGTACATATAGTAGGTTTGAGAAAGAAGATCCTTTTCCAGAAAAATGGTGATATCTTAGCAGCAGGCACGTAGCTGCTAGCACATACAGCTAGGTATTGCTCAGCAATTTCATCACCAGTACATACTGCATTGCAATTTGGGGTATCCAGAAACGCATGTTCTACTTCTACATTAGCTTATTTACATAGTACGTAATCAATGGACTTATGCTCACGACTTATTTGTTCACTCCACCATAGGCCTACACTGACACATGGAGACATAGGGATTAAAAAATCCTTGTTTCTGGGAGAGGAGAGTAGAAAGGAAGTGGAGGTATAGAGGAGAAATTAAGCACGACCCTATCATCACAGGACGGGGACCCAAAATTACTGGTCGGGGATGTGAAAGAGACCAACGACAACAACATCTGTTGGCAGACTTGGGACAGCTACCTCTATCCTACTCCAAGCCCCCACTCACTGACTCACTTGCTACGTAACTCTATGCCTTCCCCTATGATCCTTTGTCTATGCTCTCTAAATGTACCGCCTTCTTCTTTGTAGTCACTAGCCCTGCAACCTTACGTTAGTGTCTTTAGTCTATGGAAACTAAAGTATATTTCTTATGCAAGCATACCACAATTTGGAACAGGGCGTTTGTAATTTTTATGAAAGACATAGAAGATCAGTGGAGAGGCTGATGGTGTCCTACAGTTTTTTCTTAATTACAAAAGAGTTCAATATTTTTTTAATGTTCAATATTTTTTTTTAACAAAATAAGATGATAATGCTATACAATCTTTCATTTTAAAAAATCATAATCGATTTAGTGAAAACCACATAAATTAATATGTTTTGTATTGAAAATTATGTTTGAGTTAATGAAAATCATATCAATTAAAATTGCAATCGTCTTAGGGACAAAAAATTAAAAGATATACGTACTTTTATAAAAATTATATTAAGAAAATGAATTTTATTAAATATACTCATCACTTGGTCACTCCCATAATAAACTAAATTGGTTAGAATCTTGCTTTCTTTCTTTCCTTCTTTTTTTTAGTGGAAGAGATTCCGTATTCAATTTATCGATGAAGCAAGCATTAGCATTCTTACTTTAAGCAACGGAATGGGAATTCAATGAATCATGTAAAAAAACACAAAACAAAAGGCAGCACTTCAACTTTCTTATCTAAACAATACTTTCGACAAGGGCCTTACGTAGATGCCATGCTAGTTTACTGAATTGCCACTATAATAAGCAGCATCATAACCTATACCAGCAAATGAATGACCCTATCCAAGGGGAACCTAACCTTAGAATTGATGCAGAAGTCGATTGGCATTTTCCATGCAAGTCACTATCATGATGTCAATTCCATGGTTTTATCATCTTATTTCCTGTGGGTATAGGGTAGGAGTCCTATTTGAAATTATGCACACGGACACTTTTGCGTTTCACCCATTTACCTTAGCCACTTGCAACTTGTTACTTGTTTTTTATGGAAAACATAGAGCTGTAACTCTACCGCAGAAAATCTTAGGAACAGAAACACGCCCTTTTTTAGTGGATTCACGAGTGTACTTCTTCAAATTTTATTTAAAATTTTTGGTTACTTAACATTGATTATTAATAAAAATTATAATATAACATATTTGTATAATTAATTCAAATTTAATTTTAAAATAAACATTTCAAAACATATAAGTATTTAATAAATATATCTTAAGTTTAAAGTATATTAAATACACAAAATTTAAATTTTCAAAAATATTTTATTTGAAACAAATAATCAATTCTAAATATTAACGTTAATTTTAAAAATTAAATTATTTAGAAATTAAATATTTAATTCTAGATAATAGCATTAATTTTAAAATCAATAAATGTTTTAAT
This sequence comes from Erythroxylum shatona, assembly GCA_027568895.1. NCBI lineage: Eukaryota > Viridiplantae > Streptophyta > Magnoliopsida > Malpighiales > Erythroxylaceae > Erythroxylum > Erythroxylum shatona. The sequence continues at coordinate 36,137,959 of JAOSBK010000006.1, read as the reverse complement.
GAATAAATATTGATTTAAAATAAATTTTACAAATTTCGTACTTAATTTAGTTATTTATTTAAAAGATGTTGAATTTATTATTAACATCTATTGCCAATATTATATAAAACAGAAAAAATTAACTACTTAATTAATTCATAAAATTATTTTATTTTTATTTTTAGTATTAAAAATGTAACTATATTGATATTAACCGTTCAAAGAAATTGTTTTTGGTTTAAAATATATAAATAAGAATTAAGTAATGAAAACTGAAAACCATATAAAAAATAAAAGTGTAACTAAATTTGTGATAAATAGAGCAGCAATTAATACTAGTCACAAATATATCATAATTGTTTTCCTTGAGCTAGTATATTTAAAGTTCCAAGCTCGACACCTATATCAATATTTAATTTCTGAAAGAATAATAAAAAGGATTCATGATGCAGACAGCGCAGCATAGAGTATCAACGAAAGAAGAAGGGTTTGCATTTTCCTTTCAACGTGTACACATCGTCAAAGTAGAAGAAGACTGCCATCGCTCCTGGTCGAAAAGTCTCTTAAGTTATATGAATAGAGATGTTTCATCATATGAGGCAAGAAATTGACGGGGGCTAGGGGACGATTTCAAAGGTCATAGTATGATAGAGCATATGTGCACTTTACCTCTATTAGATGTCGAAAGGCATGAAGTGAAAGAGTTTGGTTATATATATATATATATATTAAAACAGGGAATATGCATAATCTGAACATTCTTTTCCTCTTTATCACGTCTATTAGCTCAAGCTAGCTATAGTAATTAATTTAGGACATGTGCTAGCTAGCTGGTTTCTTTCAGTGCACTAAAAACCATAGTAGTATTAGTGGGCTTCAATAGTCATAATTTGAAGTTCTGTGGCCAGAGACCTCCCCTCCAAGTAGGCCGAATGTCGAACAATAGCTAGCTAGGATTTGTAGAAAATTCTATTAGATGACGCAGAGTGATATTAATTCTATATATAGTAGCTTTTGCCATCTTGGAGAATTATTATATATATATATATATATATATATATATATATACACCAAACTTTGTTTTCTAAAATTGAAATTGAAGTTATTTGGAATAAATTATGTAAGTAAAGTACTTATAATAATTTAATAAAAATAGTTGTTCAAAGTAAAAGTTTTATACTTCCCTGTTAAGAATGCAATTATATGCGAATTCTTCAAAAATATGTGAGAAATTGAAATGGGACTTTTACTAAATGAATAATGAAATTAGAGCTATCAATGCTGATTCTAATTTGAGGCTCACAGTTTCAAATGCAAATTATGAAACCCAGTGTATTTTTCTGCAAATCTAATCTTATATGACATCATTTAGTGCCATCCTTAAACTAGGAAGCTGCCCCTCGAGAGCAAGACTCCCACTAGTACATTCTTAGGGGGTGCTTGGTTAATAGGTTTAAGGAGGGATTAATGGGTAAAGAATGAAAAGTGAGTGGTCGATTATTGATTATCATTATAAATGTAAGAGTTTTATATTTTACTGTTGGGAAATCCTTTATACCCTACATTTAGTAGAAAAATGAAACTCATTCCTTAGTAGTGATTCTTTTTAAAAAAATATTTTAATACTAATTAATTAAATACAATTAATTAATCACAATATAATTAATTAATTACATTATAATTAATTACAATATAATTCATTCATTAATTAAAATATTGTAATTAATTAATTAAAATATAATTAATCACAGTATAATTAATTAAAATATTATTATTAATTAATTACATTATAATTAATTAATTAGTTACAACATAATTAATTAAAATATAATTTATTCGTTAATTAATATATTGTAATTAATTAATTACAATATTTTAATAATGAATATATTGTAATTAGTTAATTAATTATAATATTTTTTTACAAACCAATCACTGTCAATGATAATAGTAATCATTCATTCCTCTTAACCAACCCTCATAATTATAATGATAATATCTATTCTCATTACTCACTATATTCATTCTCATTCCTATTATCATTCTCCATTCTAACCAATCACCACCTTAATCAAGGGGAAAGTTGATGTTTATATATATGTAGTATTGAGATTCTGATACGAACCTGTGAATGCTAACTAGTGGTAATTAAAACTAGTATACATATATAATTGGTATTACTTGATTGACTCTAATTATTATTAATCAAGGGAATGCAAATTATGTGGGTTGAATTATGCATAAAGGTGAAAGCTACTTAAAATCATAATGAAGATGGACCTTTTCCTTAATTGCAGGCAGAAATGATGTTCGTGCATCTTCAACGAACTCTCATGATATTGCAATTATCGACTGTTTCGTGAAAATGAGGTTAGTGCTAAACTCTTAATTACGAGGTCGAAGCTGATGTGTTATCCCAATACCAAGTAAAAGATAAATACATCATGTAGTGTACACTCACCATTGGAGGCAATCATGCAGGAACAGATAACATAATAACAGAATCAATAACTACATCCAAATTGGACTTATTCATTTGCAAATTTGAGTTCAATCGATTGTAAAAATATATGAGAAGTGTTTGGTTTTCTACGGACAAATCCCCAAGGTTCCTGTTCTGGGATAAAATATGTATTTTCTGAGTTACTAGTTTGCTTATAGGTAAAATATTAGAAACAAAGAGCCATTTTCTCAAATGAGTTAACATGGTTTGGCCTATATTTGATATAACATAAAAATAGTATTGGCATATGGCATGGGAAAGAGACATATGATATAATGAAAAATGGGAGACATCCCCACAAACCAAATATTATTATTTGATTAGCCATTCTTTATAGCGTACTTCCCATTTATTGCTTTTGTCTTTTGTCTAGCTCCATTCCTTCTCTATCCACTAATTTTACTAAATTCTCTTTGCCCTTCCTCCTCTATCCCCCTGTTGCTTGCTAGCAACCGCATTTTACCTCTCTCCCACACCTCACATCCTCCTTTTCTACAGTTAGGGTTTCCTCTTTGAGGCCTCATCTCTCATAAATGATGAATCTGTGAAGCTTGTTCTTTCATTTGCACGGGTTTAAGTTTTGTTCTTGGAAGGAACAAAGAACATTTGGTTAGCTCTCGAAACAGCCCCTGAAAGAGCAAAAAGGTAGTCCTCTTTTGTTCATCTGATCAAAGGAGCCTAGATCATAAACAGGTAAACGTCTGTAGCTTCTTTATACCTTTCTATGTCTAACAATTCTCTTCAGTTTTTGTTGTTTTGCGGTTAGCTAAAGGCTAGCTAACAGATACTACTAACAGCCCATTGGTTAAAAGCCTCTGATTTAGGGCTTTTCTATTTCTGTTCATGAGCAATATTTATTAAAGATATGAACACATAATTATGCCTACCTGCACTGTTCTAATCATCAAAGTTTAACTTAATTATATTATATATATCATTTTGTAAATCCTCTCAAGCTAAAAGTGTAAACATCTATGGACAATCAGAGAGTAAAAGAAAGGGTACGTGGAGGAGCTTGATGTGTTGAGGGATAGGAGTTGGTGAATTCATAGAAAAGACAATCTGAAACCAAAACTAAAGTGACGCATGCAGCAGGAAATATAATTTGGCTGTAACGTAATGTGTAAGAGTTAAATTGTTTTTGAGGGCCTGATTAAGAAGTAGCAACATGAAAATAGAAACAATCAAGACAAATACAAGGAAAAAGTGAACAAAACGCAAAGAAAATAAAAAGAAGGAAGGTTTCAAGGTACATTATAGATCGATTTAGAATCATAAATGAATTTTGGTAGACTTGTGATTGTGTTCATGTGATCCGTTGGAGCGGGAGAAGAATAAAGAAGGAAAGAGAGATGGAGAAATGGAAGGACTTGTGGAGGTGAGTTGCACAAACTGTATGTTACTTCATCTTATAAATCATGAAGCATATCCCTACTAGACCCAGTACAGACGATTTGCTTATTAGAATAGCTAAATAATGAAAACTTCAATAATAAGTTAACAACTTGTAACATAATTAAAAACGATTCTTTTGAAGGAAAATGTGAAGAAAAAGAAAAAAGGAAACAGTTCTGTTCTGCAGTTTTCTCTTAGAAAAGAGATGAAAATCTTGTGAAAAGTTTTAATATAAATTTGCCGTCAAACTTGAATTGAAGTGTGAGTTTTTCTGTATTCAAGGCAAACCCACAAGAAATTTTTGATTTGTTTCTGGATTGTAAATCCTTTTGTTCAGAGAAAAATGGCTTCGTCAAGCTCTTACAACTCCCCATGTGCTGCCTGCAAATTCTTGAGAAGGAAATGTATGCCGGGTTGCATATTTGCCCCTTACTTCCCACCTGAGGAGCCTAAAAAATTTGCCAATGTCCACAAGATATTTGGAGCAAGCAATGTCACCAAGCTACTGAATGAAGTACTACCTCACCAGAGAGAAGATGCCGTGAACTCTCTCGCTTATGAAGCTGAGGCACGAGTGAGAGACCCAGTTTATGGCTGTGTGGGTGCTATTTCCTTCCTCCAAAGACAGGTTCAGAGATTGCAGAGGGAGCTTGATGCTGCGAATGCTGATCTGATTCGCTACGCCTCCAATGAGATCCCCACAGCATTGCCAGCGTCAGGAGTTAGCTCAATGACACCAATGTCGGCATCTCGCCAAAGGGGAGTTGATCAGTTCAATAGAAGGATTGGTAATGAAGGAGGTTTCTACCAAGCTCCCGGCGTGTCTCTTCCTTATCACCTTCCTTGGAATGATAACCCATCAGGGAATTTCAATGAAGGAGGAGGAGGAGACGGTAGCATGTGAATTGACAGTTGATCAGGCATGAATCCCATGTAGGGTTTTTAGCAACCTCTCAAGGCATGCCTGCAAGAACACTCTTGGTATGGTATTATAACGTTTCTAGCTAGGTAGCCTCACATGGACCCTTGGGCTAGAACACTCAAGTTCTATTGTTGCCTAATTAATAATTTATTGGGTAATTGGTCTGGTTTTTATATTATAAGGATACTTGCTAAAACCATTCGCTTTAAGCATCGGTGTTTTAGCACAGGATAAATAAGGGTGTACAATAAAGCAGTGTGTGGTTATTGAAGCTTTTGTTGTGTCATTAGTGCAACTCAAGGCATGTGCATGCCGGAGTTGCCCATTTCTGTGTCATTAAATATTTATGCTCAAGAATAAATGATATATCATTAGTTATGTTTATAAAGATGATTCTCTTAGCCTAAGTCTATGACTTGGTCCTCCTTTACGCAATATGTTCTTGCCTTTCTTTATTTTTTTGTGTTGGTCTTGAGGACCACTGATTTACTTTACTCTATAAATTTTATGCAACTAATTGTTAGCCGTAGATTTCAAAAAGTTATTTATAAAAATATGAAAATTCAATTCTAAGTCGCACTTTATCAGCTGACCAAAATTTTTCTTCTAATCGTGATTTTGGACTCATCTTCTTTTGATTAATGAGAAATATTTGTGCAATCTATCTAAAGATATGGAACCTGCTGCATGTACTAGGAGGTCAACAGGTTTCCCCTAACGCAAAAACTCAGCAAATATTCCATCTTCCTTTCTCTTTTTGGCCAGTACTTTAGATACTCAAGCTCAAAACGTTAAAGAAAGAACATGATTTTGTGCATAGATTCCAACTTTTTTTACCCTCAATTACTTTCGAGTTAGTCTTATAAAGAGATCTTGTAGCATTGCTTATGTAAAACCTGTTACTTCTTTCATATGATTGTAAATAATCAATACAGTAGGAAACAGTACACCACCCTCATTGGATCCGATTCATAAAAGTAGATCATGTTCTCCCATGTAAGGTGTCTTCAGCTTTTTTTTTTAATAATTATTATTTTAACATGTTTCACTACTTTCCCAGCACACAACCTCTCACTGTTTTCAACCACTACTTTTGTAGGCAAAACTGTAGACCCTGAAACAGAAGTCCTAACACTATTTTCGTACCTTTCTCTCACTCTCACACAGGAGTTAAATCATCCCCTAGTTGTGCTTCAATTGTTAGCTCAAACACTCAAGCCCCTTTCTCTATTTACACATGACGGCATGAGCTTCTAACATTAGTTAAAGCAAATAACAAGTAATATTTATTTCTTTTCATTTCAAAATATGGCACGTATCTATGTAGATATGTACTCAATGTAGTTTAGGGTTAGGGTTTCGTACCCTAGAGTTGTAGAATCTTCAGTTATTATATATTTACACGATTCAATAATGTGAATGCACATAGATATCTTTTCATCTCAAGAAAAGAAAATAAAAAGAAAATAGAGGGTGATTCTAGTTTTCTCAGAACCAACATTATACCTTCGAACTAAAATCAAGATGTGACTTATAATATGGTCTCAGCGGAGGAGATGACCGAGAATTTCCTTAGTTTCTTCGACTGTCTAGTTCTTTTCTTTTCATCCTCTCTCTGTCTCTCTCTCTCTCTCCTATCCATTACCCTATGTGTAAGGGTACGAAAGCTTTCATCAGAAAACACGTCTATCTCTTCAGTTTCTGCTTCACTTTTTGTCAGACTCTGTAGCTCTCTCCTTGACACTCCTAAACTCATAAACAGATTGCTGTGACATACACATATTAGTAGTAACAGCCCTACAAAATTAATCAAAATTTAATCTGTCAAAATCGAATTGCAAAGAAAATTTGTGATTTTTAGGGACACAGAGAAATGTGTGCAGAGGGAGAGAGACTCACGTCTATTGTCCTTTAATTCATCATCTCCTCACTTCAGTTACCTTTCTCGATATTACCAAATCCTCAACTTTATCTTTCTTGGAATTTTTGGTGAACCAAATCTAATATCTGACCCTTCTCATGTCTCCACCGTGGAAAAGTCTTCCTTATTGCATCAAGACATTTATATTACACAGCCGAAAGTACATTAACAGTGTATGTATACAGATTGTGTATGCTTTTATATACACGCGGACACAGGCGGATAATGGCTTAACAGCGTGTGATGTCAACATGTTTCCTTGGATCAGATACGATCAGAAGGCGAAGTCAGAGTCATGAGGCCTTTATGAAGTTATTGTTGGGCCTTTGGAACTGTGAAGAATGGAACAGATGGTGATTCAGAACTCAGAATCTGTCAAACCCATCAATCTTTCTCTCTGCAAATTTTAAAGACGTAATGAAGAAGCAAACCAAAGGGGCGGGTGAAAAGTGGTAGGTTTTGGTAGGGACTAACACCTGACGGTAAACGCATGTCCTGTTTATGTTCTGCAAACAAGAAAAAAGTTTTAAAACAAAGGAGAGAGAATTTTCATATGCATTTCTAATTCTTCCTCGTGGGACTGTGAAGTGACGTAAAAGTACACCATCATTTGTGCCTTTTTACAGGGAAAGGATTGAAATTTCTTTGACATGCATGTACTGCGATCTGCTCACAACTCTTACCTAAGGAGTAAAACTTTTATCATGCTTTCATCGATTGCATATCTATCATTAGTTTCTGAAACATAAATGAGTTAAAAAGATGATGTTTTCCAGGAGATCCCGTCCAGAGAAATCCATGATGTAGCTATTTCAAAATGAGTTTTAATCATGGCCGAGGATCCCTGCAAATTTTAGTGAAAGGTTTCTAGCTTTCAGAACTAGCGAGCTTTAATCTGGAGTTAAGCTTCTTTGAAGATGCCAAAGATCTCTACAATAGACCTAACGTTATATAAAAACATTACGATTCAAATCAAGGTTTACGCTCTTCTTCACACTTTGTATATAAAGGCTCAATCTCATTACGGTCAGGTGAAGGTTTAAAATATGCATGTTTTTAAAAAGAACATGCATATCATTAGCTTATTATGCATGTAATTGTTTTATTTTCTTTTTCCAACAGCCAAAAAATTAGAATTTCACCTTGTGAAACTCACAGTTCATATAAATAAATGTTTCCAATAACACAATTTATTGTTAGTCATATTAGTTCCTTACAAAGGTTAGCTCTTAAGGTTATGTTTGATTGGAGGTTTAATAATATAATGAAATGGAATGAAATATTATTTTATTACTTAGGAAGAAGTTTTATAATAAAATGGAATGGAATGAGATTGAAGAGGTGAGTTTTATATTATATCTTATTTCATTCTAAACAGTAAAAATGAAAACCCTTTAATTTAATAGAATGTAAAATAATAAATAATTTTATACTATATTATATTATAAATCTTTCATCCAAATAATATTTCACTACATTATATTATAAACACTTCCATCTCTTACAAACAAAAATTTTCTAATATTACATGTCTATTATATTATAAACCACTTCATTCCATTCTATTCCATTAAAAACTTTTCGTCCAACTAAACATAACCTAAGAGGAAAGATTGAACCTTCCGAGAGAAGAATGATTAGTCCATCCAAGGACTTAAATTCCAAATCTTCTCTTCTGATCCTCCCCTCTCGTCTTCTATATGTTAATTGCTTTTAAATCATATATATATACCTTTGGCTATGACTCTCGTATATGGAACCTAGGCAAGCTTGGACACTTTCTTCTTGCTTAAAATATAAACATAATGGACCTACCTATCCCCATCAAAAGCATTAAAAATTATACAATCTTATATGACTATGAGTCAAAGTATAGAAAACAAAGAAACAGTTATAAACCCCAAAACTCTTATAGCCTAATGACAGAAGAACACTCGAACGATGCCCTCTGAGATGGAGGGTGGAAATTTTAGCCAAAAGATAATGGTACAAGCATCAGTGGGGAAATCATACTAACCATTGTTGGTTACAAATACAATGAATGCATCTATAAGCTTTATAGTAAAGTATCATGAACCAAATTCAATGGGAATGCTTTTGATTTTTCAGACTTTGATAAAAGAAATTCATTAAATGCCGAAAGCACTTCATGCATAAACTAAGATCAATATTCTGGGGATTGAGCTTTATGTAAAAAAGAAGTTGAAGCCGATTGTTTTGGAATAATATCCAATGTAGAGTTCCTGTAGCACGACAGACACATATGATAAGACTAAAATTTGCAAAAGACTGTAATTCAAAATGTCTGTAAGAACATTCAAAAGTTTTTTGCCAGATTAACTGTTTTGACAATGTAATAAAACAAGACTAGATTGTTGTTATGTTGTTACGATTCGGTTAGGTGCTAATCTCACTAATGCTTTAGTTGTCCTAAAAACTAGTTATCACTAAATTGACTATAGAATGATTTGTTCATAATTTATTAGTCAACACATAGCTAGTAATTGTAATTCTTATAATAAGATATGTTCTTTCTAAATTTTAGTTTATTATTATTGGTTGTGAGTATAATAATTCATTGTATTTTTTTATCTTACAGAGACTAATTCTTTGTCTAATCCTTTTACTAAAATTATTAACAACGAGAAGACATAACTTATTTAAAGTTTAGATAATATTTATAATTGTGTATGCATAGTTTTAATTGAATGTCAATAACTGTACTATTAGATTATGTTTTAATCTAGTAATAATAATTAATTGTCTAAAATATATTGCTCTTATAACTTAGTATGTTTTCTATTTAAATTATTTATTCACATTTTAGTGAATATAATGAAAGCATAATGAAAATAGTTCGTGAAATGAGAAGTATTAATCAATGTAAATAAAGCAATGATTTAAAGCATGAAATAAGTTAAAGTACTAATAAAATAATAAAAGAAGAAAGTGATGTTTTACCAATTATTAAAGATAATAAAATAATAAATAATAAACTACAAAATATAAATATTATATGTTAATATCAGAAATATAAAGTATAAAAAGGTTAGTTTAATTAGTATGCATAAATGTAAATCATAAAATAAATACGAAGTATTATCATTTATGGGCAATAAAATCAATCTACTACAAATTCTAATATTTACAGTGTAATATAAACAACTGAAAAATAATAAGTAAATAAAACTACTCAGGTTTTATTTCATAATAATATGTGAAACGAGGAGTTTATGATAATAAAGGGGTTTATAGTAAGAGCAAAGGTAAATTTAAGTAACGGTTTGTACAGGAGTTTAGAGGAAGAGAAGGAAGGTTATATAGTTATTTTAAAAAAAAAGAGAGAAACAGACACACAAAAATTAAAAAAAAAATGTGAGACAATAATAAAACTTAAAATAGCTGAGAAAAAAGAGAAAAATTTTAAAAAATCACATATTTTTATTATAATAAAGGGTAAAATTAGTTAAACCCCCTTAAGATTTGACATATTATTAATATATATTTAATTTTTAAACATTATTAATTTTTTATAATTTTAGTTTGAGAATACCTAGCAGTCAACCTCTATTTTAAAATGACGTCATTTAGATTGTGTTGATACTTGATAAGCTTTTTTTTTCTCTTTTTATTTCACTACAAGAAAAATGAAGTTTAGCGATAAAAATTACCGATGAAATTTGTATACATTCCGTCAGTAAGCTTATTTAGTAATAGAATTTATTAACAAAAAAGTCGTCGGAGATACAACTGTAGGTAAATTTACTGATAGAAATTTTTTCTGTAAGTAAATTTACGGACGGAATTACCAACGGTATAAAATAACCGTCAATAAATTTATCGATGGTTATTTTATTCGATCGGTAAATTTACTAAAAGAGAAGCTTTTTTGTCAGAAAATTATTAAAGGAATTTCTTTTCCGTCGGTAATTACCTATGGAATTTTTTTCCGTCGGTAAATCCAATATATTTTTCCAACAAAAATTTTCCCGTCAATAAATTTGCTAAAAATTATAAAAATTATCTGCAATATGTTTAATTTCTCTAGAAGTCACCATGAAGAGAACTTCATTATTTCAAGTAAAATAATTGATATAATGAAATTCATATTAAAAAAGAACTGAAATCATTTTTTCAAAGAATAGACATTTCATCAAACAGGTTATATGCATCATAAATTTATCCCAACATTACAACTAAAATAACGTCTTATTCCTTCTATCACTAAGATTTATACCTTAAAGTTATTTTTCAATCACAAAAAAACACAAATAAAAAAAAGTAATAAATACCCAAATTATCTTTTATCTAATATACAAAAAACACATGACAGTAGTTGCAAAAACACCTCCACCGAAGGACACGATGACAATGGTCAGAGAAGACAACGCCGACGAGCAGAAAAGTAGTCTACAACAGAGAAATGTGCTCCAAGAAAATCGAAGAAGAGATGCAGAAAGAAGGAAGAAGAAGACGTAGGTGGGAGGGAGATGTTGGGTGAGTTATATTTAAAAAGAATTTACCGACGAAAATTTCCGTATGTAAACTCCAAAAATTTTATTCAGCCAATTATTCCCGCCTTTTTATCATACGGTAATCTTATTCCGTCGCTAAAGTCCATTGCAAAATTTTTTGGAATGATTTCCCTCCATATTTAGCGATGGATATCAGTACCATCGCTAATTAATAAATTCTCCCGTCAATTTTACCAACGGAAATGGATTTTTCATTGATAATTTGCAATGATATATTTTCTGTTGCTAATTTGTCGTTGTTAATTCTTGTTTCTCTCCATATTTAGCGACGGATATCAATACCGTCGCTAATTAATAAATTCTCCCGTCAATTTTATCAAAGGAAATGGATTTTTCGTTGGTAATTTGCAACGGTATATTTTTCGTCGCTAATTTTCCGTTGCTAATTCTTCCTTCCCTCCATATTTAGCAATGGACATCAGTACCATCGCTAATTAATAAATTTTTCTATCAATTTTACCAACTGGAGATTTGCAACGGCATATGTTCCATCGCTAATTTTCCGTCGTTAATTGTTGCTTCCCTCCATATTTAACGTCGGATATTAGTACCATCGCTAAAAGAAAATTTTCCGTCAATTTTATCAACGAAAATATTAATATAGTTTCCGTCGGTAATTTGCAACATTATATTTTCCGTCGGTAATTTTCCGTCACTAATTCTACCTTTTCTTGTAGTGTTTGAAGTCTAGTCTTAATTAACATCAAGTTTAGGGTTGGTTTATATAAATATATAAGCCATTGCCATCTACCTACTGCTAGGGCTTTAAATCAGAGTCCGGATCTTCTGTGCAATTTTATGGTATCTTATTCTGTCTCATAAGTCTCAGCCATTTATTTATTTAGGTCTCGCGTGAGTTTTGCATAAATAAATATGAGACCCACATAAGTGAATAGTTAAAATTCATGAAATAGAATAAAATACTATAATATTGGACAGAAAATTATGTCCCTTTAAATCACGCCACTTGCACGAGATAAGGGAAAACAGAATACTTTCTTATGCGGTTAGTGCAAATAGAATACTTTTAGTAAACTATAAAAAGGCTAGGGTTCCCCAACTTTAACAGTACAAAGTATTGGGTTTGTCAGATCATACCAATGATCATAGGCATGATGGTTGCGATCAGTGTTGTGCATAAATAAAACACAATGACGGCATTAGGTTGGGAAATGATATTTTTTCTTAACCTTCTTTTCTTCTTCAAATTAAAAAGAAGCTGAATACCTTTAACAATAAGGGTAGCCAAATATAGGCACTTTGATTGAGAACATTGTTGGTTCCATTCATGTGACATTCTCCCTTGAGCCGCTTTAAGAATTAATTCAATAGTCAGTTTGGTGATTTATACTCGCTACTAACATTAAACTTGATTTGTCGCACAGTTAATATATGACTAATTCTTGACTTTACATTATAGCTTACAAGATATTGTTCCAGCTCCCAGATCACGTAGATATGGAAGAGAAAAAGAATATCTAGTTGTCACACTTCATGCATCATTGTGAACGGCCGTTGAGTATAATAAAATGCGCAGAAAGCATGCAACTTTGGAGCATATATAGATACGTTTTGACTTGTTGAAAATGACAATCGCCATTAACGTAATCTTTTGTTTTGGTGCATGTTAATGGAATCTTTGCCCATTAGAATATGGTAGCATCCCGATTCGATGATACTTCCATCTTTTTCTTTATGAAACGATAAAATTATGCTAAATTCAATCGTCATGGAACCCACGACCTATTGACATATGTCCGTACGTATTCTTGGTGGGAAATTATTTAATTGTTTGATTGTTTTACATTTTTTATATTTAGTTGATAAAAGAGTACCAAATATGTTAAAAATCTATTTGGTAAAAATAATTCCTATTGAAACATATTACTCTCTATTTTACACTAACAGAGAAAGAAAACAATGATATTTTAACATGTATTCTTAAAGCACATGTCATAACTCAGAAGTTACTCCTCATGCCATCTTAGACGAAGGCCCATTGGCGATAACTCGAAGCTACTGCTCATGGCATCTTAGATGAAGGCCCATTTGGTGAAAGACGTAGTCACATTTTCACTCACCTCCTACTCCTAGGTAAGACCTATACAATTTTTACCAAGCTCGCACAGAAAGACATCAAACACGTATACAAAAGCCATGCAGCCCTCTTCCTCCACTTCACTGCCACATGTTTTTCACCCACTCCACGTGTCCTTCTCTTCTTCTGCTTCTTCTTCTTAATATAATTTCTTCCCCTGAACATATTTCACTAGGAAAAAAAAAACCGTACAATGGCCGAACACCACCAGCGACAACGCGATGCGGGCCTCAAAACCATCCTTCCTGAAAAGGGTCCTTCCTCTTCGCAGGTTTTGGCCGTTGTGACTCTGTTGCCACTAGGCGGTTTCCTCCTCCTCTTGACGGGGCTGACCCTCACCGGAACCCTGATCGGACTTGCTGTTTCGACTCCATTTTTCGTGATCTGTAGCCCAGTTTTGGTGCCTGCAGCTTTGTTTATTGCTTTTTCGGTGTTAGGGTTTATTACTTCGGGAGCTTTCGGGATCACCGCACTATCTTCACTGTCGTGGATGGCTCGGTATCTTGGTCGTATGCGGTTGCCGGAGCCGGCGGAGCATGCAAAGAGGCCCGTGCAGGACACAGCGGGTGAAGTGGGGCAGAAGGCTAGAGAAACGGGGCAGTCTGTACAAGGTAAAGCTGAAGAAGTAGTAAAGGGTCAAGAAGGTGGCCAGAAACAAGAGGGTGGGAAGACATAATTTCGACAATTTTGAGGTGAGGTCACAGGTCAGGTGATGTTGGGCCACTAGGCCTGGAGGTCGGTGGATTTTACTTCTCTGGTAGGTGCAGCGAGCGTGCTAATGAAAGAATTTTGAGGTTCGATTACTGTAATAACCATTTAAAGGTTTGTTTTTCTTTTGTTGTAATGAAGTATCTGTATTGACTTAAATAAACTCTATTTGGTCTGTGCTTGATGAATCAAGTTTACTTCTTTCTATTTGGATGTGGTTGATTTTCAAAGGAGCAAGAGATATGCCACTGAGATGATCTGTAATTTTTTTGTCTTTTCAAGAAGTCTCGAAAACCAGAGAATGTTCTTGGTTCTTTAATAGTCTTTGCTTGTTCAATCAAGATGGAGAGTCGCATAAGAGATAAGACAACAAGAGTTGTAAAACATATTGATTAACTTCCTGAAATACAAAGTCATATTCACCTTTTATAAAGTACTAGGGACAATCATTGTTGGACGCCTTAAAATAATAAATAGAGAGATTGAAATACCTATATAGGTTTGAAAAAGGTTTTGTATATTTGAAAATTTTTGAAACAGGTGTTGTATATTTGGAAAGTAAAATTATATTAAATAAAAAATAAAATATGTGATTGATAGTTTAAAAAATGAATTTTAAAATGAAAATATTTAAAGTGGTATTTAAAGGATTGAAATAAAGTAAAAAAAACTAGGTAAAATATTCAATATTTTAAAAAAGTAGTAATTTGAATTGTATAAAATATAATAAATAAAATTGAAGATAAAAATAAATAGATAAAGATATCGACAATTTGAATAAGAAGATCTTTAAAAGATTGGGATACTCAAGACAATAATTGAATTAAATTTACTTATTTTTAAGAAAAATTTAGAATTATTTAGGAAATTAGAAACTAGGAATAGTTTTACAGGGTTTGTAAATTTATGATTAATAATTTACGGATTCAAAGTTAACTGATTAGTTGTATTTAACTTAAAATAAAATAAGACCTCTTAATGAGCTAGAGAAATAAAAGTGCATACGTTTATTTTTATAAATTGGGCTTTAAAGGAAAGATTAGCTTTTGAGAATGATTATTTGGATTAAATTATTTATAAATTTTAATTCTTACATTTTAGATTTAGGCCTATATTTAGTATAAGTACCAAATATAAGGATTAATTAGGAAAAATGCCTGATTTAATTTAAACTATTAAAAGATAAGAATTCAAATAAGATTTTAGTTAAATTTTAAATTGTAATCTTAATTAAATTCAATTTAAAAGAAAAAATAGACAAATTAGTTAAGATGTTAAATTTGAAGTCTTATAATCAGTTTAAGTTCCCTTTTGTTCCGTCTTTTTTCCTATGTTATGTTAATGTCCGAGCGCTATTTATTTATTTATTTTATTATCAAGTTTATCCATTTTATCAAATCTTTAAAACAAGGTAAATGAAAAGAAAAATAAAAAATAAAAAAGATGTTACAGTTCAAAATAACTAAAGAAAAGGAATCATCTTATTTTCTGTACCTGTTGCCAGGTATTTTCCGTTTTGTTTATGCTCAGTCAACCAATGTAAGTTCCTTTAATACTGGCGTTCTTGAGGTCTTTTTACACTTGTTTGTGACCAAAACCGTGTTCAACTACCAGGGATATAAAATATGAATCTGATGTCCCCATATTTTCTATAATTTAGCAAGTTAGTTGTTCTGGGCACGAACCGATGGAGACAAGACGAGTGACTTGGCCCTTAGGACGTTAGGAACATGGAGCACACAACGCCGACAAATTGCAAATCGCTACATTATAGGCTTCAGGTGTCTATTAAAAACAAACTTAACTGTAAAACTTGTCTGGGGCATTAAAATTAGCAGCTCGAACGTTGGATGTCTACGTTGCATGTTTACATTGCAAGAAGCATACCACCTAATCTTCGTTCCAGGAGAAGTAAGCATGCACGAGAAGCAACATTCGAATTCTAATTGACCTGATAGATATACCAGTCTCTGTCATTTCATCGAACATCTATCAAGCATGAGCAGACATGTTGATTTGCAACAAGAAGTCAGCGTTATTCAATTCGAATGCCCTTTCGTCAGATGATAAAGCCTCTGTTTACCGTATGAGAACTCTCGCTATGTACCTTACGAGTGGGTGATAAAATTATGCCCCGGTTAATTGTATTTAAGTGATGAAATATTTAAAGGTATTCTTTATCTTGTATATATTTAAATATATCTCCAAGAGGCGATTATAAAATTATGATAAAATTATAATTATAAAATTTATATTGTATTTTTGTATTATCTTTAAATTACTTTTTAGTCATTATTTTATTAAGACTGAACATTAAAAAAATGTAAAAAGACTAATACACGTTATGTTTTTCATTATAAAGAAAGTAATTAATTTCATAAGCTAAAATATGAAAATACTTAACAAACATATGATGCTTGTTAGAGAACAATTTTACTAAACTGACCTCATATGAAAAATTCACTCAAAACCTTACTTGCATTTTTATGTTAATTCTCGTTGTAAAAATTGTATAAGTGATTCTTTGACTTGAGATTTTCAAAGTTATCTTATATAGAGATTGCTATATTTTGATACTCTTATGATCCATTTTATCTATTGAGTAGTTCACCCATTTGTCATTAGATATAACATGAATTATAAAAATATATAAATGATCAAAATAAAATTCACCGCCTTCAAATAATTAGGGAGAATATTCTGTTATTCTCGATTAGATTTATTTAAGAAATCTTTGGCTAAGGTAAAATAAAGTTTTGTAAAAATTTACAAATGTCAGTAATTGAACCATTAGCAAATGACGGAGAACTAATATGACTGAACACAATTGAGTTAACATTAATTTCATGTTCTATGTCTAGTCAGAACATTTAATGATGGAATGATTGAAGTTTATAGAAAAATAATGCATGAAAAGGCTAATCAAAACTACTTTGACATTCTTAAATATTTAGGTAGTCAGGATGTGTTGTTAGATATCGATATTAATCTATATATATAATTAATTAGAGAATTAATGATAATTTAAAGAAGTTTAATTTATTTAATCCTAAATATAATTTAAGGTTATAATTTCTATATATTGTCAACATATTTGAGAACCTAAGGGTCTCACATAAATAATGAGTTGACGAGAGCAAATATATTTTAATTAAGTTAGACTTAATTATAAAGTTTGAGAAATATTTAAAAACTAAGAATCAATATGCAATATTTAATCTTATTTGGGCATAATTAATATTAAATTAGAATTATTGGTAGTTTTAATTAAATTTATTTAAAATTAGAATTTAATTTCAATTAAATTACTAAAATGTTTAAAAATTAAAAACTCTAAAATGTTTAAAAATTAAAAACTCTAATGAAACTATCACTTCTAACTTAACCCTCTTTGTAAGAGTTACAAAGTTTTCTCTACCTGTTCTATGGATACTATTAGGGCCAGATATTTGTGCGATTATGGTAAATAAGATGGACTAGTTTCGAAAATGATTGGAAAGATACGACAATAAGCTTTAAAATAAGGTACGAATTAAAATTTACGCTTATTATGATTTAGTTTTCAATCATTTTATAGAATTAAAGTAATTTTTATTTTGAGAAATCAAAACACAAAGAAGTTTCTTAATTATTTCGCTGATGTGAGGAGTGGATCCCGTTCCAATTTTCCAATGATGATACCAGAACAAATTTTAATTCTATAATTTGATTAAAAATGTTTGATTGTTATTGATTTGATTAAAAATTAAGGCTTAAGTTGTAATTAATTCCAAAAACAGAGTTTCTGAAAATTTTATTTCGTGTTTCATTGTTCTTGCTTTTACAAATCTACTTCTAGAAATTGTCTTATGTTTCTCATCTGCCTAAGCCATGAATGGTTCTTTTGACTTTTTTAAATTCTAGAAAATTAATTGCTATAAAGAAAACCAAATTTTTTGTCTATTTTGGAAAAATTGAATATGGGTCTGATATTTCTGATTATGTGCATTTTGGAAAATTTCACATGTTATCTGGATGTGTTGATACTTGATTGCCACTAGCAGCGAATCACCATTGGTGAGTCGCCAACCAGCAACCGCAAGTGAACGATAATTTCGCTTTATGACTGAAGCACAATTGATGGTGGGGCAATGGTCACTAAAGTACGACAGTGAAACTAGCATCTCAGGCAAGGAGACAACCAGAAGAGAGCCAGTGACAACGTAACATAGAAACCCTAGATCTATATAAAAATGATACACACACCCCATGTTTGGGAAGCTCATTTGCAGTAGACGCTTAGGTTGACTTATATTTAGGACTTCATAGATATATATGTTGGTTTATGTCCTACAGCCAATCGATTTGGTTGTAGTTTAGTGACAAATTACTTAAAGGCATTCTTTATCTTGTACATGTTTAGATGTATATGATAAAGTCCATGTGATAATTATACATTGCAAATGAAATTATAATGAGATTATAATTATGAGATTCATATTGCATTTATGTATTATTCCT
>JAOSBK010000006.1:36090401-36117447 GCA_027568895.1 Erythroxylum shatona | reverse complement strand
AAAAAAGTCAATTCTCAATTTGCCTAGATGTTCGCCATTCACTGAACATTTCACGTGCCAATCCAATTCTCCAATTTATCCAAGCATTAGTTGGGTCAATAGCAGTGATAGACTCCTCTGCAACAACTGGATTGGTGTGAAAATCATCCCCTATATCACTCTCCATGGGATCAAAACTCATCTCTTGCCTAATAAAATTATGAAGCAAACAACAAGCTAAAATAATTCAATTGTGTGTTTTTGTTGGATAAAATGATGGACTCCTAAGAATAGCCCACCTAATTTTTAATAACCCAAAACACCTATCAATTACATTGCGTGCACTCGCATGTTTTATATTAAAAAATTCCTCTGCAGTTCTTGGTTGATAACCTTGACGTCATTCATTCAAATGGTACCTTTGACCCTTAAAAGGTGCAAGGAAGCCCTCACAATTTGTATAACCTGCGTCGACTAAGTAATAGCAACCTATATAAAAAACAATACATAATTTATTCAAATAACTTTTTCTCATATACAAAATTCCAAACAACCTTCCTTTATCATATAGGAAAGCTTACCATAAGGCACTTTTAGTTTATGTCTCCTAGTTATTGCATCACGAAGAACTCGACCATCAGCTACTGATCCTTCCCAACCAGGAAGAACATAAACAAATTGCATGTCAGGTGTGCACACACCTAACACGTTTATTGTAATGTCGCCCTTACGAGTTCGAAATTTAGCCTTATCTTTAATTGGCACATTAACCCTGACATATATCCCATCTAGAGCAACTAGGCAATTCTAAAATTGAAATGAAATAAAAAAGTAATGAGAAACCTTAATCACATTCACTATATTTTCTTATTAAAATAAAAAGATGATTATCTACCGTAAATCACCTCCACCGATGGTCCGAAGAGTTTGTTGGCATCGGCTCAGGTTTCTTAAACAAAAGCTCTTGCAAATGCATCACTACATTTAGGACATTATAAAACACCGACTAACTGTCTCACCTGACCTTCTAAAATTTCTCCTAATAACTCGATTTTTAACATGATGAGTAATAATATGTAAGAAAATTGCTACTTGTTCATCAATAAGCATGTTTTTTGTTGACTTCAATCCTCCTATACTTTCTAGCATTTCACAAAGTTTAAAAAAAGCTTGCCTATTCATCCTAACCATTGAAATACATGACTCATCATTGTCATGCAAAATTCGCCTCAGATAATCTCGATTTGCATAAAAATTGTGCAAATATCTTCTAACCCTTGGCCTATAACTAAACAAAGAAGCCTCTGATGCCAACAAAATGAATAGCGAACTAACAATATTACACAACTGCAGCCATATAGTCAAGACAACCACAATCCTTTTTGTTCTTTCCACATTTCTACGTAAACTTAAACTGAAACGAGCCATGACTGCAAAAAAAATTCTAATATTCTTTAAGTATCATGGAATACAGTATTTATCATCAATGCAGCAAAAAATACATTATCATCAACGCAATAAAAAATACATTATCATTAATACAACAAAAAAACAAGCACTTGTGTAGGATGCTAGAATGTCACTGGACTATCCTTTTCGAACATTTCCAACCTTTACTATGGAACCTTAACCTTTTCGATAAAATCTATTGAAAAATCCTTTATTCTCTATCCTCTTCCTAATGCTCTCCCTTTGAACTTTATTTACTTCAATCAATGCATTTTTTTGGCTATATCTTCTTTTGGAGATAACATGTCTTACTTTGGTAATCTAAGTTATAGTTTTAGCATCTCCTCCTAAGAATACAAGGTGTCGAGTGTGTTTAGTGGACACGAGTTGATAGGGAAAGTCGATTTTCAACATTTTCAAGTCATCATTTCCTATGTTGGTGCAGAGATGAAATTTAAGGCAAAAGGCTATAGGGGTAGACTTAGATTGCGATATTTCAAAATTCAAATATATGAGGGTAGATTTCATCATTCCTCCTTTTATAAGTATTAGGTGATCACTCCCCACTAAGAGGACATGATCTAGCAGACTTAGAGATGTTTGCATTTATAAGTGTATGATAAAGATCCCACTGAACTTTTCTACCTTCAAGTATTAGAGGAAAAAGATATGCTGATAGGTCAATTTTAGCCCCACTGTTGGTGCCTCATCTGTTCTTTTAAAAGTAACTTATCATTCAAGAAGAATCGAACCAACCTATATTTTGTCTAGACTTAAACATTAAATTTTAGTAAGGGATTTGATCATTAAAAGCTCTCTAAGAAATATGAAAATCGGTAGTGACATTCTCTTCATGCTAAAACTATTCTTCATAGAGCTCTATCCTGAAAATTACTTCACTCAAATGCATGAGTTAACCATAACATGACCTAATGCTATAGAATGGAAAGATCAATGATCTTCGATTCCAGCCTAATGAAAGCAGCAAGATTTTAACCCAACTGGAGGAGAGGATGAATTAAACAGAATAATGGGGTTTTAAAGAGAACAACAAACTAAAATCTTGGGGGTGAGAAGAAATTACACGTTAGGGCAACAGTAGCAGCACAAGTCTACTAGTTACAGTGCTGAGCACAAACATTTTACAGATTTTAGTCATGCGTAACTAGGAGTTCACAGACGAGAAGAATCAAAGTTCAAATTGACAAAAGTCAAAATAATGTTGACTTTAGTCTTGAGTGAGGAATTTGGAGCTAAAGAGCAGTATAATGTTATAAGCCATGGGAAGATTCAAATATCGCAAGTAAATGTGAAGAAATAAACTTCATAGGCTTATATTGAGAAATCTGGTCAATTAAAAATCTTTAGACTAAGAAACACCATACGTTCTCAAACAATTGCGAAAAGGGACAGTGTCCAATTACGTTAACTTTTTTTAGAATGAATTAATCTCTATAGCATTCCTAAGAAGTAACTACTCTAGCCTGATGCACCTTGACGACGAAAGAAGAAACAGAGAAATTAAAATGAGCCAATCAAATAAAGTTGGTTGGGTAGACAAAAGTATGACCAAGGGAAGGAGAATATCCTACAGAAACAATGCAATTTATCTTTTCTCTCTTAACTATACGTCAGGAAAAAATCAAGGTGTTATATTGACAATTCCCACCAATATAAGCCATCAGACTACGAAAATCAACCATAAGCATCATATCAAATTACACCCAGATAGAACTATTGAAGTCGAGACCCACCTCAGCTTTAACGGTTGACAACAGGGAGGAGTCCAGAAAGGAAAAAGCAACGAACTTGAAAGTTGACAGTGGAGCAAGTGTAGGTGAAGAGTAAATAGAAGAAGGGAATGAAGAAGCCTATAAAGAAGTGAGGTCTTCAAGGACTAAAAGCGAAAGAAGATCAAACAAAAAAAAGGGATTAGGAAGAGGTAGATACAGACCCATCACTCACATAGTATTGTCTAGATATCTCCATATATCCTCTCAAGCTTTACTTTTATTCTCTTGCCTCTTCTCTCTCTAGTTCTTGGCTTCAGACCCTTTTCAGGAACTGAGTATTGCTTTTGATTTCTCTCTAAATGGATTTACACGCTGGTCTAAAGTAACCAGCGTGTTTAAGGAAGAATTGAGAGAGGTTTAATTGAAGAGAGAATTCTTCACTTCACAGACTCAGAAAATTTCATGACATGTATGTGCAAAAGGGAAAAGCGTCACAGAAAAAATATAAATTGCAAAGCACAAACCAGTACAGGAGATTTACCTTAAACACAGATCTCCTTAAACAACAATTTTTCCCAACAAGAACGACAACTAAAACCTGCAATAGGGAAAACACCCAATAGAAATCCGCATCAGAAAATAGAAATGCACAATAACCTCAACCCATGATCAGAATCTGAATAAAAACCAGAGATTAGGGAAAAGAAAAGCACAACAAGAATGTGTAATATTACAAGATCAAGGGACTAACGCACGATACTGGAGAAGAAGCTACGCACGATACTAGAGAAGAAGCTTCAAGAGGGAGGCTCGAAGAAGTGGAAGACGTTGAAGAAGGAAAGAGTTTCAGGAGGGTTAAACTTGAGAAGATAAAAGTTGTCTTTGATTTTCTATTCGACGAATAGATAAAGATAGCTACACAGGGGTTTTAGGTATTTTGCAAATTTTAATAATACCCATTCCAGCTGATTCTCTATTCTGTGTTTGGTTACAAACCAAACACAAGTTTATTAATATATTAGGAATAGGGTAGGAATAGAATACCTATTCTCTTGTACCAAACAGGCCATAAGTTTTCAAAGGGATGCCAACTCATTATATATTTGTGTGGATGAGATTTCAAATACTTTAGAGATAGGTAATGAGAGAATGTAGTGAGTTGGTGTGTGGAGGTTTAAAACTTAAGAAAATTATAAAAATAAATAAGAAGTGATATTGGTAACTTAGAAAAAAAATAGAAGTTATATTGTTAACTTAAAATATAAGAAAAATCTTACAATATTTCAATGGATAATATCATATCTCTCGACTCCTGCGAGCAATCAAGGTTAAGAAATTTGAAATATTTTACTATAGTTTTTGTTGCAGTGAATTAAGAGAGTAATTATTAGACCCTTAAGTCTATATTGTAGGATTATGCGAGTGTTGATGAGTCTTGGCCAATACTTGGCACGCAAGTCGACCCGAGGAAGGCGTGTTAACAAGAGAACAAGTCGAAGTCTTGCGAGTTGGCGAGTAAAACTCAAGGAACTTGCAAAGTAGGCGAGGGATATGGGAAGTATCGGCGCAGATCTCGAGAGTAGGTGAGATTCGATACGTATAAGTGCACATTGGCGGAAATCTTCGACAAGACGTGAGATTCAGATGTGAGGCCGCGCTGAGTTGGTAAACTAAGTCGTACGAGACCTGAGGGTACTCAAGAATGCACAAAGGGGTGTAAGATCCTGCGAGGATGCGCGAACAGTGGCGGATCCACAGTGGGGGCAAGTGGGGGCACTTGCCCCCACTGCCTCCAAAAGATTTCTTTTAAAAAAATTTACTTTTTTAAGTTTTGCCCCCACAAAAAAAATAAAATTTTATTCCTATTAAAATTTTGCCCCCATTAAAAATAAAATTTTATCTCTATTAAAATTTTGCCCCCACTTAAAAAAATTTCTGGATCCGCCCCTGCATACATACATACATACATACATACATACATACAAGTTAAATTGCATATTTTTAAATATATATATGATATTATTAAATGTAATTTTCTATTTGATGAAATGAATAAAATTAATTTCGTGCTTAAAAATATTAAAGACATGTTTTGAATATGATTGATTCCTTCCATTGTTATAAAAATAAACTAGAGTTTTGTTTATTATTAGGCTTGTTGAACAAACTCAAGGTTATTTTAATACGAATATGCTTTGTCTTAAGACAGTGGATTCGACTTAACTAAATTTGTGTGAGTTGAATGAACAAACTCATGATCATATAAATTTAGAGGCAGAGTTAGGAATAACATATAATATATGTTTTGGCAAAAGTTGTCACCTAACAATTTAACTTATATAAGATATGATTGATAAAGTTATTATCTACCTAATTTAAGTTTAGATGGTTTGGTGAGCAAACTCAAGATCAACTATATTTGACTGGGATCCTAGCTCACTATAAAGATTAGAGTAATCTTTCCAAATAGTAGTAAGGGATATTGTTTCGAATAAAATAGTGAGAGTATTCAAGTACATTATTAAAGTCCTAGTCTTATTTGGTAGTCATGACATATAATGAATTACTTGTTTTTGTTTTATATTTTTCTCTGAGTGGAATTTACATTATTTAGTATAATTGATAGTAAGTTAGTGAACCAAATTTCTTAGAAAAAGGTTATGTTTGAGAAGAGTTCTCAAAGTTAGATAGAATAGTTGTATGTATATTATGCAATTTTGCTATAATTCTTGTTAAAGATTTGGTGATAAAATTTTAGAGATATGTCAAAATCATATGGATGAAAAAATGTATTGAAATTTTGAGTTCACTAATGCCTATACTCTTTGATGATAACATTTAAAATGTATATCAATACCATGATAGCAAGATTTAAGAGGTTGGATTGAGTAAAGTTGAAAGGTATAGAACCTTAATGATTGCATTATTTTTCTTACCTATACGTAATATGATAGAGATCATGTGCATTTCTAATTCATGCTTTTGAATATTTAATGCTGCATTTAGATTCAGCATTATTACAATGTTTAATGCACGATAAGAAATAGATTATTGAGTTAAAGTAGTTGATTTAATTTTATACAAATAGTTTGTGTTTGTTAGATCAAAGGAGGCTTATGCTTAACATAAATGACAAAAATAACATTTGGATAATCGAGACTATCTTTTTATGCCACTGGTTAAATCAACATAATGAGAATCATAAAATTACATACAATGATATGTTTATCTTTTTTTTATTATGAATCATTTGAAACTTATGAAAATTGTCAAATTGAAGAATAATCAAATAAAACTTTTGTGAAATGATGACGATGGTATTGAATTGTTAAATTTATATATGTAATGTATTGGATGGAGTAACAATTTATAAAAGGATAATACTTATATTTCATTAGATTACTAATGAATTTTTATGATATAGTCATATATATTAAATGAAATGTTGATTTAAAATTTTGAAAAAGTTCAAATTGTTTAAATCTAAGTAAAAATTAACTATTTAGAATGCTAAAATACTTACGAGATCATTATAATAAGTTTTAAATTTTTGGTTCTTTATAAGGAATGAGATTCTCTAGTAAATATCTTCACAATAAAATTTCACAAGATTGATGGAAATGCAATATGAGATAATACGTGATGCAATATTATTTATTCCATAGCTATGCCTAGTTCAATGACTTACCTTTAATAGTTCCAATTAAATCAATTAGTAAGATTTTATATTAGATATGAAACACTAAGTCTTTGGAAGAGTTAAAGCTAATGATTTAGGGATGTGATGTTTGATTGAAGCATGCATTCCATTAAGCTTAGAACTAAAATGGGTAATAAAAGGTTATGAGATATCTAATAGGTTAGATATAATCTTACAGACCTGTTGAATAAACAGTTTGTTTCAATGTATACTTATGGGACAATGGTTCTCAAGATAAGTAGTAGAAGTAAGATGAAATTTGAAAAATTCAAATTTCATAACAGTACATCCAATTAGAACTAGGGCCTTTGTTAATACATTTGATGTATAGTTGAAAGGCTACGAGACATTGAAAGATTCACTTTTACGATGAATTCAAACAGTTTATTTTAAAGATGATTGTGAATTTATCATGTATGGAGTATAGTTTTCTTCTTCAATAGGAGTATGTAGTAATGGTTGCTAATTAAACCACAATACATTTTCATTTAGAGGAAATGATTAATTGGATTAATAAGTTCTTTAATAAATTTCATATGGTTTCTTGAATTGTTCAAGATAGTAATGTGATGTGGAACATTATAGCCAACAAACCTGTAAAAGGAGCTAAGGTCTCATCAAAGATCTAAAGATGTATTTAAGCAATTTTCTTAACTATGATGATAATTAAGATGAAAGTTGTAAGATTTAAATAAGTGCTCACTGTAGATAATCTTGTAGAATTCTCTCATTAAGTCATTATCCTAGCAGTAGCATGATTGTTATATGATAATATGGTATATGATACTTAAATGATTGACTTAGTGAAAGTGGGAGATTGTTAGTTTATGCCCTATAACCAATTGGTTGTTTATAATTTAGTGATAAAATATTTAAAGGCATTCTTTATCTTGTGCATATTTAGATATATGTGATAAAGTCTATGAGATAATTATACATTACAAATGAAATTATGATAAGTTATAATTATAAGATTCATATAGTATTTATGTATTATCTTTAAATTTCTCCTAGTCATTATTCTATTAAGATTGTTCATTAATGGAATTTAAAAAAATAGCACACGTTTATTTTCCTAAAAAAGGAAGTAGTCGATCGATATACTTAAACAAACATGTGGGTAGTTTAGTCGATAGTCATTAGATGTAGCATGAACTATATATAAGTAGCTGAGTGATTAATATATGATTCATTATCCTAAAGTAATTAGGGAGAATCTTTTGTTGTTCTTAATTAGTGTTGATTTGGAAAATCCTTATCCAAAGTAGAATGAAGTTTTTTAAATAGTTTACAAATATCATTAATTGAATTAATAGCTAATGGTAGAGAATTAATATGATTAGTCTCAAAATTAAGTAGACATTAATTTCATGCTCTATGTTTAATCAAAAAATTGTATGATAAAAGGACTTAATTATACAAAAATGTTATGCATGGAAAGGTTTGTCAAAACTACTTTAAGATTTTTAGATATTTAGGTGGTCATGATATGTTTCTATACACCAATCTTGATTTATAGATATAAATTGATTAATTAGAGAATTAAAGATAAATTAAAGGAGTTTAATTTATCCAATCCTAAATATGATTTAGGGTTATAATTTATATCCATTGTTAACATACTTAACAAGTTGAAACCTGTTAGAGAAACTTTTAATCAAGTTGGACTTTGTTGTAAAGTTTGAGAAACTTTTTGATTAAATATGAGATATTTAATAAATAAGGATCAATATGAGATATTGAATTTTAGGCATAATTGATTTTTAATTAGAATTAATTAGAATTGTAATTAAAGCTTATTTAAATTTATAATTTAATTTCACTTAAATTACTAAAATGTCCACAACTTATTATAAATAGGCTTAAACTCTAATAAAACTAACACAACTTAATCCTCTATGTAAGAGTTACAAAGTTCTTTCAACTTATTTTGTTGATATCGTTAGAGGCCCAACACTTGTGAGGCTATGGTGGCTGAGATGGACTATTTTTGAAAATAGTTCAAGGGATACGACAAGAATATGACCAAGCTTCAAAATAAGGTATGAATTAAATTCATGCTTTATTATAATTTAATTGTTAATCATTTTATATAATTAAAGAGATCTTGATTTTGAGAAGTCAAAATACGAAAATGGTTCATAATTATTTTGCCATAGTAGAGATCGAATCTTATTCCGATTTTCCAACACTGTGAACATTCCACATTCTTATCAGGTCTATAAGATTCTTACTGGTGTCTAATCCACTTTTGGGGGAAGTTCTAAGACAAGACAAGGAATTGCAATAAAGTAAAGAATTGCAGTAAACTATACAAGGCATAACTAATTTGCATCAGTAGAACATCGAGGAAATTGCAGATCATAATATGTTTTTCTACTATATTAGTCAAGAATTGAAAGTGCTTATTTACAAGCAATTAAAAAAAGATAAAATTTCTAAACTAATTCCATATTTTTATTTGATCTTTACCACTTCTGCCATCCCTCTCTTTAATCTCATTTATAAGTGTAATGCAAATATTGTTAAGAAAGTTTTTTTAAAAATTAAAAATGTATTGAATAGAAAAAAAGAGGGTTCTCAAAGAGGTTCTAATCTCTTATAAGTCTTTAACAAAAAGCCAACTTAAAAAACAACAAGCAATAGTACATTTAGAATGACATTGTTACAGCAATAGCCTAATCATTTACTAAACAATGTCGTTTGAAAATGCGGTAAGGTTCTTCCCTTTTTACGCATCGAATGTTCTAGTATTACTGAATTAAAGTTATGAGAAAGGAGAAGGTATGATCGAAGGCAGTTTTGCAATCTCATAGACGTGTGTTTATCTCTTCAGGGGAAGTGGGCAAGTGATGATGGACTCGTGGAGATTTGGTGGTTTTGACTGAGCTGGGTCAGTCAATTAGGTATTTTAGCTTCCTTTTTGCTACTTTTTTCTGTATTGTATTTCCTTTGCTTCTCTTTACTAGTACCAATTTACTTAATATTATACCTTTCAAACTAACTTATTTTATAAGGTTTAGTCATAACTAAACCAACTTAGGGCATGTTTGTTTCCATTTATTTTTTTTAATTTCTATTTTTGCTTTTAGATTTAGAAAAAAAATATGTTTGTTTGAGTTTTTTTGTTTTTTTTTTGGTTTCTTCCCTGTTTAAATTTATGGTTTTGTTTTCTGTTTTTTTATATTATGATTTACTATCAATTAAATATATATTGTTTAATATATTAATTATTAATGAGAATTATGAATAATTTAATATTATATTATATTTATTTAATTAAAATTATTAATAATTGAATTTTATTTAAATTTTGTACTTAAAATAAATTAGTTTAATTTAATAATTATTAATAAATATAATTAAATTTAAAATATCTTCAAAATATATGGATTTCAAATGACATTTTGATTCAAAAATTAAAATATATTTAAAATAAAATTTCATTTATAAATAAAAATTAATTTTAATAAAAAATAAATTTGATAACTTATTAACAATTATATAAAAGATTAAAATTAATTAAAATAATTTACATTTAAGTTTTATCTAATATATAATTATGATTATTAATAAAATATAATGATATTAATATTAACAACCAAACATCTTTTTGTTTTCATTTGAAACAAAAAATGAAAATAAAAATAAAAACAAAAACAAAAACAAAAAAACAATCCACAATAGAAAAATAGAAATAACACTAAACGACCCCTTAACTTACATATTATTTTCATGATTAGATTATATTTAGTATGGTGGTTGATAATTTTATTGTAGAATCCATTTTAAGAATCTAGAACTTAATACTTTTAACTATTTACAAAAATCATATTACTAAACAAATATAAGAATATCATGCCAATTATTTTTGTATAATTTGAAGTTTAACATCAATTTAATATGATAACAATCATTTTCCTTTTTATAATGCAATGTTATATTTTATTATATATTTTTTCAAAAAGGCTAAGACCAGTTAAATGTGGGTTAACACTTGATTCCCTCACCTGACTGGGTCGAGTTGGTTTTAAAAATAACGTTCAAAATTTGTAAATTTGTTTGTCTCAACTTAAATATTAATAGTACATGTTTTGTTTATATGGTCAGAAGACATAAATTCTAAACATAGGAATACTTCTCCATCTAATAAATTATTTAAATGTTTTCTATATAATTTTGAAAATTTCAAAGTTAGGTCAATATTTGGACATGGTAAAGAACTGGTACTAAGTCTATAACAAAGTGCAGACGAAGGAGTCATATGCCGTAATCCACCAAAAAAATGGTTTAATATGCTACAACTATACTTCTAAGTTACATAGTTTCTGCTTTGAGCATCTCTTCCTCGTACCACCATCGCTTCCAACTCCTGTTTTTGCTAGTTTATGCCCTACAGCAAATCGCTTTGATTATAGTTTAGTGACAAAATTATTTAAAGGTATTATTTATCTTATATATATTTAGATGTATATGATAAAGTCCATGGGATAATCGTACATTGCAAAAGAAATTATAATGAGATTATAATTATGACATTCATATTGCATTTATGTATTATCCCTAAATTCTTCCTAATCATTGTTCTATTAAGATTGGACATTGATAGAACGCAAAAGATTAGCACACATTATGTTTTCCCTTATGAAGGAAGTAGTCGATCTCATAGGCTAAAGTATGGAGATACTTAAACAAACACATGGATGCTTGTTAGAAAACAAGTTTACTGAACATACCTGATATGAGAAATCCATTTGGAACATTACTTGTATGTTTATGGAATTGTAGTTGTGTAATCAAGGTAGGATTCATCATCCTAAAGTAATTAGAGAGAATATTCTATTATTCTCAATTAGTATTGATTCGGGAAATCCTTGGCCAAGGTAAAAGAATGTTTTGTAAATAATTTACAAATGTCATTAATTTAATCAATAGCTAATAGAGTAGAACTAATATGATTGAACTCAAAATAAAGTAGAAATTAATTTCATACTTTATGCCTAATCAAAACATTAGTTGATGAAAGGATTGAATTATACAAAAAAATTATGCATGAAAAGGTTAGTCAAAACCACTTTGACATTCCTAAATATTTGGGTGGTTATAATGTGTTGCTAGACATCAATCTTGATATACGATTATAAATTATTTAATTAGAGAATCAAAGGTAAATTCAAAGGAGTTTTAATTTATCTAATATTAATTATGAATTATAATTATAATTTATAATCATTGCTAACATATTAGGAACCTAATGAGTATTACATAAAGAATCGGTTGAAGAGAGCAAAGTTATTTTAATTAAGTTGGACTTGATTGTAAAGTTTGAGAAATAAGGATCAATATGAGATATTGAATCTTAATTGGACATAATTGGTATTTAATTAGAATTTTAGTTTCAATTAAATTACTAAAACATCCAAAACCTATTATAAATAGGGTTAAGCTCTATGGAGCTATCACTTCTTGCTTAACCCTCTTTATACGAGTTACAGAATTTTTTCTACCCACTCTGTGGATATCGTTAGAGGTTAAAAAATTTGTAAGACTATAGTAGTTGAGACATATCAGTTTCAAAAATAGTTTAAGGGATACAACAAGAAAAGAATTAAGCTTATGAATAAGGTATGAATTAAGTTTTTGCTTTATTATGATTTGTGTTAATCATTTTTATAGAATTAAAGAGATCTTAGTTCTTTAAAAACCAAAGAATATGAGAAAGTTTCATAATTATTCCACTATAGCTGAGATCTGATCTCGTCCCAATTTCCCAATAGTTCTTCCTTTTTTCAACCTATATTTTAATTACTCTTGTCACTCAATCTCTCTAATTTTGAAAACACTAAGTTTAATTTTAATTGCTATATTAGACGACCTGCATGTAATTCATATCTATATCACATCTATCGAGATTACTGTGCCTCAGATTGCCTCTTTCTACTTTGTTAACACATCTGATCTCAAGCCAATCACTAATGGCCATAGACAAGACTATCTTATATATGTTCCTTACATATACAGAGAAGTGAATGGAACTCAAGGATCCTTTTATGATTCATTTTATAGGGCATAGTTAAGTGGTACATTCGCTAACTTAACAAAAGTGGTCTATAGTGGGAAAGCTTGGAGGTTTAAAGGGGAAAAGAAAGAATTTAGTGGTGGAGACATGATCTACATACATCTTTTATGTGGTTGCTCGAAAGTGGAGTCCTAAGAGATAATTACGTACATAATTCAAGATTAGGAATTCTTGTCAAAGATCTTAGAACTTTTATATGCAAACTAGAGTGAAGTTCTGAAACTAAACCAAAATTTGACTCTTGATCCTAATTATATTCTGGTTGGATGGTTCCTTATGTTGGTTCATAACAAAGGATAAGACGAGAAAGTAATTTTGACTAAGAGAATGAAGTACTAAATTACATTAATTAGATACGAGAAAGCTTCAGGGGCTTATTATATAGCCCTTATACCTTACCAAACAATCCTAAAAATATGCAACTAAGAGAAGATAATGGGGAGCATGGCCATGTTTCTAAGCACTTGCTACATAAAACTTCTTTGCAAATTGACTAAGTAAAACACTGATCAACTATAATAACTAGAAACTAAGAACAAAAAACTAGACTTAGTTAACTATTTTTTTTGAAGCACTACTCTTGACACTCACCTCTTGCTTCAAAACTTGTAATACTTATTTGCATTCTAAACTTGTCCTGCTTCACAAACAACAGAGACTTGGTAAGAACATTTGTAACCTACTTGTTTGCTCTGAAAAACTTTATTTCAATAGCTCCTTTAGCTATAAGATTTTAGATGAAATGATAACAAATATCAATGTGCTTAGTCCTATTGTGAAATGCTAGATTTTTAGTGATTGCAATTGTTGCTTTGTTGTCACAGCAAATCACAGTTACAGTAGCTTGTTTTTGTATTAAATTAGCTAACAACTTCCATAACCATACTGTTTGACATGCTGATGTAGTGATAGCTATATATTATGCTTCAGATCATGATAAGTCCACCATTTCTTGCTTCTTTGAACTCCATTAAGTAGCACTAGAACCAAGAGAAAAAACATACCTGGAAGTGCTCTTTTTGTCATCCAGCGGACTTGCCTAGTCAATATTTGTAAATCTAAATAATTTGAAGTCTGATACGTTTGAGTACCAAATTCCAAAGTTAACAGTCCTAGCTATATAGTGGAGGATCCTCTTTGTTGCCCTGGGATGATGTATTGTTAGATTATGCATGAACCTAGAGATAACACTCATAGAAAATGCTATATTTGATCTTGTATAAGACAAGTAATTCAGACAATTGACTATCCTTTGAAAGTATTTTGCACTTGCCAAACTAGTACCATCATTAGCAATGAGTGTCTCATTAACATTCATAGGAGTTGTAACAATTTTACAATTAAGCAAGTTGAAACGCTTCATTAAATTAATAGCATACTTCTATTGGGAAATAATAATCCCATCAGGATATTGTTTCACTTCAAGCCCAAGGAAGTAATACAATAAACCCAAATTGGATATCTTAAAAATTTTTAACATGCAAGACTTAAATTCATCAAAAAGAGAATCATATGACCCCATGTAAATAATATCATCAATATAGAGACACACCTGTAGGAAATCAATTTTACCTCACATCTTCACATAGAGGGTTGGTCCATTCTCCAAAAAATAACCGTCAATCTTGCTGTACCATGCTCAAGGGGCTTGTTTGAAATCGTACAGAGCCTTTTCAGCTTGTAAACTTTGTTATCATCAATAAAAACAAAACCTTTAGGTTGAGATATATACACTTCTTCTTTCAACTCACCATTTAGAAAGGCAAATTTTACATCAAACTGGAACACAGATAATTCCAATTATGTAGCCAAAGAAAAGAAAGTTCTCATAGTTTCAAAGAGAGAATGTCTAATCAAAATTAACCTTTTCCTGTTGCAAATACCCCCTAACAACCAAACGAACTTTGTGTTTCTAAATTGTCCTATCAGAATTGTATTTCCTTCTGTATACCCATATGAGGCCGATGGTGTTCTTTCCTTTCAGAAGATCAACCAACTCCCATGTCTTATTTTTCTAGATAATTGACATTTCCTCATTCATGGCTTTCTCCCAAACCTGTTTTTCTGCAACGTCATCATAATTGATACGGTCAGATGCATATAAAGCATAATTACAAGAAGCATAAATTTCCCTAAAGGAATATAACTTCCTAGGAGGTGTTTCACTGGAAGAGCTTAAATTTATTGGAGTTGATGGGCTACTGGGAGGTTATGGAGAGCTGTTGTTGCTAGATTGATCATTAAAACTTGTTGATTCTATTTGTTCAGTAGTGGCAGATTCTAAAGTATCTCCTGGAACATGAGCTTGATGTAGTATTTTCACTATACCATTGTTTTCAATCCACACCCAAGTATTTTTTTCATTGAACTTCACATCTCAACTGATAATTATTTTGCCATTTGTAGGTTTATATAGCTTATATACCTTAGATTGAGTGCTATAGCCAACATAAATACAATTTCCTAATTTTTTTAATCAAATTTGGTGTGATGTCAAGATGTATCTAATACACAAGCTATACAACCAAACAGTTTCATATATCTTACCTCTAGTTTCCAACCTTTCCATGCTTCGTATGGATTTCGATTTATGACAACTTTTATTGGTGAGAGGTTTAGTAAGTACACTACAGTTGCTATAGTTTCAACCCAAAATTGTATTGGAAGTCAACTTGCCGTCATCATACTCCTGGCCATCTCAACAATCGTTCGATTCTTTCGCTCTGCTAAATTTTGTTGAGGGGTCTATGGTGTTGTCAATGTGTGTTGACTTATTGTAATAGTGGCATGGCTTTATGTCTTTTTCACCTTTGAACTTTGAACGATTCTTAGACTTACCATGACCTTTGGGACCTTTACTCTTATTGCTCCCCTACTTTATGTCACACAAGCCCATACATCATCAACTCCAATCTCCTTTCTTTTGGTTTCTTCATTAAACATACTCTCTTTGATTACATCCAAAGAGATCACACATTTAAGAGTTGAGATGCTAATCTTTACCATTAACGTTTCTCAGCTATTTGGTAATGAATTCAATAGCAACAGAGCTTTAAACTCATCATAAAAAATGATCTTCATTTTTGTTAAATTGTTGATTATATCCTAGAAATCACTTAGATACTCTGATACTGATTTTCTAGCTTTCAACTTCAAGTTCGTAAGTCTCTTAATCAGAGAGGACTTGTTATGAACAATCTTCCTTTCATATATACCTTCTAGCTTCTTCTATAGCTTAAAGGATCCATTTCTTAAGAAACATGATTAAATATGTCAATATCAATCTATTATTTAATAGTGCTCAGAGTTTTCCGCTTCATCTTTTCCCATTCTTTGTCTGACATCTTTTCAGGTTTTTAAGGAACATCATCTTTCACATCTCTGTCCATATTAATAGGATCAAAGAGATCCTTGCAATATAAAATTCCTGCATTATAGGCCTCCATATTGAGTAATTTGATGATGTTAATTTGACCATAGAGTTGTTTCCACCTCCCATTACAATGGCTCTGATACCATTTATTGGGAGATAAATACACAACTCTTTAAAAGATCAACCTAATATTAACGACAAGAAAGAACTCTTTAAGTGCAGGAATAGAAAAAAATAAGAATAATAAACTAAATAATGAAACAAACTCTAAGATTTAATGTGGAAAACCGTCCAGCGTAGAGAGAAAAACCACCAAAAAGATTGACAAATAAATCAACTAAATTCAATAAGGATTTATAAGAGAAAACGATCTCTCACCCTCCAAAATAACAAGTTGTCTCACAAAGTTTAAGGATTGAAACCAAAGTTGATATCATAATCAACAATCACTTAAATCGATCCCTAAAACAATCAAACAAGGATAAGAATACAACCCTCTTTACCTTCTCTCCATTTTTTCTCACTTTTAGAAGTTGTGACCATAATCTATGAAAACCTACATCTTTTTCTCTTTTATAGCACATAATAAGTTTTTCTGCAACTAACACAATCACTTATAAGGCTGCATAAGCAACCATGTATCTTTCCAACATTGCCTCAGTCATAAACATACACGGTTATGGAGAGTTACATGATCTCTACACATGGTCGTGTATCTTCATATGGGCATATACAAGACCTTGTATGTAGCACCCCACTCTCGCAAGACATGTACCCAACATCCTGAGTGATGTCTGAGAACTTGCCCCGCGAGGGTGACATGTTAGAATAGTCAAACACTTGAAACTCAGTACAAAATTTTCAAAAATAGCATAAACGTATGCTGAAATCAATAATCAATTGGGCTCATTACAGGTACGAAACACTTAAATTCATAATTGTTATTACATTATAAAATCATTTACAAACATTTCCCCTTTGGAAAGTTATTACATACAGAAATATTCAAATACATATTGTACAATAATTGTAGAAGACTCAATTCGATACAAAAATAAGAAAACACAAATGCTGACGCGAATTGATTCCAACCTCTATCTCTTACTTAAATGTAGTAGTTGTACTCTCGTTAGCCTAATGGGGTAACTCTTCAGAGCCTGAAAAATATTGCAAATTTTAGGTGAGTTTTTACAAACTCAGTGAGTAACCATCCTCGATAACTCACTTAATCACATAACACATCATATCATATTTTCGCATAATTTACATCACTTCATTTAACATATAGCATCAAATTTAAAGCAATCAAATCGATCATTTCAATCATGTAAAAATACACATATCACTTATAATGCAATGCACATGAGACTCACTTTCATTTATTACTTTGTTGTAACCGAGTTCCTATTTACTAGCTCATATTTTTTAGTGGATACCGAGCTATATCAGATGATGTCCCATATCCCTTAGTGGATACTGGGTACATTTACAATTGAGCTCGAGGCTCTTTTTCACTTTCTGAGCTTTAAACTCTTTTTCCGGTGGCGACTCCGGTCACAACTGCCTTTATCTTTCATGCATTTATGAAATGGAATGCATCACATTCTCATATTTTCAATTAATCACATGATTTCGGATTCACAATCACTTTCATGTTCATCATCGAACCTTGGTTCAGTATTTAATAATTAAGTTGAGAAGACACATATTTCTTTCATATTCACACACAACTAACACTTCAATGTTCTCATATTTAACAAGCTCCTAGGACATTTAATGTTTGGAATCAGTACATTCACATCAATCATATTCACATTGCATAATAATCATATCCGTAGTCATTCAAAGCAGAAATTGAAAAGAAAACAAATAAAGAAATGAGACCATCTAGGTCAACTTACAGTACGCTCCATATTAGCATTAGCTTCTATGATCTAG
This sequence comes from Erythroxylum shatona, assembly GCA_027568895.1. NCBI lineage: Eukaryota > Viridiplantae > Streptophyta > Magnoliopsida > Malpighiales > Erythroxylaceae > Erythroxylum > Erythroxylum shatona. The sequence goes on along the minus strand of JAOSBK010000006.1, from coordinate 36,099,196 downwards.
AAACGTCTGAATGCGGCTATTTATCCTGCACATCGAAATTATGCAATACAAACATTGCACACACATTAATAATTGCACAACTATAAGTATTCATTTATGCACTAATGTGTATATGGAAATGTGTACAATTCATGCTCAATGACAATCTGGGGTATATTATCAAATTTCACAACTTAAGCACATTCTCATTTTTAGCATTATTTGCTTAGCATTATTTACTTTCATAATATCTAATACTCATTCACTTTTACTAGATACTCATTACTCATCTCCTTTGAATCACAAATATAATCATATGAACATCTTTCATTTCCATTATATTCATGCCTTTGGTACTTTGAGATTAAAAAATCATTCATTAATGTTATTCTAACATTATAAGATCAAATATTATCCAAACTCTCATTTTTTCTTATAACATCTCTAAAGTTCTAGACCTTTGGGTCTATTTTCCATGAATATTTTAACAAGGAAAATGGAGTAATTTGGCAACACTTCCTTCTATAAAGCTGTTCTCCTATCTCTTAAGTTTCTAATGACAACAAGATCATTCAATTAGGTTTAGAAATCTAAAAGTTATACCCCAAATATTTTCAGAGTGTTCTTGTACTAGAACAGTGTTCTGTACTCAACTTCCATCTAGATGGAGCAGTGTTCACATCTTTTTAGTGTTAATACACTTAACTCTTATGTCTGTCTCACTTTATTCCATATCTTCAGTGCTGATCCATCTAACTCGTTTATCTTTCTTGAGTCACTTAATTTCTAATACAGATCAATTTCACTCATCAATAGTACTTCGAATCATTTCAAGCCTTTAACCATTTTTTAGGCCCTCTTCATGTCAATGTATGGGCGAACGACCCTTTCTGCCATATAACTCCTCATATACTATTCTAATGAAATCACTATGATAATGATTGATGTGCTTAAAGTCAGTTAAAACTTTACATTGACCTCATATTCCTATGAACTCCAAAATATAAGCTTTACGCATATCTCTAACAGTTAAGACTGTTGGTAACTTGTACATATAGTCTCTTGCTTATACATCCTTAGATGTTAAGTACTATCCCGATGTATTCCTACTAGGATGTATAGCATACGTTACCATTTGTACTTTATTCTAAAACCTCTTTTCTCAATAATCTTTATCGTGTAAACATAGTTCTTATTTCAATCACAAAATATCATTTTCCAATTTCAACTTAAAAATTGGATTCTTTTTCAATTCCTCAATAAGATTTACAATTTCTGAATCCTTAATTTGGGCTTTGCCAAAATTTTTCATGTGAAACTGATCTTAAATTCAATAGGCAATAGTACTTGCACAAAATTTAACTCGACATTCTATGCTCTTTATTGCACTAGATTTCGTAATCTTAATATCTAAATTTATGCTACATCACTATTGAATTTTCTGTTCAATGCATCAGATTACAACACTAACTTTACTAGGAAATACTCATTTACACAATCATAATCTTTCAAGTAACTCTATCCATTATCTCAGTCTTGTATTCATTTCTTTCAAACTCAATAATTATCTTAAAATTTAATGATCTGTATAGTTATATATAGATCCGAAATGTTTCACTATACATATAATGTCTCCAAACTTTCAAAACAATCACTATTGCAGCAATTTCTAAATCATGTATCAAATAATCAACTTATGAGACTTTAATTGCCTCAATGCATATGAAATCATTTTATTATGCTACATTAGATTTCATCCAAATCTCTGATGTGAGACATCATTGTATGCTATAAAATTTTCAAATGTAAACGATATAATTAACATTAGTGTTATAATTCCTCAAAATTCTCTTTACATTCATTAGTCATACGATTTACACATTTTTCTCAAACATTTTTGTCGAAAGCCTAACATCAATAAAAACTCCTTAAAAACTTCTGGTAGTGTCTAATTTCCAACTAATTCTAGAAAACTTCAGATCTCTTATATATTCCTTAGAGTTTCTCACTTCCTCATTACCTCTACTTTCTTTGAGTCTTCCAATATCCCATGTTCAGATACTAAATGACCCAACATTTTATTTGATCATGCTAAGATTTGCTCTTATTAAACTTTACATATAATTTTTTTCTACTTTCATGATATGTAAGATTTCCTTATGTATTAAAAACATTCTTCTCAACTTTTAAAATACATTCAATATATATCATCCATAATCATAGTCACTAATTGATCCAACTTTACTTGGATCATTTTAAACTTTAACACCATAATATTGTCATGGCATTTGTTAACTCAAACAGATATTTCCAAAACTCAATATGCCCATGATTAGTCTTCGTAATTCCTTAAGTAACTAATTCCTTAATGAGATAATATTATCTTATGTTATTTTCAATTTCCCCAATTGACTCCTTTTCTCGAATAATTTTCTCAATTCATTCAATTTTCTCTGATTTTACATTGACTTATTCAAATGTCTATTCATTCACACTAATTTCTCTACAAATTTTAATTTATTTGCAATCTCAACTTCCTGTGTTGGTAACATATTCCTCAGATCTAATTTGTATCTCCCGTACATATTTGCATAGAATATACTGTGGACCTAAATTCTCCTCACATTAGCAATAGTGTCACCTCAAATTCAAGAGTCCAATTGCGCAGTTAGATACTTTACATCAAACAAAATGCATACATTCTCAGTTGCATATTCTACCTCTTATGCTTGAGTGTCTGCTAGGGATATGACTCCAATATTCACTTTTGATTCATTGCATATTCATTTCTGATTTGTTCCTTCATCGATCATTCTTAAAATAAACTATCTGGTCTGCTTAACCTAATTCGGTGAAATTCTTCTTTCAAAGAAGATTTCTTGCTACTATCATCAATACTGTTCATGAAATCCTTATTAATCAACTGTTTTCATGATTGCTTACCAACTATTCTTAGTACCTTAAAAATACCAATTTCTATTGTTTCTTACAAGACCATAATGTTTTATTTACTAAAACTCGATGAAGTAGTAAACATGATTACTGTCATATATGCTTAGGTATGTATCATCAAAGTCATCCCATTCTATCTAGAGATTTATTTTCGACAAATCACCAATTTATATCTTACTGTAATGATACTTTGATTCCAATTGATCCTAGACAATATTTCTCTCTTTAATCCTGCCCACAATTAGGGTATCCTTATTTACGATCATGACAAAAACCTATTTTTGTCCGGCCACCATCATGCCCTACACTTTCTTTCTCGCAATAACACACATACTAACATCAATTCTACTCCAATTTTTTTTTTCAAAATTTACTTATTCTAATGCTACATTTCATAATAATTCAACTACCATATTAATTGCATTCACTCTTCCTATTTGATTCATCATCTTTTTCTTAATCTCACACATACATAAAATCCTATCTTGTATGCATTTCTAACTTTCTCCTTACTATATATATCATTCATCTCATGAAAAGTCATTTATGTCTATTTCATTCCCCTTTTATTCCTTCTTCATTTCTATCCCATTTTCCTATTGTCATTTATTTCATCTTCCATATGTATATCCTCAATCCACTCAGAATTATAGATGCATAATCATCATACAATTCTGATCTCCCACAGACAAATTATTATGCTAAATCATAAATCTTATCACATTTATCCAACATTGATTTCAAGTCCAAGTCCAACCTTTCAGGGTCATCGAAAATTTTATTTTCTTTTATCTTGGCTAGTACACTTTAAATCTCGTCATTCATATTTATATCACTTCTTTCCTTAATCAGTCCACGATAATGTATTCACATCTATTTCACATTCGAGGATATATTACCACAATAAAATATTGATATTATATTCATAATACATGCACCAATATAATTGTGTTAAATCTTTATCCGTCATATCCAACCATATACTATCTCTCATTTCCAATTATACACGAACTTTCATTTTCTCACATTCTGACAAATCATCATATTTCTCACTATTTCTATTTGCTTAGGCTCTTAACAAATGCTTATGCGTGTGTTTTACGTAAATGTGACTTAGACTAAGGATTAGTTGCTATTGCCTGCTATGACACGTCTAAAATGCATGTACCTTGACACATATTTCGAAAACCGCCCATATAAGATACTAAATCTGGGCTCTAATACCAAATTGTAACACCCCACTCTCGCAAGACATGTATCCGACATCCTGAGTAATGTCCGAGACTTGCCCCGCGAGGGTGGCATGTCAAACACTTAAAACTTAGTATAAAATTTTCAAAAATAGCACAATCGTATACGGAAATCAATAATCAATTGGGTCCATTACATATGCAAAACACTTAAATTCATAATTGTTATTACATTACAAAATCATTTACAAACATTTCCCCTTTAGAAAGTTGTTACATACATAAATATTCAAATACATATTGTACAATAATTTCAGAAGACTCAATTCGATACAAAAATAAGAAAATAAAAATGTAGACGTGAACTGATCCCGACCTCTATCTCTTACTTTGTACTCTCGTTAGCCTAACAGGGTAACTCTTTGGAGCCTAAAAAATATTTCAAAATTTGGGTGAGTTTTTGCAAAGTCAATTAGTGACCATCCTCGATGGCTCACTCAATCACATAACACATCATATCATATTTTCACATAATTTACATCACTTCATTTAACATATAACATCACATTCAGAGAAGTCAAATCTATCATTTCAATCATGTAAAAATACACAGATCACTTATAATGCAATGAATATGAGACTCACTTTCATTTGTTACTTTGTTGTGACTAAGTGCCTATTTACTAGCTCATATCCCGTAGTAGATACTAAGCTATATTAGATAATGTCCCATATCTCTTAGTGGATTTGGGGTACATTTACAACTGAGCCTGAGGCTCTTTTTCACTTTCTGAGCTTTAAGCTCTTTTTTAGTGGCAACTCCTGTCATAACTACCTTTATCTTTCATGCATGCATAAAATGGAATGCATTGCAATCTCATATTTTCAATCAATCACATGATTTTGGATTCACAATCACTTTCATGTTCATCATTGGACCTTGAATTAAGTTGAGAAGACATATATTTCTTTCATATTCACATACAAGGAGCACTTCAATGTTCTCACATTTAACAAGCTCCTCAAACATTCAATGTCCAGAATCAACACATTCACATCAATCATATTCGCATCGCATAATAGTCATATCCATATTCATTCAATGCAGAAATTGAAATTAGAACAAACAAAGAAATGAGACCATCTAAGTCGACTCACAGTACGCTCCAGATTAGCATTAGATTCCATGATTTGGAAACGTCTGAATGCAGATGTTTATCATGCACATCCAAATTTTGCAATACATATGTTACACATACATTAATAATTGCACAATTATAAGTATTCCTTTATAAACAAATGTGTATATGGAAATGTGTACAATGCATGCTTAATGACAATTCTGAGTATATTATCAAATTTCACAACTTAAGCACATTCTCATTTTTAGCATTATTTGCTTTCATAATATCCAATTCTCATTCATTTTTACCAGATACTCATTACTCATCTCCTTTGAATCACAACTACAATCATATGAACATCTTTCATTCCCATTATATTCATGCCTTTAGTACTTTGAGATCAACTATTCATTCATTAATGTTATTCTATCATTATAAGATCAAACATTATCCAAACTCTCATTTCTTCTTATAACATCTCCAAAGTTCCAAACCTTTGGGTCTATTTTCCATGAACATTTTGACATGGAAAATGGAGTAATTTGGCAACATTTCCTTCTATAAAGTTGTTCTCCTATCTCTTAAGTTTCTAATGACACCATGATCATTGAATTAGGTTCAAAAATTTGAAAGTTATATATTAAATATTTTCAAAAAGTTTTTTTACTAGAACAGTGTTTTGTACTCAACTTCCATCTAGAAATTAAAATTCTTATAGACCGAATTAAAATTTAATTTCTCAGAAAATTTGTATCTCTTTGCCTCTAGGTCAGTACAAATCAAAAATTAAAAAATCATTCCATTAGGATAACTACAGAACATGATATTGTCAAAATATTGAAGCATGTTTAAGCTGTGCAGGGAAAGTTGGCTGTAGTGAAGCCAAAAGTTAGACGTGGCGAACTTTTCCTAAGAGGAAATTCCTAATGGAATTACTACAGGTTGGCCATTATGAACTTTTCTCGAGAGGAAATTCTGCAAGTTGGTCGTGGTAAACTAAGGAGTTGGCTACGACAAACTTTCACAAAAGCACAATCAGGACTCAAATTTCAATTCTCCAGATTCTAACTCTTTACTTACTACTTTCACTATCTTAATCTTGTCTATCATTTCTAATTCAATTTCTCCTTCTTTTTCCATCATTTTAACTCCATTTCAACTTAATATCATCCAAAAACAATTCATAATATATATTTGATCATTAACCAAAAACAAAGCTTATACATTTACCCATTCATCATTGATTTTTCTTCACTTATTCTAACACCATTTTGATGATCATTCTACCTCAACAACTTATGGATCATTAATCATCATACATGTAAAAGCAAGGCATTGATCTACCCTCATTACTCACCCACGTTTTTGCATAAACCCATCTTCAATTTACGAACATTTAACTCTTAACTACCATTAAAACAAGTCCCATTCTTCAATTCAAGAAGAGTGATAGGTTACTTACTTGATTTGCCAAAGGCTTCTTCAAGAGTCTCCAAAAAACCTTAGCTCCTCCACATACATGATCTTCATCTTGCCAAAGTAGAATAGGTAGGTTTTTCATCACCAAAGTGAAGATAAGTAATTATTTGGAGTGGCTAGATGAAGGGTGTTAGCAAAGTTCAATGTTAATGGTTGGGTTGGGAGAATTATCATGAGTGAGAGAAGAAGATAAGAAGAAAAGAAGAGAAGAAGAAAACAAGTAGTAGGCAAAATAAAAGACTAATATGAAAGATGGTATTTCATATGGGTGTCATGAATGATAGTTAAAAGATCACAAATTGTGTAACATCCCGTTCTCATACTAAAGGTTAGAACCTTAAAATTTGGTACATGTGAGATCAAAGAGAGATTTAGAAAATGCATTTCATGCTCATGCATAATGACAGCATATACACACATGTGAATTGTGATTTTTGCATATGAAAATAATTGTACGAGCATTCATTGACAATTTTTGGGTATAATTGTTTATAAATGTGAGTATATTGAAAAATGTGGTTTTTATATATTGAAAATTGATTTGGGAAGTGTATAAATTGATTTACAATTTTTGGAAATTGTTAAGTATTTTAGCTAGAAAAATTGCCAAGTGGCAAAACAATTGTTAAATGGTAGTAGGAATTATTGTCCAATAGCAATGGAAAATTTTGACAAATGACTTTAGGATTTATTATCAAGTGTCATTGAAAATTGAGGAAGAATTGGAATAGAAATTGAAATTGATGGGATTAGTTAAATGAAAGAACCAATCAAATATTGTAGAAATTGGACATGTGGCAAGTGATTAACCTCACTTGACAAACAATGCCTCAAGCCCACTACCCTTTCCTCCACCTCCTTATCTGCCTCATATTCTTTATCCTTAAGTGTCCTGCCAAAAACACCCTTAAACATTCTTATAACCATAATACTTTAAATCCACTTACCCATTCAATAAATCCTACTAACTTTGATATAATAATTAGCTTAAAAAATTTAATCTATCAATGTAACATCCCGTTCCCATATTAAGGGTTAGAACCCTAAAATTTGGTACATGTGAGATCAAAGAGAGATTTAGAAAATGCATTTCATGCTCATGCATAATGACAGCATATAGACACACATAAATTGTTATTTTTGCACATAAAAATAATTGTTCATGCACTTATTTGACATTTTTTGGGTATAATTGATCTACAAATGTGATTATATTGGGAATTGTGAATTATATGTGTTAACAATTGAGTTAATAGCGAATTATAATTTTTGACAAAATTTGGGAATTTTCTAGAATTTAAGGGTATTTTTGGACTAGAAAAAAGCCAAGTGGCAGAACAATTGATAAATGGTGGTAGCACTAAATGTCAAATGGCAGTAGAAATTTTAATATGTGACATTAAGATTTAATGACAAGTTTCATTGAGAATTGGGAGAAATTTGGAGACAAATAGATTGATTTCTAATAAATATGTAGTAGTGTAAGCAGGAAGGCATTAGCATTTTTTTTTAATGGTCAGTGTCATGACATGTGTCATGACACCCACCAAGCTTTTAACCTCCTTCCTTATAACCCATGATTTACCTAATTAAATGACCATTTCCTTTGTGTTTCACTTAAATAAAACACTCTCTTCTTCTTTATTCTCTCAAGCTATGACACACTCACTCTCACTCTCCTTATGTTGAGCTTGTGTTATCATCCTTCACCTTAAGACTTCAACACCTTATTACCTCCCTCATGTTGATAAAACACACTTCTATTCCATCTTGTTCTTGTATATATATGTGATGATTGTAAAAAAAAAAATGGAAGAGCTAGGGTTTCAAGGTGATTGAAGAAGTTTTGGGTAAATCAAGTAAGTATAAGCATCACTTTTCTTTAATTGTTAAATGAAACATGTTATGATGATAGTTAAGTGTTAAATGATCATAAAATGAGGATGGACAGATGCTAAAAACGTGAATGAGGAATGTGGTAGATTCATGTCTTTCTTTTACATGGATGATGATTAATGATTCATAAATTGATTTAGAGATGTTTTAGAGTTTGAATGAATCCTTAATGAAT
>JAOSBK010000006.1:36079546-36090301 GCA_027568895.1 Erythroxylum shatona | reverse complement strand
AAAAAGTATTACCGAGTTTTAAACTGCATTGACTGCTCTAGCATACCACCCTCGCGGGTCGCGGGCTCGGATATCACCGTCGATGTCGGGTTCGGGTCTTGCGGGAGTGGGATGCTACAATTCAAATATCATTCAGAATTCAAATGCAAATAGATATCATTCAAATTTTAGATACAAACAAAACACTTATAATACATTCCCGAATATTAAACTTCTTAAACCATTAAAGTCTAAAATTCACAAACAAATCACAAACAGTTCAATAATTGAAAGTTAAACAAAATAAATCAATCCTAGGAAGATCATCTAGGTTGACTTACAGTACGCTCTAATATGCTATTGCCTAGATGGTCTAACAATGTTGGAATGATGGCGTACGTCTTGAGCATCTAAATACACATACATTGTACATATTACTAACTTGATCAATCAAATACATATTCAACTATGCATATATCTATGTGCCATGTGCAATGCATGCTCAATGACTATCCAGGGTATGATTCCTTAATCACAATTCATAATCGTTCAAACATTATCACTTGAATATGTCTTGTTAACACTTAGGTTAATAACTTAAATAGACTTGATCATGCTCAATTCATTAACCATAAATTCAATAACCCTTTTCTAGCATCATAAGAATTCACAAAATTCACAATTCTCATTCAGTCCTTCCTAATGCATTATTCACAACCTTTGGAATACATTTCCATTTACAAGAACATCTTCATTCCTTTAACACTCCTTCATTCCAAACTTAGATACATTGATATCAAACCATCTTTCCCTTTATGTATAACATTAATTATCAATCAAAACTTAATAAAATTTAACCAACTTTTTCACATCAAATTATGTCCATTTTAAACCCTAATCAAGTCCAAATGCATCATAGTTAAGTAACTTATCATTAATTGGTTCAAGAATCACACAAAAGAACATTTTCTTTACTGCAATGCAATTTCTACAATCAAATATGGCTTTCTACAATCATGGGATGGGTTATCCAAAAGTTCCCATCCAATTCCTTCATTAGATTTTCTTAGGACAAGTTTCGGGTTAGTTTTGTATGGCCATTTTGACAGGGAAAATGAAGTAATTAGGAATAAACTCTTCTAAACAATGTTCCCATATGTCTTAAGTTTCTAATGAGCTAAATTTCATGCAATTTGATTTAGTATTCTACAAATTATATGCAAAATTATACAAACTATTCTCAAAAGGTGCTAGCAACCAGTATTAAACTTCAAGCCAATTTTTCAAAATCCTTAGAGATAGAAATAAAATTCCATTCCTTTATATAAAATATATCCATATGTCTCTAATTTATTCTAAACTTAAAATCATCCCGTTTGGATATCTACATATCAAGTTATGGCCAAAAATACCAATTTATGTTCAGTGAAAACACTACAACTAGCATATTCCAGCTATTCTTCTTTCATTTTATTCCATATTTTTTACAGTTTATAATAAAGTTAAATAGCCTCCTTAAAGTTCATCAATTATACCTCTATTAGGCTTGAATCATACTCCAATTCCTCATCTTATTCCAGTTCAAAATTATTCAATTAATAGCTCACAAATTATCAAACCAGAAACTTTTCCATTATATGCATATAGTCCTAGTCCTTTCTCAATTCATGAACATCAAATTAACATCTTTCTTTGGCATAAATCCACCTTCATTATACTTCAAATCCAGACTAATTCATCCATAATTCAATCTATATCCCATGGTTTTCATACACCAAAAGCGAAATAGAAACACTTCCAAGTTCATGCAAAAATTTCCAGTACATATATTCATCAATATCATAGGCATTTCATTCCAATTCAAGCATCATTCTTATATCATTTGACATGACATAAAACTCATATTGTTACTTACCTATTAGGATTCCAATTCAACACAAAACTTCATATTAAAGTAAGTCTCTATGCAAGCAAAATCAACCCAAACTTATAGTGAAAGCAAGATGATTTTTGGACAGCAATATGAGGATCATAATCAGCTAGTTTTCTTGGCAATTTGGTGAAGGATTTAGGTTTGGTTTTCATGTAGAAATTTAGCTAGGATTAAGACCAAAATACAAAGAAAATTTGGAAAATTTTGGTGGAGAAAGGTGAGGGAAACAGCAAAAACATTGCTACTGGAATTTGCTCCATCATCATGCTAGGTGTCAACTTTTAAACTCACCATATATCCTAAGGCATGTAATACATTTGTCTACTTAATTAGCTGCCACTAATCCACATATTAGGTTGACATTTTTCCCTTAATAAATCAATTCACATGTCATTCAAAGATTGGTACACATGTCATATAATAATTGGTCCAATTGTCATTTAATTACTAGTCCATTTGTCACACATTTAACTATGCCAAATGTCACTCAATCTAAGGCTTATTCACCCTAATTTTCATGTAACAATTTGTCCTACCACTTAAAATTTGTCCTAGTCCAAATGTACATTTAATTTCATCAATCTCCCAATTAATCACAATTAATTCCAATTCACTAATTGAAATCCAATCATATCAAATCACAATTCACATCATTTTCACTTAATATTTTTCATACCCTAGGACATGTCAATTAAGTGCCATTTTTCTAATTCACAATTCATGTGTGTATGCTTATATCATGCCTTTGAATATAATTATAATAATCATGTCACAATTGTACCAATTTTTCTCTACATGCTGACACTCATATAACTCATTAGTCTAACTCTTTAAATATCTCAGTCATTTGAGAGACGGGGTGCTACATAACCTTAGTGTTGAAGATTGGTTTAAAATATGTTTTGACTTGGTCTTTGTTTGTTACTTATTTATTCCTTACTTTTCGAGATTATGGGTAGTTGGAGTAGTCAAAGTAAAATTTGTTATTTGCTAGGATTTATTTCTAATTTTTCTTAGATTTAAAATTTTATTATAAAAGTCTATATAAAGGCATCAGTTTCAGAATAAAAAAGTAGTGCATTATACAAAATTTGTGTGAGTCTGTTCTACTTTGTTTCTTGTGCACTTTGTATCTCTCTAACATTTTTAGTATCATAGTTGGTTCAGATTTATCTGGCCTTAGGGTGGAGAGTTAAAATCAAAGAGAAAGAGTGAAACACTATAACCTCAAACAAAAAATCCTTGAGTAGTACCCAGCCATCCATTCCCATCTTCAAAGAAGAGAATTATGAGTTTTGGAGCACAAAAATGAAGACTCTATTTAAGTCTCAAGACCTTTGGAACTTAGTAGAGAATGGGTTCACTGTTCCAGATGATGAAAATAGATTGAAGGAGAATCTAAAGAAAGACTCTAAGGAACTATTCTTCATTCAACAAGTAGTGCATGATGATATTTTTCAATAATTATAGTAGATACCACTGCAAGGCAAGCATAGAAAACATTTCATATTTAGTTTCAGGGTTCACCTAAAGTAATTGCCATGAAGCTCCAAACTATTCAGCATAAGTTTGAAACCTTGTCTATAAAAAGTAATGAATCAGTACAAGATTTCTTGTTTAAAGTGGTGACTATCATCAGTCAAATCAGAGCATATGGAAACCAAATAACTTATCAAAATGTTGTTTCAAAGGTTATACAAATTTTAAATCCCAATTTTGATCATGTTGTAGCTGCAATTAAAGAATCTAAAGATTTATCAAAGTTCTCACTAGACGAATTGATGGGATTTTGCAATCACACGAGGAAAGGATCAATCATAGCTAAAAATCATCAAACTCAAAACAATCTGACAAGGCAACAAGAAGACGTCATGGTGAAGGCTTATTTCGTGGAAGAGGTCATGGCAGAGGCAAAGGTAGAGCTTCAAAATAATGGTAGCAACCTACCAATGATCAAAAGGGCAACAAAAGCAACATTCAATGTTACAATTGTAAAAATTACAGGCATATGAAAGAAGATTATTGGTTTAAAGAGAAGCAAGTGAACTTCATGGAAGAAGCTAGTGAAGAAAGTAAGTTATTTATCGCCTATTATAATACTAATGAAATTCAAAGTGATGTGGGGTCCGTAGATAATGGTTGTTTCAATTACATGACTGGCATAAAATAAATATTTAGAGAGCTTGATGAAACTCAAAAGATGAATGTCAAGCTTGGAGATGATAAAGATATTCAGGTTGAAGGCAAGGCACTATTTATATCATAACTAGTCATGGTAACACTATACTTCTGTACAATGTTCAATTTGTACCTAGAATAGCACATAATGTGCTAAGTTTAAGATAATTGATAACTAGAAAATATTCAATCCTATCTGATGATGAAGCATGTGTGATTAAATGTAAAAGTTTAAGTCAAATCATGGCTAAAATTCATATGACCATAAATAGGATGTTTCCACTTGATGTTTCAAATTTGAATAATTTTGCCTTGGTTACTGGAGCATCAAATGACTCAAAGTTATGACACTTGAGGGGCATCTTCATGTCAAAGGTTTAACCTTGTTAGAGCATAAAGGTATGATTTTTGGACTCCCAAAAATTAAGTCCCTTGATTTTTATGAGAGTTACATTTGTAGGAAACAAACTAAAAGGTCATTTCCAATTATAAAGGCTAGGAGAGCTTCATCTTATCTTAAATTGATATATGCTAACTTGTGTAGGCCTATGAACAATGAATCATTAAGAGGAAGACTTTATTTTTTACTTTTTACTAATGATTTTAGTCGCATGAGATGGGTTTATTTGAAATTCAAATCAAAAGCACTTGAGAATTTCAAGAAATTCAAGACTTTAATGGAGAAGCAAAGTGGGACTTACATAAAAGCTCTTCTTATAGATAGAGGTGGTGAGTTTTTGTCAAAAGAATTTACTCAATTTTGTGAAGAACATGGAATTCACAATGAATTAATAGCACCCAATACACTAAAGCAAAATGGAGTGGTTGAATGCAAGAACCGTATTGTTGTAGAGATGGTAAGAAGTTTATTGAAAAGAAAGGGACTTCCAAATCAATTCTGGGCAGAAGTAGTTTCTACCTCATTGTATTTGCTGAACATTTTTCCTATAAAAGTTTTCTAAAATCAAACTCCCCATGAAGGTTGGAAAGGTATAAAACCTTCAGCAAGCCACTTGAAAGTTTTTAGTTGTATTACTTATGCTTTGATAAATGCAAAAACTCATAAAAATTGGATGAAAAATCTAAAAAATGGATTTTTATTGGTTATTGTCTTGATTACAAAGCTTATAAGATATATGACTCTCTTAGTGGCAAGATCAATGTTAGCAAAAATGTAACTTTTAATGAAGAAGTAAACTGGAATTGGAGTGATAGTAGTCATAAAAATCAAGCTGAAGTTGTAGTTCCACTTCAAACAACTTCAAGTTGTCCCTTCTCTTTAACTGCAAGTAGAGATATTCCACCAAATTTGTCTTACACCCCGATTTGACCAACTTCAGCCACTACAAATAGTAATGGCAACACCTCAACATTGTAAACTAAGTCTTATAGTGAAATACCTCTAGAGAAATTCAGATCTTTAAAAGAGATTTATAAATATGGTGCATTTGCTTTACTTGTATCAAATCCTACAACATACGAAGAAGCAGCAAAGAGGGAGGAGTGGCAAAACACAATGAAGGAGGAACTCATAGCTATAAAGAGAAACAGAACTAAGAGCTAATTGATTTACCAAGAAGTGAAAACATTATTGGTCTGAAATGGATATTAAAACAAAGTACAATGCAGATGGGAATATACAGAAGCACAAAGCTAGTCTTATAGTTAAAGATATGCGCAATAGCAAGGTGTTTGACTTTGTAGAAACATTTTTTTCCAGTTGCACAATTTGAAACAGTAAGAACTTTTTTGTCCTCGGCTACTTAATTGAAGTAGCATATTTATCAGTTTGATGTGAAATTAGCATTCTTAAAAGGTGAGTTAGAAGAGGATGTGTATGTTACTCAACTTGAAGGTTTTGTAGTAAGAGGCAAAGAAGCAAAAGTTTACAAAGTGAAGAAGGCACTTTATAGGTTAAAACAAGCTCTAAGGGCATGTTATAACAATATTGACTTCTATTTTTTGCAAAATGGGTTTGTAAAAAGTAAAAATGAGCCCACTCTTTACTTAAACAAGACAAATAACAATGATCTTCTTTTAGTATGTCTTTTTCTAGATGATAAAATATATATAGCCTCTAATCAATATCTTGTAGCTAACTTTAAGTCTAATATGATGAGTAAATTTGAAAAGTCATAGATAGGTTTGTTGCATTATTTTCTTGGCCTTGAAGTGATGCAAGAAGAAGAAGTAATATTTACTTCTCAAATGAAATATGCAGAAGAAGGAATATTTACTTCTCAAATGAAATATGCAATATTTGACAAAAAAAAGCACTTCAGGGAATGTTTTCACTCTTGGCTTAGGTGCAATTATATGGTGTTCAAAGAAACAAGCAATAACAACATTATCATCTTCAGAGGCAAAATATATGGCTACTACCTCCTTAGCTTATTAATGCATTTCGCTTAAAAGGCTTCTTACTAAGATGCAGCAAAAGCAAAAAGGTGTTATTGAAATTTATTGTGATAATAAAGCTGCAATTGCAATAAACAAAAATTGTGTATTCTATTTAAAAACAAAGAAGATAGACATATGCCTACATTTCATTCGTGATTTGGTGGAAAATGGTGAAATAGTTATGAAGTTTTGTAAAAAAGAACAGGGTACTGATAAATTCACAAAGGCGATAACATTATAATCTCATTGTTTGGTGTATGTAATTTTGAATCAAGGGCAAGTGTTAAAGATTGATTTAAATTTTTTTTCAGACTTAATTTTTGTTTTTCCACTTGCTTGTTCCTTACCTTTTAGGATTATGGGTAGTGGGAGTAGTAAAAATAAATTATGTTATATAGTAGGATTTATTTCTGATTTTGTTATTTTTTAAATGTCATTGTAAACCCTATACAAAGGCATCCGTTTCAGAATAAATATGAAGTGCATTATACAATATTTATGTGACTATATATCTCCAACTTTCAATATAGTCCCAAAGAGACTCTTCATTCCATTCTCTGTGTTGCCATTTGCTATTGCATGACCTGCCTTTGGGGATTAAAGGTCCAAATCATCTTCTGATTTCTTTTTTTCAGGCTTAAAAACACCATGAACAATTCTGTAATATTATGGAATATAATAAGTTTCTATTTTCTTATTAGATTTTGTTTTCACCATCCCTATTATTAAGGATGGGTTTCGGGTTTCCTCCAGTTTGTATTGCACAAGTCTATATTATGTTGTCCCTTGGTAATCTGTATTAGTTTTGGAAACTTAACTTTCAATTTGTCTTTCTTGGAAAAATAGGAATATTAATGGAGAAATAAGGATTACCAAAGGTGTGTTCTTGTTCTTTAGACATTAATCTCCATTATGTGTTGTTAGGATATATTTTATATATATCTTATTTGGTTTTGGCATTTTAAATTGGACATATAAAAGGTGGAGTTCGTGTTTTATTAGAAGTCCATGTAGTTAATGGAAAATTGTGTTTGCGTGGACATCATGGATCATGGACATGTTCTTGTGAGTTTATGATATACAACAATTGCCTACTTATTTGATTTTAAAAAGGAGTCTATGATATACACGTGATAAGGATGAAAACCTAACAAAATTCCATCTGCAGTTTTTTGGTTATTGTGTGAGTGTGGCACAGTGATGATGGGCATTAATTGTCACTGAAGAAGTCTATTTCAATTATGCCTCCTATATTCGGTGGATTCTTTGAAATCTATTAAGATATGTGAATATCTCCTTTGTGAGTAAGGAGTTTGGTGGTTTTTACGCAAGTGGGAGTGTTCTAGTTTTGTGGTACACCTGTCTTGGTTGGTTGTTAAGGTTGTATGGGTTATTGGAAAATTGTTCTTGGTTTTTGGGCTGACTGCGTATGCGTGGTATGGGTGCACTTTGTTCCACGGTTAATATATGATAAGCAGTCCACGTATGTCAACTGGAGTTGTTGATTTTTTGTGTCTTTGAAGAAGATTATTGGTTGGGGCACATAGTAGAATAATTGTTGATAAACGCGTGCTTTGTGGGTGCAGCAACTTGGTATTATTGTTGAATAACTTCAAATCTATTTCAATGGAGCGGAACTTATCGGGAAGTTGTTCTTTTTATCTCAAGTGTATTATTATTTTGTTCTTTATTATTTTAATCACTTGAATTATTTGTTTATTGTTCTTTTGTTAAAAGATTGATTGAGAAAATCCTCTGTCGAGATTAGTACGAAACAGTCGTACTATTAGGTGTGAAATTCTTTCACGAGAAGTGAGGTTGAGGGATAGTGTCAAAGGTTGAGTGGTGTCGGCTCAGTAAAGCCTTGGATAAATTTATTATACTTCGGTAAAAGTTATTAAGCTTGATGAGAGCTTCGCAGACGTAGACAAGATGTGTCGAACTGCATTATCAAATTTCTGATGTTTTTATTATTTTGATTTTGGTTGTTTTTATATTTTATTGGTGCCAAAGAAATTTGCGGAAAGTTTGCAAAATAATTAACACCATTCGGTTTTTCATGTGTTTTGTTTATAACAAAATATGAGTTTTAAAAGGCTAGAACAGGAACGAGTCTTAATCTTATCTCGCAAAATGATTCTAATTTGTCTGATGTTTAGGATTCTTATTTATGCCTAGAATTTCATTGGATATCAATCTGCACAGTGTTTGTTTTGCAATTTGTAGAGTGTTTGTATTATGTGACTTTGCATTTGTTGTCATATCATATTTTGTTATTACTTTATAATAAACGGTATAGTTCCCATCCACGATAGGAACTCGACGAAGAGGAGAAAACAATATTCTAATACAAATTTGATTTTTATACATTTACAAGTTAATTATGCACAAATTTCTTAATCCAAGCACCACATCTCATAAAAAATTGAATTTTTCTAATTCAAGAAATGAATGATTGATAAATATTTTATCAATAATTAATCAATACGAGGACTGGTATATGAAATGCAGGACATAAGAGATAATATAAATTCGGGACGCGTGAAGTATCTATTATGAAGATTAATGTTTAGAATCCATTCGTTATCTTCACTTTATTATCTAATTATTCATTAACGGAATCAATTTAAATTTTCAAAACGTAATAGATTATGAAAGCATTTATTCAAGATGCAAATACATATTAGCTTTGCTATTAATTAAAGGAATATATAAGTGTGATATTTCATCTCATAACTATCCTTAATTAATCAAATCATTTATTGTTATTCGACGATTAAAGGAATCTTAATTAGCAAGAAACTCTTTGTTCCTTTCAGAATTTTATCATAATTCATTTCTAACTGATAAACATATATGACTTAATAGTTATTATTTAAAAGGTTACTCCTTTTAAACTCATTTGGTATATACTTTTATTATCAGTCACACACATGTACATACGTACTTGCCCTCTTTCAACATCAACATTTTGCAACTCTGTCCGTATGTATAGCAGCAGGGTTAGTGAGCAAAAGGAGTGTGTTAGCAATGGGTCCCTCTTCATGGAGGGAGCCATATTTGACTCAAATATTGCGGCACCAATTTCGGTGCCGCATTATTTGAAAGATATGTAAGAAGATAGCTACAAGGCAGCTGTTTTACACAGTGAAGTGCCTATGTAAGACACTCCCTGTTTCAGAAAAAATCACAGAAAATTAGAGGAGAAAAACTAAAGATTTGTTTTGTTTTGAAGTTAGGAAATATATTCCTAAAGGGTTAGTGAGTGACAAAATAGTGAGATTTGTATTTTTAGGATGAGAAACATTTTGTAAGCCACTATTTTAGTTTTATCTCTGTATACCTACTATTTGTAATAGTGGAAGTTTTATTCTGAGTTTTGTCCGTGGACGTAGCCCCAAGTTAAGAGTGAACCATGTTAAAAATTTTGTCTATTTTGTTCATTTTATTTTTCCTTTTCACAAAATACACCTGTTGCGCCCAACAAGTGGTATCAGAGCTGTGTTTTCATTGAAGGTATTTTTTGAAGAGAAGCACGTCATCGGGAAGATAAAATTACAACGAATTTTTTGGCATTATCCGTTCGAAAAGTTGATGTAAATAGTACTTTTACGTTGGTTTAATTAATTCACAAGGTGACGCACTGTGCAGTAAAAGTAACTGGGTCCCGTGGGACTATTTGCGATACTATTCACAAGTTACTATTTACCGGGTCTCACGATACTATTCCAGTGGAGTCCGACGAGTTACTATTTATTAGGTCCAGCAGTACTATTCTGGTGGGGACCGGCGACACTATTCCGATCCCGTGGTGAAAATTTAGAAGATATCTTTTATATCAAATTTTGACGTCCTAGTTCCATATTTGAGATCAGTTTTATCAAATTTGGCTTAATTTGGCAAATGGAGATGAAGACGAGCAAAATGATCAATTTAAACGGTATTAACTACCGTATATGGCGAACCAAGATGAAAGATCTCTTGATGATTAGAAAGATGCATTTGCCGGTATTTTCAACAACTAAACCGGAGGAGATGTCCAACGAAGATTGGGAGTTTGAGCATGAACGAGCGTGTGGTTATATTCGACAGTTTGTTGATGATAATGTGTACAATCACATTTGTAACGAGACTCATGCAAGAACGTTGTGGGATAAGCTGGAGCAGCTGTATGCTTCAAAGACCGGTAACAACAAATTATTTTATCTGACAAAATTGATGCAGGTAAAATACCAAGAAGGTACTTCTGTAGCTGATCATTTAAA
>JAOSBK010000006.1:36046035-36067502 GCA_027568895.1 Erythroxylum shatona | reverse complement strand
CTTCACCTTCCAATTTCTCATCAACCATGTTCAACATGTTCAAAAGATGATCTTTCACAATTTTATAGGTATCTCTCATCTCTGCTGCTCTTGTAACCAATCGCATGCTTAATGTACACAATTCTTTATAACTTATAGTTGACAGCAGTTTAGGATCCATATCAGTTTCATTGACAGTTGACTTCTTACTATCAATCGTCTAGCATTTTGTTTTCCATATCCATCTTTTCAAATTATACTTGCTTGGGATTGTCCAAATATTTTTTAAATTATAAACCTTCAACACATGAGAATATAAAATGCCAGCAAACTCAAACTTCCCACAACTACAATAAACTTCATCATTACATGAATCATAACTGACCAATTTCGAGTAGTTCTCCCCAGCAACACTGATCTTATATTTCTCAACCATTCCATCTTCACCATAAAGACGAAAACTAGAATCATGACAATGATTCCATTGATCTTGAAAATATTTAAAAACTTCTGGCATGTAGATAGTAGCTGCATACTTTAAAATTTTAACCGCTGACAATGTTGGACTGCTGACATTACTTTTAAAATCAGCTTTTAACTCCTCAAATCATCGATCATCAATAAGCCTCTAGAAGTGATTAAAAAATTGTAATAAGTTATGCTGACATGGTTAGAGGCCGAATCTCATTTTGTGGTCTTCATGAGAGTTGTAGGTCTAGATGTCTTATTTCTAATGGTCCAAAAGCGAACTCAATCCGACTTCTAGATTGAAAGTTATGGTGATCGCGCCAAGAGAGGTTCAAATTGATTTAGGATGTGAACATAGTCTATTCTTTGGGGCATAACTCCCTCATCCGACCTCCAATTGAGGTTAACCTTGGACCAATAGATTCCTAAGACATATATCTTCCTTTACATAAACATTTGTACCATTTGAAGTTGAATTGAGAAAGTTTACATTAAAGTAAGTGAGAGGTCGGTTAGGAGAGCATGTTTGGGGCATGAGCACACTTAGGCTTTTTAAGAATATCTTGAGTTGTAGAACTCCGATTGAGGTGATTCTTGCTTCAAATAAAATTAGAGACTTAAAGCTACAATTTGTATGAATAAGTCAACTTATGATTTTGGTGGTTAATTAGTGTGCACTCACCACGATTGTGGAGTGACAGCTAATGACCCTGCAAGGTAATAAGCACAAGGTTCATGATTTTGCAGGGGTTGAATTCCGGAGACAAGTTTTCTTTCGTGGTGAGGAATCCCTCCCTCGTGAGATGCGCGTCCAGATGTCACGTAGGACGTCGGACACGTGTCTCACCGGGGCGGGGTTCCAACATTCCTTATCACAACTCATACCAAGATCACTCTTTCAACTCCCTCTGCTTCTCATTCTCGATAAAAATCACATTTAACAACAATCATACTTGGAAGTTATCAATGAATTCATGTACACTTATTTTTATGCAAAGATTCTATATTTATGTGCATATATGCTAACATTATGCATAAGCAAGAAAATGCATTTCCTTAACCCCTCTTTGTGTTGCCTTTTTTGTCTCCTTCTGCTTTGTGTTGCCACTACCAGAGTTCATCGCCTACTTTGATGTTTTGCCTGTTGCAGACTCCCACCATATGGCCAATGACAAATTTCTCTCCAACAGGTAAACACGACACACTGCCTTCACTAGTTGTCGCAGCTGCAAGCTCCGATACTGCTAATCATTCCTGCCATCACTAGTTTCTATCTGCATCTTGGTACGACAAGCTAGCAACTTTCCGCCATGTAACAGAGTAATAATCAATGTACGTGAAAGAAAAAAGAGAACGACATCGAAGAGGAAAGTGAAAGAATGAGAATAATAAGAAAACGATGTCGAAGGTTTAAATATAATAGTAAATAAGATGAAGACGTGTTGTATCTGTAACGGTTATAACCAACCTTTGATGACTGAACACGTGTCATCATCATAGGGGTCCCAGTACTATTTAACCACTAAAGTGGGCATGAAAATCCTGAAGCAAATTAGTTACTCTCCCTTCTGTATCTCACTTCTCTCTCTTAATACTCGTCCTTTTTTACTACGTTTCAAAATTATCACAACAATTTTGTTTTTTGAAAATGGAAATTATCACAACAATTGGTATCAAACAAGACGATCCTTAGCGGTAGTACAATGGCAAAAAACACACAAGGAGCTGAGGTGCGCTGTCTATAATAAGGGATGAAGAATCTTTTGGAGGCACAAATGAGAGTAATCCACGACATCAATGTTGGTTTTTAGCAGAGAAAAAAAACAACTATAAAAGGGAAATTGATGAACAACAGAAAACGAACAAAACATTGCGAGGGATATGTTTATTCAATAAAAGTAGTGCTATTTATAGGCACTTTAGACTCAACAAACTCAACAAAATATCTTCCTATGGACTAGATAATGGACTAGATAATGACCTAAAGACTAGGAACAAAAACAACTAAATTTAGACTCATTCAAACATAAAGAAAAGATATTTATCCTAACTAAATCTAAGATATTTTGAATCAATTTTCCAACAGGAATATCGATGCAGTGGATATAATATTTCTCATCATCAGCATACAACATAATTTTTATTTTTAATCAAAGCCACATAGTACCCAGTACTGATATAATATATTACTTGTACTTGATTATAGAATTATACGGCAAAAAAATCAATTTGAGCTATTTCCAGAAAACTTACAGAGTAGTAAGGTGCAGCAGATACAACACTAATAGGTTCAATTGCATCTTGGGGACAGAGTGCATATAATACTGCTTGGAAAAGCTGTGTAGAACCCGTCCCAACGACAATGTGTCGGCCCCGAGTGACAGCATTGCCAACAATCTGATGAAGCCTAAGTACCTGCTTAGCAAACTCAGGTTCTAGAAACCAGCAGAGGTTACCAATGTCAGAGAAGTAGCTCACTGATTGCCAACCAGGAATCACGATAGTAGATTTATCGCCAGCTTGCTGCCAATAGCTCGTATACATTGTCGGATCGCCACTGCATTGAGCAAAACTGTAAAAATTAGCAAAACTGTAAAATAATCCACATGAATGACGCACTAAATGTCAACGGCCCTCAGTTTATTTACAAGTTATCATCTCAAATTAAAAAAAAATGAGCAACTTTGCTCACTGTTGACTGGCAAACTAGCAATACCATCTTTACCTTCACATGGGGTACAATTTTTTTTTTTCGATTTCTTAAAGAACATGGAACCAAGTTGGAAACTTGACATGGGGACAGCAATGACATTAACCTGAGTTATATATTTGCCAATATGGGAGATGCAAATACACAGCTTAGTCTGATAAAAAGTAAGTGATTTTATCATAGACGCCTGAGACTAAAATTTGCAAGACCGAACCTCTACTTTCAACCCCACTTTCCTTTCTAGAACAAAAGAAGTAAGTAGCAGCGATGGAGTGGGATTCCAAAAGGGGTGGTAGTAATGGGAGTGCGTAACTGGTGGGGCCATCCCCATGTCATCAATGATTAGATGATGTACATGTAATTGGTAGATATATAAAATCGTCTTCAGGGGGACCCACAAAATGGAAGATCCAACAAGCCCACTTCCTTTAATATAAACCATAGAGGAGGATCATGAAAATGCCATATGCCTGCCAAAATTACAGGGGCGGAAGTGGCACAACTTCACTCTTCAGATCTCAGACACTCTCACGCCTAAAATAAACCTTGATGTTTAGATCTTCCGAAAGGCCAAAAACCGGGTTGCATGCATTCTGCAAAAAAGTTGACCCACTAGGACCCACAAAGGAGGGCAATGATGGTGTGGTCAAAGTGTAATAAGCACCAACCAAAGTTGGGGTAATAGATGGCCAACAAAAAATTAAAAAAAAAAAGGATGATCATAAAATAGGATAATAGGATAGTCAACAAAAACAGGTGCTCCGAACACAAAGTTGAGATCTGTTCAATTTGAGCACCACTTTGCAGTAGTATAGTATCAGTAGTAATTCCCCCCTCAACTTGGGAACTGGGAACAGAGAAATGACAAAAAAAAACAGCTATCATCACGAAGCACGAAAAGACCGTGAATCACTCGCCACCACGCCCAAGTCTAACATGAACCGCAAGTGTAGCTCCCCTACCCATTTTCACCTGTTCCTCCCAACGATTCAATAAGGGAACAGACGGAACAGATCTTTTGAACAGAAAATCTGTTGCCAACAGTGTAACGTCCGAATACCCAAAGAAAAGGACCTGTCGTCATCGACTCTGCCAGAAGGGTTGGAAATAGCCGTTTAAAAGGAAACTCCCCGCTTTTCGGGTTGGAAGAGATGTACGTAACTTTTTTTAAAATTCGTAATAAAAAAACTTTACCAATCCCTCACAAAATCACCATTTAGAAATAGGAAAAAAATTTTAAGAAGAAAAGGCAAATGTAAATTTTGAGAAGACAACACCAAAGTCTGCCAACCAAAAACCACTTTCACAGTCTGAAGGGAATGGGCGAAAACAATAATGAACCCTTTTCAGAGGTAATTGATTGATATCGAACAAAAAATTAGGAGAAATGGAAATGACAAAGAGTGAGTTAGTCAGCACTTACTGGTCAAGATTGATGACTCTGTCCTCGGTGTAGTTGACCAGTGTCGCAGTGGAAGGTGAACTAGAAGAAGAAGATGAGGTAGCCTTGTGTGTCTGGCGATAAGCATGCAGTTCAGCCAGAACACCACCACCGACTACTTGCTTTAGCAGTGCTACACCATCAAGACCCTCAGTCCCAGTTTCGAAGACTACCCTCAAAAGCAAGCTAACGTTCAGAGCTACAGAAACCACAAGCAAGTGCCTCATTGAGAACTTCCCCATCTATCTGGCAAACTTTGACTAACTAGAGTTACAAAAACAGAGTACTGAAAGAAACACAGCTTGCCCTTCTTTCAAGACCACGTTCAAGAAGATGTGAGCAAAGGAGGAATAGAAGAGAAGGGTCAAGGGTCCTCAGAGCTTTTCCATTTCACGAAATACACTAAACTTTGCCGAGGAAAAAAAAGCACTGGATTTTTTGTCTTTGCAGTAGACAAGTTGTCAAGTTACCGGAAATAGTTTTTGAATTAGCAAGAAAACCATTAACAGTAAAAAATGGAGAAAAAACGACCAATAACCAACATGTTAGTGAGTTCTTGAGAAAAAGAGTGGTTATTTCTTGATCTTGGACTAAGCAACCCTGATAAGCGAAGCCAAATACTGAGGCTCCAGAAACGGCGTGATGGGTGACGGGGTAATAGTTCTAAAATGCGCCAGGAGGGCGTAGACCATCCTAGGAAAGGCTTCCGACAGGAGATTTTCCTCAGGGACCAAGAAATCCTCCTGATATTTTCCTGGAAAATTTGCAGCTTTGCTATTTTATACGCCAGATCTCGAAAAACAATAACACACGATACAGATTCATTGTTTCATATTGTTTTCTTCTTATTAAACATAAGAATAAAAAAAGGAAAAAAGATTTACGTGTTTAGTTAGTAGAAATACGAGCAAAAGGGTTTTCTCATCAGTTTTGACATGCTTTGTGAATAACTGATGGATTGAACAGGGGATGCGTTTGGATGAAGACATTGATTGGTGTTGGAGATTTTTAAGTGCAGACTTGCTGTGTAGATTAGATTACTTGTTAAACGTGTCAGTTTTCCTATGTAGCATGAGATAAACCATAAATGAGTCAACTCGGGAAAATTCATTCGTTTCACTTCCAAAAAGAGTTGACTCTTTGAAAGTTGCCAACATTACCGTCGGAGAATTGACAACGTATGTTTTTTCCCATAGTTTACTTTAGATGGTATGGGAAAACATGCTCTCTATTGCTTTTGTTTTTGAGAAATTAAAAATATATTAATGAAAAAAGGTTTAACAATAAAGGAGTCTACCAAAAACCCTTAAAACACTGATGCAAAGCAAGCAACTAAAAGACAATGACCAAAACGACAATGAAATGAATCCCTTGTTTATCGTTGTTTAATTTAGGGTATAACCAATTTTCTCTTTCTCAACACTTTCGGAGATTTCTCGATTTGGGATGGGTAAAATCTGGCGAAGGTGTCAACTTTGTTGTTCCTCTTTCCTTCTCTTTATCTTTCTTCACTCAACGGAGCTTATCTCAAATAAGTCTCGTTGATAGTAGCTCTTCGATTCTTAGCACTTTAGGGCAACGTAACCTTATTACCGCAACTCTCAAGACATAGCTAACCACAGGAGTGATCGATATGCTATGAGGAAATCTATCTCAGGTAGGTGTCTCCATTGGTTTTGTTCTTTTCTGCTATTTGATTTCATTGTAACTCAGCTTCTGACAGAGGGATACCTATACCAAGAGTTGAGAAGGGAATACTACTTTGCTTTCAACTGGTGAGTTATGAACCCCTCTACCTTGTTTCTGTTCGTAGAGGCATGATTTGTCATTTATTTTCTTGAATGATGAATGCTAGAACAGTAGATAAAAAGAACTATGGTTTAGCATTGCTGAGAAATTAGGAGCAAGGACTAGATTCTCCATGTGAAAGCTATTTCTCTGCTATAGTGAGAGTTCAACTGATTTGTGATTAGTTATTCTCTTATGCTAGCTATGATAAGCTCAATAATAGAGGATAGGGAAGTAGACTTTTGTTCAAATCTTCTATAGTTTCTCTCTTTTCAAATTTCTTGAGTGCATGTGGCCACTGAGATTAGAATCACTGCTATGTCAAATTTTGACACAACTAGATGGGGTAACTCCAATAGTATTCCATAGAGATTGTTCGAAATTGGATCATCAATACTTAGTCTTAAGATTTTTTCCCATATTTCTTTAGAGTAATCACACTCAAAGAAAAGATGATCTCTAGTCTCTCTTCCTTTAGATTACATAGAATGCACATCATTGAGGAGGGTAGGAATTGTAGCCTATCCATTGTGCTGAGTCTATTCAGCATTGCTAACCAAAGCAGAAAACTAGTTTTAGGTCTAAGAACCTAGTTCCAAACTATAGAGTACCATTCCAATCTATTAAAAATCACATCCCTCAATTTCTTAGCTTCCTTTAATGTTATTTATGATACTGGAATCCCTTTCTACAAATAAGTATCATTTTCTCCAAGGCTTCTGAATAGTAAAATGGACAGAAGTCTAGTTTCATCCATTGATAGTGACCAACTTCTATTTATAATAATTTCTTTGAGCTTATTATTCATAGGAAACCTTACCAGTACGATTCTTGCCATCTGATTTTGAAATAATGCACCTTGCCCAGTCCAATTATCATACCATAAGGAAAATCTTTCTCCAATCCCTATTTGACAAAAGATACTCTGTTGTACTTCATCCTTCATTTTCAGGATTTGGTTAAAGAACCAAATGTAACTTTCTTTGAATTTTAGAGCCCAAAAACTCCCATCTTTCAATATGTAAATATAGATCCATTTGATCCACAGTAATTGCTTATTACTTAGGATTTTCCAGATTCTCTTAGTCATAAGTAATCTGTTCTTCTTAGTTATTGAGTCCAATCCTAATCGCCCCTCTTCTTTAGGTTGGTAAATACTCTTCCAACTGACTTTTGCTTTCCCTTTCTCTCCATTCCTATCCCCCCATAGAAATTATTTCATCATTCTTTCATTTGTTTTAGTAAACCCCTGGGAAAGAAAGAGATAGGAACACCAGTAAGTTTGCATTGATGATATAACTGACTTTAAGAGCTGAAGTTTCTCTCTATAGGATAGGGATCTATTTGTCCAAGAACCCAATCTTTTATGAACTTTTTCAATTAGAGGAATACATTCACAAAACCTTAGTCTCCTAGATAAAATTGGAATTCCCAAATAACTGAGAGGAGGTTCCTTTAATTCCATTCTCGTAGCTAGTGTCAATGCATTTGATAGGTAAGAAGCACTTTTTGAAAGCATGAAGTAACTCTTTTGAAGATTAATACTCAACCTCGACATTTCTTTGAAAGAATTGAGAGTGCTCATCAATAAAGAGACTGAGTGGAGATTCGCCTTGCTTAGGAGTATGAGATCATTTGCAAAACATAAACTGGTTAGTGAAATCTTCTTACATTTGGAATGGTATTTGAAACCTAGGTCCTTAGACGAGTTATACTTCAGCATTTAGGTAAGAACCTCTATACAAATTAGGAATAGGTAAGGTAACAAAGGATCCCTTTGCCTAAGTCCTATTTCGCTTTTAAACATCTCCGTAGGGCTCTCATTTATTAGAATTCTGAAAGAAGTAGTAGTAATGCATTCCTAGATCCACCTTAAGAACCTGTGAGGAGATTCCATGACCTCCATAGTTTGTAGCAAAAAAACTCCAATTTCACACTATCAGAAGTTTTCTGTAGGTCCGTTTTGATAATATAGTTATAAGGACTTTTTCTTTGGTTATACTCATTTAATAACTCTTGGACTATAAGAATATTATTCCTAATATCCCTATTCTTCATAAACGCTCCTTAATTTTCACTGATGAGAAACTGGAGAGCCTCCTTCAGCCTGTTTGCCAAGATCTTTGCAATGATCTTATAAATAAAGTTTGTGCAAGAAATAGGTCTGAATTTATTCCAATATGATGGATTTGAGTTTTTAGGGATAAGACAGAGAAAAGTCTTGTTAATCTCCTTTGGCATTACCCATGCCTAATTAATAAGGAAACCATATGCTCAGGAATTCTTGCAGTGACAAACTTCCTAAGGTCATCTCCTATGATAGGAGAGGAATCTATTGTGCCTAAAAGTTTCATATAAAAAAAATATTGCTTCCTTAGCTAATCCTTCTTATCCAGCTATAACCTCTCTATCTTTAGTTGTAATAGAGGTGATTCTATTTACATTCCTCTTAGCTTGCACTGAGTTAAAGAAGAATTTAGTACATCTGCCCCATCCTTTAGCCAATTAACTCTAGATCTCTGCTTCAATAGTGAGCTTTGGTTATCTACCATTTGCAAGTATTCCTTTAGAACTTCCTTTTCAGTCAAAGTTAGTGAAACATCTGTAGGATTTTCTGCCAATAAAATCTGGATAGTTGATAATTTATCTCTAGCCTTGTCAATTTCTTTCGAGAGATTTTTTCTCTCTTAGAATTGAGGGATTTTAGTTCTTGCTTGATAGACTTACGCTTTTCAAGACAAATGTATTGTTTTGTCCCAAAACAATCATAAATGTATTGTTTTGTCCCAAAACAATCATACTCCATTGCCTTCAATATATCTTCCTGAAAGCCTTCCATAGCTTCCTAGAAATTATTAAATATGAAAGGATGAAGCATTCTGACAGAATTGAACAAATTATCAATCCTTATAGGAGTATGGTCAAAAATACCGAGGTCTAGAAATTTTGCTATACTAAAGGAATTAAGCTAATCCATATTTACCAAAGCCCTATCAAACTTTTTCTTGATATTTCAAGTAAAACTTTGTTTGTTAGACCATTTGACTGTATGGCCTTTGGATTTTAGATTTGTAAGTTCCACCTCTTGCATACAATCATACATATGTGAAGAATAATTGTGTAAATTACAATTACCTTCTGCTTCAGATCTAAATAGTGTGGTGTTAAAATCACCATACACTAACCATTTTTTAAGGCCTTTAATCATCTGATAGAATTCCAAAGTTGAGTCCTTTGAAATCCTAGGTTAAGACAGTATACAAAAATAGTTAAAACACTAGAGTTTTCCATCTTAAAGTAGATCTTAGTGTGAATAAACTGCTAATCTATTTCAAGGGCTTTCACCTCCACTGAATCACCATCATAAGCAATAATAATCCTACTATAGGCATGGCTTTGGTGGTTTAACAATAACTATCATTTCCTACGCAAACAACATAACTTGTTCAAATTTATTTCCCTAATTTTAGTTTCCAAAAGACATAAAACCTTAGGTTTCTCCTTTAGCACAAAATCCCTTATAGCATTAAGCTTGGAAGGGTTATTTATTCCATATACATTCCATACTATCACAGTCATAGGAGATTGCTCTTACCTTTGGAGCCTTTCTTACCACTCCTGTTACTTTTCCTAGAAATCACTTGTTCAAAATGCTCCTCCTGAATTATTCCATTTATTGGTTCAACCTTTTGAAGGTCATGTTCATTCTGTTGGGGATTAGAGGCTTCTTCGTCTTGATTTGTATAATAATTTTCCAGTCCTTTCACCTCCTTGTCCAGTTGAGCATTATTTTGGTCATTCAAAAAAATAAGATCTGATCCTCCTTTTTTGTCTGAATCTAGACAATTTTTTTCTTGATCGTTTCCCCCAATTTTACGAGAAGCTTCTTCTAGCTGACTTGGCTTAGAAATTTCAGCAACTTGGTCATCCTTCTCATCCTCTTTCTTTCCTTTCGAATCACTCTTTTCTATGCCCATCACCTTCCAATATTCTCCTCTAGTAAAGATTTTCTAGTGGGTTTCCATTCTTTTCTTTGAGCTTTAAGTGATGGTTTCCATTGGAATGTAACCATAACTTTATCCTCTCTAAGAGAATTCTCATTTGCTAACCTTAATATAGGAATACAATCCTTTATTTCTTTGGAAATATCCATACTCACACATAATCTGGCAAACCCGACCCTTTTCCTCAATGTTGTGTTATCATCCATGTATATAGGTTTTTGTAATTAACTAGCTAGCATACTCAAGTCTTTCGTAGTCCAATATTATAAAGGAATGTTTTGAATATTTACCCATAATGGAATATTTTTCATTCTAATTTTTTTTTATTCCATTCTCAGTTTTCAACTTTGAAGAAATAGAGGGAGTTGTAATATATGCCATGGACCTTCTTCAATTATATTTTGTGCTTTAGATTTTGAAGAGAAAGTGAAGATAATGTTATCCTCCTTTGTGAGCATTACCTCCATTAAACCTGTTCCTTTCCAATTCCTCTGAGACCAAGCTTGTATTATTAGAAATACAAGTCTTTTGTCCATAAAAAGCTAACCAGGGTAGACTCTTATGTTCTAGTTCCTTCCTGTAGAAGTTCTAGGCTAGGAGCCATCATTAGTTTCCCTTCAACCTCTGCTGGAAGACTAAAAACCAAAGGAGAATCAGAATTATCTCCCACAACTTATTTCCATGTCTTCCTAGCTCTTATAGTATAAACTCCTTCTGTTGTATATATTTTCTTAAGGGAAAATTCTGAAGCTGAAGGTGGGGTATTTTTAAAAAGGGGTGGAGAGAAAGAATGGGCTGAAGAGGATTTGGAAGGGGAGTGAAGTTTTGCAGTGTTATGGATCGGTAGAGCAAGGGAGGAAGTGGATGAGAAAGAAGGTGAATTTGTCGAGGGTAAAGGGGGAAATTCAGAAGGATTGGGGGTGTGGTGTCAGTCATTATAAGAGGAAAAAGAAAGAAAAGAAAGAGAATGTTAGTTTTGGTAAGGTAGAAATGTTTGCAGGAAGTGTAGTTTTTTAACGATAATGAAAAGTGACAGAAAATTTTTTGTGGTTGCATAGACAGTAATGCCCTTGGACTAAGAAAAGGTTGCAGAAGGAGGAGGATGGAGGATGGAGTATGGAGGCTTTCTGGGGGACAATAGAAAATGGTGAAAAGAAGACAATCAGATGGAGAAAGATGAAAGAAGAGGTGGAGAGGGAGGAAGGAGGCTTGGTTGATCTGAATAGTAGGGAGAGTTAGTTAGTGAGAAGGAAGAGTCTCTCTCTCTCTAGCCACTCATTGCCACTTAAGAAAAGTACATATAAATAGGCTCTCTTTTATTTAAATGGATGCATGCTGTTTAAGTTTTCTTATACTTGGATCATTTTCATATCAAAGTTTATATTAGAGATAAGAGATTTCAAATTGCTTATTTTCAATTTTTTATAATCTTAACAGCTCAATTTGTAACTATTTTGTTAACAAAGTGTTTTTTATGTAGGCCTTCATGTAAAAATTAATTACTAACTAAATGTTTAAGTGAATTAAAAAATTCAAACCAAATATTTACGTGAACTAAAAAATTCAACTTATAATCCCTTTCTGAATATTAATTTTTTACTTATTTTCATAATTTATGAAAATTACAAAATATTATTAATAATATTAAAAGAATTATATTATTAAGTAAAATTTGTCTCTAAAATTTACTTAATATTTAGTTATTATCAATAACATAAATATAATTATATTGATATTAAAAATAAAAATTAACTAAACTTTTAAATTTAAGTTTCCTGATAGAGTTCGCTATTAAAAATGATAATAATACGAAATTTATACTATAAAATTAAATGTATTTTCATGTTTAGTCGTAGTATTTCTATTTTTCTCCTTTTATTTGTTGTGATCATTTATGTTCAAACTAAACTAAACTAAACATTGATGACAAAATTATAATACTTTGTATTTATATAAGATACAAAAAATTAATAATTAAAATACTAACATAATCTTAATATATAGTTAAAATTGTCAGAAACAGTATATCTAGCAATAAGTAAAGCATATTTATTGCTAATTTACTTAGTGTTTATGAATTAGCTTAAAAATATTAGAATATCTCATAATAGTTCAAAGGTTAAAAAATAGAAAATAAAATGAAAAGAATGAGGTATTATACGCCAATTAAAATTTGATTTGAACAAAAATATAGTTAATATTGATTCGGTTGAAAAAGGAGAGTCTAAAATAGAATTTTATATTAAAAAATTATCAAATCCATCAAATTCATGCGAAGATTACATAGTTAAAATCATCTGATGAAGAGTTTAAGAGACCTTTATGTTGGGAAATTCGAACAGAATTAGGATCCTGATCACAATGGAATAATTATGAAACTTTTTTCGTATTTCAATTTCTCATAAATTTATATCACTTTAATTTTATAAAATAATTAATGTATAAATTATAATAAATCATTAATCATAATTATATCTTATTTTGAAGTTTGATCATAATCTTATCCTATCCTTCAAACCATTTTCAAAACCAATCCATCTCAACTACCTTAGCTGCATAAATGTCTGACTTCTAACAGTAGCTATAGAATAGGTTGAAAAAACTTTGTAACTCTTACAGACAGGATTCACAACAAGAAAAACGTCATTTAGCGACGGAAACCGTTTGTAGCTTGTCAGTAATATAAATTAGCGACAGAGCAACTGACGGACCAAAATGTCGTTAAAACTGTCATAGGTAAATTTACTAACGGACATATTATGTAACCATCAGTATTTTTACCTACAGAACTAAATATTCCACCTGAATATTTTTTGATAGTACTGGTTATTCCGTCAGTGAGATTTTCGACGATTATGATTGACCGCCTATGAATATACAGATGGTTCAAAAAATCCTAACAATTAAGTTGGCGTTGACTTGCAATATTACCGATGGAACAAAGAGTAACTGTCCGTAAATATCTTACATGTTACCAACGGTTTATGGTGTGTTGTCGGCAAAATATAGTGCATTTTACCAACGGATACTTATTTTCTGTCGGTAAAGAAAATTAAAAAATCTTGACATTAAATTTTATTTCATGATCTTATAATCAATGCATAATTTCAACAGTTATGAATTATATATGTATAATATCTTGATTTGTTTATATATTAGATTTATTTAAACAGAAAGTTGATTGATGATATAAAGTTAAAATTATCTTAATTGATAATAAAAATATTATAGTGTACATAATAAGTCTTCGTAATTCAAAGCAAATGACTATAACATTCCTATTATCCTGGTAACCACGGGTTCTCTGAGGTGCTACCCCTCACCTTCAACTCATCTACCTCATGTCTCAGTTGAGTTATGCAGTCCATCAATGTCTCCACTGTGATCTGAAGCAGATTGACTTCATTGGTTTGTGACCATCTATTAAATGTTGTTGTACTGGACGTGGATGATTGCGAATAACATGTATTCGCAAATGAACCTAGCCCGAAGATCCTTCTATGATAGTCCCTACCACCGACTGCATCAAGATATGTCTAACTGTCATCAATAGCTTATTTGTGTTTAAACTGTCACTGAATGTTTTCTTGTATTTGGTCTTATTAGGAGGCAATGCTTATATTAATAAGTAATAATTATTAAGAATTAATATTAAAGCATAAATTTCACATACATTCAGTTCTTTACATTAGGTGTTGACGAACGTCACACCATCATGCTTCTTAGTGTGAGTGTGCAAAAACAGCTAACGGGGTGTAGGTCTTATGTCCATAAACTTTTCCTCCATAATAATAAAATGTTATAAGTAAACTAGAATCTATAAAAATTTTGGCAAAGTTTCCTCTATTTTTATGATATTTACCCCCTGTTGAACAAAGAAAATAACTCAACACAACAATATATGGCACCAAACATTTATACTATTATCATTATCCATAATACACATATTTTCATTTTAAACATCAATTTAAATTGAAATGCAACAAAGTAAAATAATTAGAATATAAGTGTAAAGTTTAGATACAAGTCTCTCTGTATGATCGCGGTGGGTAATTGATCCTCTTGTATGTACAGAAAGACTCTCTCCCCCTGATCCTCTATGCTTGTTGGCTGAGTTATACTCAGAGATGGACATTGCCTCAGGTGACGTCCAATACTCTTGCCAATAACTCTATATTTGCTCAGAAATATAAGGGGATTGTACACCAGCCTTGTGTATCGCATCAATAAAGTCATGATAACGTGTACATACTCGTCTCTCCCATACGTTATGTATGACCGCATCAAAATTAGAATCTCAGAAAAGTTTTTTCTAAAATAAAAGAAAATTTTGTTAAATACTTATAATGTAATAATAGTTATCTAATTAATATATATATATCAATTAAATAAAGAAAATAATTTTTTATTGTACCTAAAACTCCTGAAAGTAAAATGTCTTTGTGGCCTGAGAGATATTCTTTCATATATAACCCTCAGGATCAATCTTCTCCTTAAATTTAGATGTCATATTTCTAGAACACGATCCAGGACGGAATCGACCTAATATAAGAACAAATAATTTTATACCATTTGCAAAAATTTAAATCTATAACTTAATTATAAACATATAGTGTTTAATGTAATTTCACTTTCAGATTATTAACAATTGTTATATATGTTCTTCCATCAGGTCTCTCAGTTCCAGGCTGGCGGCCGTTTCCTTCATCCAAAATAGGGGTAGTGGATGATGTATGAGAAGTGGATGGTGTAGTATGAGGAATAGCAGGTGATGCGTCATCTACAACTGTAGGCCCTGAAGCGGGAGGAGGTGATTTAGTTGCAATTGCAGACTGTGATAGTTTACCTTTACAGTAAGCACCTCCGAATCATTGTCTGAACCTGGGTCGCATTATATTACGTTGTCTCTTTGATGGCATATTTCTACTTGAAATTCATTGTTTATTGAATTTTCTAAAATATAAGAATTTGAATTCAATATTTTACACAACATATTCAAAATAAAATAAGGCGATTTGTTGAATATCATATTCAAGTACAAACTTTGAATTAGAAGTTAACAATTATTATAGTCATAGAATGAGAACAATAATAGCCCACACTCAATAGGACACAACTTAATCCCTAACTAGTAGGGAGGTTGTTTGAAAAATTCTTATAGATACAACAATAAATCAACTTTAAAGCTAAGTCTAGTATATTGAATCGATAAATGACAATGATGTAATTATTTTCTTAGATTCCAAGTGATATGAGAGTCGATAAAGGTAAATGAGTCCCTGATATTTGGATTCTCGAGAAGGGTCCTGACATGTTCGAACGCACTAATTGAAACAGTGATAGTTCTTCCCTCAAGTGTAGATTTTTAACACCTTCTTCTAATAGCGTTTCTGCCTAAGTATTAACCAATTGAATTAATCACCAAAGATTACGCTTGTGAATCAAGAAAATAAGTTCTCATTGTGACTCCTAAGCTCGTGGTATTTTTCACTGATGCCTGACGGGGAGCTGCATCATAGGTTATGGGTTAAGATCAAAATTATTTATTAATTGTAGATCTATTTTTTGTTTATAATCATATATGTTAGAAGAGAATTAATGTTAGAAGTTTGATATTTAACTTAAATAGTATATGTACTAGTGCCAAATAAAATAAGTATTCATAAAAATATGAATACTTATTTTAATAAATTATTGTAACATAAATAAATTAGTATTATATTAAAGAAGATGCGTATAAAGATTCGCACATGAAAAGTCAAGAGAACCTAATTATTTCAGAGAGCCTGAATGAAATAACGAATTGACATAATTAAGATATTTGGAACTATAAGTAAAACCCATCCTATATTAATTCATTAATAAGTTGAAGTTCATATCACACAAAACTTTCGGTGGTGCAGGCTATTTACATTAAAAATGTAGGAAGTTCAAATGTGAACTTCAAACCTCAAACAAATACCCAAATTAAATCAAGTACACAAAAACCTAAAAAATAACAAAATCACTTACCTCAACCAATATGCAAAAGGATCTTCTTAAAGTACGTGAATGAAGATGATGATGATGCAATTCCAGAAAGCTGACGGCCAAATAAGATAACCAAAACAAAGCAAAGAAGACAGTGAATTTCAAAGCAATACATAAATTGATATAAGTTCATGTTCAGAAGTCTTAGTTATAGCATTTGAATGCTGCCATGTCATGCAAGAAAATCCAATCATTTGCCTTTTAAAACATCAAAAGGATGATAAAAGTTCTATATTTAAAGAAGTAAAAAGAAGCAAAATGACTACGCTGCAAAATATAAAAATATATATAAATTCGATTAAACTCTGTTAAACTATAAAGGAGTCTATGATCTTTTACCCTAAATATAGTACTTTTTGCATATTTGATATCATTGTGATTCCAATCTCATCCCTAAGCTTGAAGTTAATGATTAACTTCTCAATAAGCCATCTCTAATTTTCAATATTTTCTTCTTAAACATCTATCTATGCAATGAGATATATGTCGTGGTTGCCATTAATTCCTATGGCACTTAGATATTGTGCTGGTTAGTTAGTCTTTAAGAATATATATGCTATATATACATATATATAGCATCAAAACATATATGCATCCTTTTTAACACCAATTTATCTTCTTGTTTTTCCTTTTAAGTTGAAGCTTGACAGTAGAGTCTAGATTTATTTGATTTAATTAACTAATATAACCACAAAGTTTTCTATTTCTATTAGGTTTCTCCTTTCACTTTGATTTTAAAACCTTCCTCCTTGTATACTTGATCATGCTAAAATTAACTAAAAAATGCAGCTTCTTTCCGCATCCTTCTATCATTTTTTTAATTTTAATGCTAAAATTGTCAATAATTTTTCTTGACAATTAGCTTATTGATTGATTTCACATATGACCTAACTTCTATGTTTTGAGCTTGAAGCATTTATCTTTTATGCCAAATGAATCATATATTTCAAATAGACATCCTTTGATGCAAGAGAACTTAATCCTTTTGGGTGCATTCCTCTTAAAACTCAAATCAAATATTGTTGCAGTTGTATAAAAATAGTTGATTCTTTAACGTGTTTTACAATGTTAAAGACCATCTATAATAACCATTTTATGGAAACAAAATCATGGACATATCTCTTAGTTTGACTACGTCATCACAAAGTTGCATATATTTTGTAAGCATTAGGATATGCATAACTAACCAAGAAACTCTCACGATCTTTTACATCAACATGGTCTCATGACCTACATCAACACTAATGTCAAAATCTAAGTTCTAATCATTTAAATTATGTTTCTTTGCATTTCCTTCAACATCATATTTAGTGTCATTAACATCCATTCCACTATTTTCATTTGATTCAAGTTCTACATCTACATTTACATTATTAACATCATTAGCGTCTTTTTCTTGCTATTTGTCATTTCATTTTATCGTAAGTACAAATGATACTAATCCTTAAATATACATCAACTATACCATACAACTTTAATAATTTAATAAAAACTAACGCACTCCAATTGGACTCTAATATCTTCAAACCATCAGCTAACTCCTTCCTAAGAATAAAATACTATGCACTATTAATATTTTTATAGTTTAATTTAGCACCTATTTCACACACCTTTCTCAAACTACCATAAACCAATTATACATTGTCAACATTTTAAAGTTCCTGATCTTCATACTTTAAAATCCCTCTCTAGGTAAAGTTTCCACCACCAAACATCCTTATAATGGTCTTTCCATTTACTATCATCTTATTAAGAAAAATCAATCCAACACAAATTACATAATTGATAAGAAAGCTACTTATAATGGAATAGGTTTCTCAGTTAAGTAAAATTAATTATAATACAAAGCTCATAATATATGATGTCACTATATTCAATTTAGGATTGGCAATAGTCCAATAATCATCTTCACAACATATGATAAGCTTGTAAGAATTTATATAAGAGTTCATAATACATTTTACTATCGTATTTTGTTCAATTAAAAACTTGCTTTTCGATTATAAAAAGAGGGACATTATTTATTCTCTAATTCAACAAAACAGATAAAACTCAAAGAACAAACATTTCATCAATCATATTATATGCATGAAAAATTCATCTCAATATTGCAACTAAAATCACATCTTGTCCCTTCTATCACTAACATTTATACCTTAATGTTCTTTTCCAATTCAAAAAATGCACAAACAAACGCAAATAAATCCAATACCCAAATATATACAAAAATACATCCACAAAATACTTCAACAATGGTAGGAGAAGACGACGACCAGTAGCTCCACAATGTCGATGACAAATTGGCCGTGACAATAAATGGAGGAGATGACACTGGAGACGCAGCAAATGTGGAGAAAGAAGGTTTTCGACACAGGTGGGATAGGGGAGAGGCTTCGGGTACAGGTGTGGGGGGGATGGGTTTCGGGTGTGAGTTTTAACTTAAACAAAACGATGTGATTTGGTTTTAAAAACATTCAAGCTGAAGCAGAAAACGACGTATAGCTAGTGCATTTTACCGACGGAAATTTTCTGTCAACAAACTCAAAAATCAATTATTCTACTATCAATTCCCCCCTTATTTATCAACAAGCATTTGATACCGTCACTAAATTCCTATGCAAATTGGTATTTATTGATGAATATTGCTACTGATGCTAAACGAAATTTTTCTCGACATTTTTGCTGATGGAAATAGAATTTTTGTCAGTAATTGTCGACCGTTTCTTTTTCGTCTGTAATTTTTCGTCACTAATCTCTACTTTTCTTGTAGTGGTTAAGAAAGAAGTGTTAGCTCTATTAATGCTTAAACCTATTTATAACAAGTCTTGGATAGAAATTTTATTGAAATTAAATTATATTTTAATTAATCTTTAATTAGAATTACAAATAATTATGATTAAATACCAATTATACCTAAATAAGATCAATTATCTCATATTGATTCTTGTTTATTAAATATATGTTAGATTAAATCATAAAGTTTCTAAAATTTTACAGTAAAGTCTAACTTGATTACAAAATTTTTTGGTTTCTTTAACTTGTTTTCATGTTAACCATTAAATTCTCAAATATGTTAACAATAATTATAAATTCTAATTTTAATTTTAATTTATAATTTATAATTTATAATTAGAATTGGATAAATCAAAACTTATTTTAATTTATCTTTAATTTTTCAATTAAATAATTTATAATCATAGATTAAGATTAACATCTAGTAACGGATCATGACTATCTAATTATTTAGTAATATTGAAATACTTTTGACTAATCTTTTTTATGCATAATTTTTTTATATAATTCAATTATTTTATCAAAAAAATTCAGATCATAAAATTAATATCTACTTTTTTTTAGTCCAATTATACTAATTGATTGTAGTGCTGACCAGAACATACCTAATATCTTGTCGAACATTGCTTTATCACTTTAAGTGAGATGGACGCGCTCTTTTTCGTCCTTTTTGTTTTTTAAGAATATAAACAGTCGGATATTTGCATCTTTTATGCCAACTTTTCTTTAATAAATATTTAGTATGAATATAGCTTTGTGCATGCCAGGGCAGCACTTAGAATATCACATTCTATAAAAATGATTCCAGAAACTCTTTGTTCTTTTAATAAAATATTGTGATAATAATTATTTTCACTGCCAGAGTTATTTATATCTAAGTGAAGCACGGAAGTAAGTGAGTGTGGGGTTGGCTTTTCATAACCTAAACCGGAATGACAATAAAGATGATAGTGATCAAGCAACTAAAGTCCATTTTACAATTCAGACTGGACCTCCTCTTTAATTTTCCCTCTTTCTTTTTTTCCTTTCCAGGTCCACAAAATCAGGGGACTATGGAATAAGCAGAGCGCTAGAGCATTCAAAGCCGATGAGACGGGACCATATAGCTTTAATGTTACCGAGAGCTCAGTCATAGCAATCTCTTATCTTCTGTAGAACTTGAAGAAGAGAAGTTTAGAGCCAGGACAAAAACAAAAAGCATTGGTCCTCCTCCTCCATCTAGGTTGTGGACTTCCCTAGCCCTTGAGTTTGTACCATCAATCACAACAATGGCCCGCCGAAGAAGATATATCGTCCAAGTTTCAACTGACGAAGAAAGATTCCCTACTTGATCGATTAGAATCAAACTGAGCTGCAATTTTTCGTAGAAATTCTCTTCCTAAGATGGCTTCTGGAAAAGCACCAAAAGGAAGGTGTTTTTTGGTGGTTAAGTTCATATGTCTATTAGTGTATTTTTATATCAAGATTTGTGCCTGAAAAATAGAGTTTATTCTATTCCATTTCCACTCCTTAAATTATTTTTAAAAAATTACAGTAGTGTTAAATTAACTAGATAATAAATTTAAAATGGTATCTACAATATCTGAACTCATGATATTATTAATAACTTTTAAAATAATTATTAGATTATAAGTTAATTTTTAAAATAAAAATGTTAAATTTTTGGACATTATAAGTGATACTAGAGTAATAATTTCTGAACAAGTTATCTAAGCTGTAAATTGGACTCTTTACATTGGATATAAATCCCTTGGGTTTTGAATATTGTACGGAAACTTAGGGTATATCATATAGAGAACAATAAAATTTAAAGAGATGTTCATACTAATTTTTAAGATGATGGATTTTGAGGTCCAGATTCAAGTTGATAAAGCCAAATTTGGGGTGTGATCTTCCAAC
The DNA here is from genome assembly GCA_027568895.1 of Erythroxylum shatona. Lineage (NCBI taxonomy): Eukaryota > Viridiplantae > Streptophyta > Magnoliopsida > Malpighiales > Erythroxylaceae > Erythroxylum > Erythroxylum shatona. Next base: position 36,046,390 of record JAOSBK010000006.1, on the reverse strand, counting down.
GGGTATAGTTAAATTTGCTGGGGATGGGAACAAGGTGCTATATTTAGGTAATATTTCACCGTTATCTCATGAGATCTTATAGGATAGCTCAGTGATATCAGAGCCAGGTTACGGCTTGGGTTTGCCTCACGTCGCGTATTTGTATCCCAGAAACTTAATTTGGGAAAGGGACCGCTGCGTATACTAGAATACCACTCAGTAGAGTGAGGGCTAGGCCTTCTGAGCGTAGGGTATATTTAGGTAATATTTTACCGTTACCTCATGAGATCTACCAAAATTTGCTTGAATCTCTTATATTTGTCCACTTGCTATTAAATTTGTTCAACCTTCCTATCGAACTCCTTGGACTTTCTAG